>VZSC01000690.1:141446-220494 GCA_013398225.1 Steatornis caripensis
CCCCCCGCCGCGTCCTCTCCCACCCACTCGGCCTCGGCGGCGGTGATGCAGGCGGCGGGCGGCTGCGGCCTGGGCAGCGGCGCCGGGCGGGAGGCGCCGGCCGCCTGATGAGGTAGCAACATGGTTGGCGCCTCGCCGGGCTCGTGCAGGGGAGGGCGGGAAAGGGGTTCCCGGCGGCCGCTCCCCCTCAGAGGCCGGGNCGGTGGGAGGTCAGCGGCGAGGAAGCGGTGGGGGAACGTTCGACGAGAGGAGCCTTTATCGGAGACCTGAGTTTATCTCATTAGGGCGGGGGGAAATTCTGGAAGCCTGCGTGTGGATTTCTTAACGCTTTGAAATCCCGTGCAATAACTTAGTTATTTGGGAGTTTGTTAGGCAGAGTGCCAGGGGGAGCTGCGTTACTCGAACAGTGGGATCGCTCACTTTTTTTTCCCAACACCGAGCTGTCAGGGTTTGCAGAAGCAGGCCCTAAACCACTAACCGAAGCGTTGCTAATGAGATGGCTTGTTATTCCCCTCCTTTTAAAAACAGCATTCGTGGCCGGATCCTGGAGACGCACTGAGTAACGCTGCTCGTACAAGTCAATACTATCTCCCGTTTATTTGCTTTATTCATGTCTGTAAAATTACAGAACATGAATTTTGGCTGGATTGAAGTATGATGTAATCTTTGGCCAACAAAACTATAGTAGTAGCAGCACTTCTAAATGGTAGTAAGTTCCTCTATTCGGATATTGTTTAAATTCATGCAATTTACTTGTCTAATCTCCATTCTAAAGGCTAAAGAATTCTAAGTTTGTGCAAATGTACTAAGAACTTGCAGGGCAAAACCAATTTTGCTTTAACCTTTTTGTATCCCCAGTGAAACTAGCTGTGTATATATGCTAAGCTTCCGAAAAAATAATTTCAAAGAGGAATCTGGAAGAGTTTGAATTACTGAAAAAGGATTATAACAAAATTCCCAATGTTTCAATAGGACTATTTGATAGTGACAAGTACTGCACCAAATCCGGCTTCAAAGCATTCTCCCAAATCATTATAGTCCCATCACACCAGTCCAGAGGAGTGGATTTCACACTGTTTGACCGATGTAAAGCCTGACACACAAGTGAAAAACTGCCCAGGAAGACAACAGAAAGATGTCAGGGGAAAGAAGTAAAACCTCGTTTGGGTGGTCTCACTGTTAGATTACTGCTTGCGGGCAGCACTTCTCTTTTAACGTAGATCATACGGTCCAGGCTCTTTTAAATGCGTCTTACAAAATGGACTAACCTGGTCCTGCCGACTTACCCAGACAGGATAATCTTGTTAATCTCATAATGGCCCTCAATTTTGAGCATGCAGTGGCTTTTGACGAGACTTGTCTGAACAAATGCTTACCGTTTTATGGATGCACGTACATGTACTCTTTGCTTCCTTCCCATCATTGTTGGTTCCTTCTTTGGCCTACTACTGTTGCTATTTTTATGAAATTATGCAGCACTTCTAAGATCTCTTGTGTACAAGCTGGTGTTGGTCTCCTGTTCAGCAGCTTTTGCTGTTCTGATTTGCACTGAAGCAACTTTAGATTTACTAAAGCAGCCAGGTTCACTGCAGCTAGAAAATCATCACGTGAACGAAAGGAAGCAATTTAATACAGCACACGGAAAGTAGCCCCATAGAGATGGCGCAAAGCCAGCATGCCAGCTTTCAGACCAAAGACAGACAGTATCTCTCAGAAAGAGAATCTTTACTTCATGCAGGCAAGCACTCGGTACAATCGATTGTATTTTTGTGTTGGGTTTTGGGATGTTTTTTTCCCTGAATCAGTTATCTCTTCCTTCAGCTGTGACTTTTTCTATCCCACTCTAGGAGACAAAATAGCAAGAATCTGGACCAGAAAAAAATCCCACCATGCAACCAAACTGCAGTCATCTCCACAACATCCAAGATGACTCTTCATCTTCTCAGAGCACCCATGCAGTGAGGTTGTCAGGAGAGAGCTCGTGCCATCACAGCGGAGATGTTTGTATACAGCTAAACTCTGCTGTGGGAGAAGCCAGAGAAAATGCAAGTTCCCGGCATTCAAGGCCAGGTTCCCAAAGTCGCTCACACGGACATGCCCACAGCGAAGCAGCGGGGCTTGATGATTCCACTCCAGACTCAGAGGAACACAGCGGCAGCTCCCTCTCAGAGCTCAGATACCTCCTCCAGTGGCTGCACAAAAGTCTGCCGTATATCTTGATTCTGTGTGTCAAATTGATCATGCAGCATATAATTGGTAGAGTATAACAAAATAAGGTCTAAGGGAACAGACCCCCCTCGCAAAGCGATATACTAATAACCATGCCTGAAATATAATTCAGTTTATTTTTAGCTTTATTTTTATTTGCTTTATTCATCAGAAAGAGAGATTTACTAAACTACGTTTCAGTGGCTTCTGTTTCCTTTGCTGGCATATGTACAATGTGCTTAATTATTCTTGCTTGATAGTCTGAGCTATTAATTGTAATTACAAAGACATATTAGCAGTGGCTGGTTTTTTAACTCAGTTCAATTTTTTTTATTATTTTCTTGTGTATAACTGACCCTTTTTTCCTAATAGGCATTTCTCTTGGAATTGGGCTGCTAACAACTTACATGTATGCAAACAAAAGCATAGTAAATCAGGTTTTTCTAAGAGTAAGTATCACCCTATGCAACAAAACTGTAAGCTAACCAATAATCCATCAATTTTTGAAAGAAATGTGAATAGAGCTATTGTTTTATTTACCAAATAATATTAAAGTATCATAATTTTCAAGACATAAGTGAAGTCTTAATGCTTCTGTACAGTATAGAACTTCTCAGATAAGTAAGGTTTGCAAAATTCAAAGGGTTGGGTTCTTTTTCCCGTCTGACTCTGAATATTGAAGTCACTTCAACTGATAAAAGCTTTCTTGGATTTATGGAAGAACTTCTTAACTATATTTGTGGAATCAAATAGCATTTGACAGTTTAAACTTTCAGCTGTCTCTCATCACTCTCAAAGGAAGATTTGTTGTTTCTTCAGAGTGGGGTGGGTTTTAGTTGTGTTTTTAGAAAAAAAACCCTGATACACATAGAAATGGGTATGTTGAAAACATTAGCATTACTGCTTTACCTTTCCCTTGAGTTCTCCTATTTTATTTGGCCTGAAACCAGAAAGCTAAAATCCTCTAGTAGTAACTCTCTTCAGGTACAACAGACTTAGTGCTTTGGACATATATATCACTGGAGTGATATATAAATATATCACACAGATGCCAATACTGAGATAAAGACTGCATTACGTCCTTGCAATTATCTTACAGGAACGGTGCTCCAAGTTGCAGTGTGCTTGGTTACTACTGTACCTAACTGGATCATCCCTCCTCTTGTATTACGCCTTTCATTCTCAGTCACTGTACTACAGGTAAGCAGAGGAGCATCTCTACTCACATCAGAAATTACTCAAATATTAACTGGGAACATTGTACCTGGGCTGCTGCTGGTTTTCTTTAATTGTGACATTGCTTTCTCTTTCACGTTAATCTCCATTCCTTCTCTTCTGCCAAACTGAACGAGTGCTGTCCTTGAAAACAGTATGTTGGAATTTGAAAGATTAGACCCCATACTCAATGGCACCACTGCACCATGGGGAACGTAGCTGGGTTTGATCCCTAGCTTAGACTCCCCCACCTTGCCTTTGCAATATTGAATATATGGCATTCTGGGGCGCTCTGGAGTTTATGTCTCCAATTTATTTTTTTTTCCTTCCCATTCTATAGCTACAGTCTTGGCTGTAAATCAGTCAAAGGCTGTGTTGCTGAAATGGGAAAGAAAGCCTTTCTCTAGAGGACAGGAGTTGTCATGAAGATACAGGAAGGAAGGTTCAAAAATTGAAAGATTGTCAGAGATCATAAATGACTGATTTGCAATAAGGAGTTCATTTTCTTAACAAATATTTTTTCTCTCTGTAAACTAGGTTTCCTTTTTTAATTAAACCTGCCGTGATAACCTGTGGTTATGCCTTCCTCTAAATAGGGTGCTCCAGTAACTTCTGATAATTCTTTTTGTAGCTTAATCTTCTTAAACCCCACTGTGGATTTTATGAACTTCTGGGAGGTACTTTGGATTGTGGGAGTCACAGACTTTATTCTGAAATTCCTCTTCATGGGCTTCAAGTGCTTTATTCTCTTGGTGCCTTCTTTTATGATGTCCTTTAAATCCAAGGTAAGAAAACAAGCTATATTTTTGCTTCTTTATGAAGATCTTTTTATGGTAAAATTAGCTAATTACTAAATTCTACCCAGAGAAAAGTCTTTTTAATTAAACGTCTGTATATAATCCACCACTACACCGTGGGCAAGAAAACCCTGTGGATTTCATGTTCTTCCCTGCTTGGTGCTAAGGAAGGGTTACAGTCTGATCTGAAACAATTGTTTTGTGTTATGTCATCAGATAAATAGGTTTATTTCTGTCTCTAAATGGGGGGACGAAGAAACCTTTTATTTGCCGTAATGTAAGAATGTGTATACAGGCGGTCAGCACAGAGCAGCTGCTGCACACTCGACAGTAACTGATGCGGGAAGATTTTAAGATCTGCATGTGCAAACAGCTGTATTTTCTCTTTTCAAAAATAATTCTGAATTTTCTTTTTATTAATAAACTTAAGTGATATTTGTGTCATATCACTGAATTTGATTGATAGCTTAATTCCTCAACCCAGTGAAGTTTAATGACTTCTATAGAACCTTACATTGGTTGATGGGGTATTTATTTTTAGCTGCTTCCTGAGGTGAGACATGCAAAAACCAATTAAATTTTATGTCAAAACAGCAAATACTAGTACTGTTAAAAAAAACCAAAACCAAGTAGAGTTTGTACATGATAGCATTTGAACAGGATGTTTTGGTAGGTTTTCTTTTCAAATGTACCAGGACAAAGTTCTTCTCAGGGACAACCAATTTCTCTAAATAACTGGTTTATAATCAAGATTTTTTTTTTCTTTTTTTAAAGCTAGTGATACAACATCTAAACAAAAAATTGTTGAAAATTCCATTACACCAACTGTGACCTAAACTGTGGCTACGTTAACGAGGGAATGTGGTCAATAGTGGCAAAACGTGGCATTACCCAGTGTATGTTGGAGTACTTTTTCCCTGTTATAAATCTAGCTTTAAAGACAAACTTACAGAAATAAAGTAAGAGCTAAACTAAATGTTTATGGTCATACATGCACACACACCGTGCTCTGTGCAGGGCACTTGTGCTTTGTAGTTGTTATTCAGTAATCTTTAGGGTGTCATTGAACTCTTGATTACCTGTTCAGTCCAGCTACTCTGTGCTTCTTTCTTCCACTACCACCACCATTTTGTTACCACCCCATGCTATATAGGAGTTAATTATCACAAGATAAAGCTTCTTACACAGGCATGAAATAATGTTTACAGGAAATCAGTTTGTGATTTATGTTTATTAATAAAACAATGGGCTTTACTCTCAGGCCTGAACATACGGCACAACTCTGCCAATGCTAGGCTGATGCATGTGACCAAATTTGTCTTGTCCTTTTTCATTTAACTTTTATTTTCTTTTTTAATGCTTATGAAATTGTCTGATAGCATTGTTAGTAGGTAGGCATCTGACAAAGCCCTCCTATTTTAGCCTATTAATTTGATTTTCTGCAGTACAGCAATCAACTGTGTTACTGTCATTTGTACAGTTGTGGTAAGACTCGTCACCTGGTCTTTGTTCTTTTTCATGCTTCATATTTAGTTGTTTCAAATTACATTATGAGAGGAAGTTACTCAAAAGAATAACAATGCGTCTTTTCTCTCTATTTTAAAAATCCTTTGTGTTTTAAATCTTGAGCGATTCCTTTGCATGTCTTGCTTAGGGCTACTGGTACATGCTGTTAGAAGAACTCTGCCAGTATTACCGTATGTTTGTCCCCATACCAGTTTGGTTCCGTTATCTTATTGGCTATGGGGAGCTGGACAGTGTACTAGGATGGACCCTTGGGATATTGCTGGGCCTTCTCTACCTCATCCTAAAAGTATGTAAGCTTCATGTTCCTCTCAAACTATTTTGCAGTAATTAATCACTGGAGGGTTAGAGGCACATATACTAACACATTCCTGAAAGTCCCCCTGTGTTTAAACTGCCTTGCAAGTTGATGATTCAGTTTAACTGATACAGCCTTCCAAAACCTATAGGAAAACTGAGTCAGGGCCCTAAATCTTCTTGTTCACCCACCTGTCTGGGAATGGATTGGGGTTGCATAGCAAAGAACACTGTCCCCTCATATGAGACACGGATCAGACTGTTAGCAGGTAGTGAGGAAGAGAGCTTGCAAAAATAAAGGTAAAATTCATGGCGAAAAGAATCGGCGTTTTCCAGGAAACTAGATTTTCTGTCTGTCAGAGTATCCTGTGTGATGCTAAACAAGTTAAACATAAAGTGTTCATAGTCTCTGTCTACTTCACCAAAGAGCTAATCTGCCCCAAACGTAACCAGACTCAGTACAAGTTCAGCTTGCAACACGAAAAATACTTAATAACACTAAGTTATCTTAATTATAAATCTAAAGACTATTGCATGTATGATAATAGTGCTGGTATATTTGCACTTGAGTGCTTCATTTCAGAACCTCAACACTTTGTCTTTTAAAGAACAGACACCTGCTGGGAAAAAACTTGAGGCTAAATTCTTCATTTGGTTACGTGTTAAGCAACTGAAATAGGGTCAGTCTGAACTATAGCTTTGCTTATGTTCCTGCCAACGTCAAACTAGCAGTGAGACTAGTTCTAGTGTGGGAATCTGCACAAAAACTTTTTAGTTCACAGAGAAAAATAGTAAGCATAACTCAGGTCGTCTTTCTCATTTCAGCTTTTGAGCTTTTTTGGTCAATTGAGAAACTTCAGGCGGGTCTTACGGATATTTTGTACGCGACCAGTGAGTACCGAATTCTCTTACGACAAAACAATAAACCCAATTTACATGAAAATACTTATTTTTTTAAATACCTCATTCCTATATTACTTTGTATTGTTCTAGCGATAGACAACTGCATTTTTAAAGTAAAACCTGTATACTTGTTCTCCCATTTCACAGTCTGAATTCCTTGACTACATCATTACGTTGTAATCTGAGCAACAAAAAGCCCCACCAAAAATCTATTCTGCGTGTCTCTTCAGATAAACGTATGTGAAATAACATACACTTTTTGTCCTGCTTCCTACTTCTTAACTGAATATTGGTTGGATACAGGCAGAACATTATGCTGAAATACAGTGAGAATTGAAGCTTGCCAAAATAATTGACATGCAAGTAACTTCTATTAGAACTGTAAGTTTCTAGATAATCTTTCTCTGTAGTCAGAGGTATTGGTTAGAGTCTGCTATTCATCCAGTAAAACATGTAGCAGATTTTGGAGCACAGTGTCGTAGAACTCAAAAAAACCCCAATAAAGCACTTTTCTAAGTGCTATCTTGATCAAATTGGAGCTTAACACAGTGTTTTGCTCAGAGGTCACTCTTAAAAGAAAACTGCTAAAGATTTTACCAGTAACTGTGATCAGGTGAAGATACTAGCTAGACAGCATGGTACATAAGCTTTAGGCCCCAAGACAACTATTGAAAAACTTAGCAACATTTTAATGGATTAGGGATTGAATAGTTTCCCTGACATAGCAGCCCTTATGCCCAATTCCTTTCTCTCCCGGTATTTCTGTGTTTTGTTTTGACTTGCCCCTGTCCCCCGAAACTAATATCTGCTGAAAATATCTTGGTTTACAGCACTATGGGGTGACAGCTAGCAAGAGACAGTGTTCTGAATCGGATGATATTTGTTCAATCTGCCAAGCTGAATTTCAGAAGCCTATTCTGCTTATCTGTCAGGTAATACACATAATCAGAATTTTTTTTGAAAACTTAAGAATATTTTAAACAACACAACATAAAGTTAGCTTAGTGAGTGTATGTCTTCTGATTAATTTTAGAAATCACACTATGCAAATAATATACCGTCTTACAAATGGAAGAGCTTAGAAGCTCTAAGTTCTCGTTCTTTTCCTTGCAGCACACATTTTGTGAAGAATGCATCTCTTTATGGTTTAATAGAGAAAAAACATGTCCACTCTGCAGAACTGTTATTTCAGACCATGTTAACCAGTGGAAGGATGGAGCTACATCTATGCATCTACAGATTTTCTAAAGCATGTCAAACAACTTGTTTTAGTTTGTTTGCGCAAGCTAAGGTTTTCCAGTTTACTGCAGACAAAATTGTAGGTGGCACAAGGAACGAGTTTCCAGATTCTAGACATCATGCTTCTATGAAATGTTGCAGTATTTAGAACAGTTCAGAAAATTGTAACTTGACCTATAGCAGAGTAAGCTTTCAGAATGAATGCAGAAAAGCCAGCATTGCTTCTCTCATGATTCTTGTAGGAAACAATCAAGTCCTTGAAAAATGCTGCATTACTTCTTGCAGCAGCTTCTTAATTCAAGGTTTTATTTAAAAGTTTAATTAGAGTTCCAGACTGTACTAAATTGTATTTATCCTTCTAACATGACTCAACCCAAAAGGCCAACCTACCAATTTTATTAAGACTATGAGCAAATTTTATACTCTGGACCACAGTGAGAATTAGAGCTACTTGTCAACACTGGGCATTAAAGGTCCTTTAATGCTAGCCCAACGGATCAGAGAAATTAGCTTCTATTCATGCACCTGTAACAGCAACTATTTCTCACTGTACCTGGAGATAACTCACAAGGATTAAGACGTTTCCCCTTTAGGTTCCTGTAGACTTCTAATGGATCTTTGGCTTAATATATAAACCAACCACTGATGTTAGTTTTTTACTTAGCATTTTATAAAGTTGGTATTTTTAAAACAAATCTTTAATACTATATTTTCATCATAACAGGATCCAGATTTTCTTACAGGGGAGAATCTATTTTATACTATATTTGCATTTTGTAGTATGCATTAAAAAATCAGAGAGAATAAATGCATTTAAATCTATTTGTTTGGTGCATGTTGAATAAAGAAACAAGATTCATTATTGTTTCAGTATTAACTTACGTGAAAGCACATAACAACAGCTCGCTGCTAGGGATACTTTCCCTGTTAAACTAACGTCTCTGAAAAACGAAAAACTTCCAAATGCTACAATTTATTCATGACTAGTCTTTATGCTAATTACAAAGCTAACTTATGTACAATCTCACTTTTTCCCCGCTTGTCTTTTTTCACCTTGCTATTCAGATAAGGCTGTAAAAAAAAACCAACCCACTCAAATTATTCTGTAACAGCAAAGTTAAATTGAGTTGCCATTAACTTGAGCTTGTCTTAACTTACTTAATACCTTTAGGAAACTTCTAAATTAGGAAAAAAACCCAGAATAAAAAAGTTAAACACTTACTTGATGAATGATGTAGCAGCTCAAAGGGCCAGACAGACTGAATACTATAGAGTTGCAGCTGACACAGCCAGATTTATAGGGGTGACAGGGCATGATGGGAGAGTGCCCTTAAAGGCACAGCTGAAAGTGGTATACTAGGAGAATTTAGTATTCTGAATAAAAATCTAATGAGATTGAAGATTCAAGCTAACAGGTATCATTTCATGTTCAACCTGAGGTTTGCTATAGCATGCCGTGTATTTGTAATTGTCTTTTTGTTTGAAGTTTACTGCAGTTCAGAGTAAATGTGCCCTATGATTGTCCCACCATAGTATCTGAGTGACTGGGGAAAAAAGACTCCGGCTTAAAGAAAACAAGCAAGAGCTTGTAAGTCTGTAATTGGAAACTTAGGGGAGTAGAAGAGACTGGTTCTCATGGAAGCCTTTCCCAGCAGGTGAGGTACTCAGTTTGGAGAATGTGCAGCTGAATGTCGTTAGAGCAGTCCTGAGGGTGGCAGGGAAGAATTAGAGCTTGGCCACAGCCAGAGCTGTGCTGTAATGGGCTTATGCCTGTACCTCCAGTATTGTCAGAACAAAGTGCTCTTTGTTTTGTCAGAGAGATCGAGCTATGCCTTAGCTTGCATTTGAAGTTCATACAAGATCAGAACTGTTTGTTATTTAATTTTCCTCAGTGCTGATACTAAAACTGCTGCTGTAGCAGAACTTCCCTTGAGAGATGGAAAAGAACTGAATCAGTCAAGGAACAAAACAGTAGGGGGAACGTAAGGCTGGATCCTGAATCTCTGATGGGCCCACAGAGACTTTGGCAGCTCACTTGGTTCCACAATCATATTTAGTCTTTCCCAGACTTCATCATGAACATACAGTTTAGCTAAAGAGTGTTTTAAGGCTTTTTTTTCTTCATACAGGTATGTGTAAACAATTTGAGTGCTTATTTAAAATTAGTCAACAGATAGCACCTTTAAAAAAAGCTTTGCTTGTGTGAGTAAAATGCATCACTAAGCCCAATACACAGTTAGTAAGGGCAGGTGTAGTAACCAACCCTTTCTAAAATACTGGGCAAAATAAAAACTAACTTATCCTGGCTTAGCTTTTCCTGAAATGCTAACACCAACAGCTTAATCACTTTTTAACTCAAAAATCCTCTCAGGGAAAATATAAACTAAAATTCATCAGACTCAGGCATGATATTAGAGCAAGGAAATGTACTTCCTAATACTTGAATATTGATTAAATTCAGTGCCTACCAGTAATGGGTAGCCATTCTTCAGAATTCCAGTACTCTGTGACAAACTTTCAAAAATCTTTTCAGAACAATAGGTCTAAATCACCTAGTCCATTCTGAAATATTAACTGGGAAGGTACCGATTCAGAGATGCACCAGCTGCTTAACACAAACAGTTGTCCTGAAAGCAGAACCACTACCTTGCTGACTGAGGGAAAAGATCTGAGAAACAAGTATGCTTTCTTACTGTCTTATCCCCAAGATGAGTAAAGAGCAGCCGCATTGCTAATGCGGCAGGGAATAGCGAGAAGGAAGCTTGCCTTTCCATCACAGAATAAAATCATACAATCTATGGTACTATGATGGTGCAAAGCTGAAGTGGTCCGTCAGGACTAACAGCTTGGACTGGCAGACCTAAGATGAGCTAGGAAGGTAGTTACAGCTCAAGAGGCACAGTGCTGTTCAAAGCATGCAGGGAAATTTGAAAGAAATTAACCGGAACTAAATATTCTTTTGCTATAGAACAAAAGTATTTATAAACTGCTTAGGTCAACGAGTAGTTCAATATGTGAGACAGATACTGTACACTGAGGAATTAAGGCATGAAGGACTGTATGCAGGGCCAGCATTATTTCTAAAAAACATGAAACTAATGTTGACGTATTACACTTGTGGTTAAGGAAAAAGAAATCGACACAAGAACTCGGCAGCATCATCTGGCCTTTAAACCTCACCAAGACTGTTTTACAGAGCACAACAAAACATAGTGTCAGTGCTTTAAGTCAGCCCTGGATTGTTGCTGATCCTTTGGTCTTTGTCCACCATGTAGCAGTAACACCACCTTAATGGAATAAGGGTGGATATTGGTCAGTGATAGGACCGTAGAACAATTTAGGTTTTATTCTCTCTCCCTGTTGATGATTTTTTTTTTCCCCTTTAAGATCCAGTGAAAATTATCCAAACTCGGTAATATTATCAAACACAGTTTATTAAAAAACAAAGCACTAAAAAGAGATTTTGATCAACCAGTTTAGATTTACACTTCATAAATGAAAGAAGCCGTTCTCGTCTTAGTTACAGAGAGGGGAAAAAAAATGAGTAACTTACATCCATGAATGACATCCTCTCTGATCCGCTTGTCAGCATCATGCTACCAAGATGCAACTCTTCTTATCAAGCCCACTCAGGCCAGGGTAGCTGCCCTGCTTTCCACACACACAGACACACAGACACCCAGCACACGTCTGACTCTGCAGGAGACAGAACAAAGAAGAGGATGACAAATGGCAATCAATAGCCACTTTTTAAGAGCCCGAGGACCTAGGTGAAGGTACCAGCCCTTGGTAAGACAGACCGATCAGAACTAGCATCTGTCAGGTCCTTTAAGTTCCAAGAGGAATTCCTCCACCCTCCCATTCCCTTCAAAGCTGTCAGGAAAGACATCAATTTAGATCCATGGTTATACTTAGGGCCTACCTACTTCCTTAGAAAAAATAAAAATAGGTCACTTGGATTAGCGTACGTTTAAATTTGCATTTAATTGCTATTCACATCCATCTTATTCAGCAGTTGAGTATATTTAGGTCCAATAAACTGTGAAAGATGAAAAACAGAATAGGGATTACCTTTATTTCTACTAAGGCAGCTCACGTTTGTTTCTTGAAGACAGCTACAAAGCCAAGTTAATCTAGAAGAGAACAATCTGTAGAAGATCGTATATGGGAACTGCATACAGTATATCATCAAGGATCTGCAGGAAGAATATTTAAGTAATTTGCCTTGTTCTTACTAACTTCTCCTCCCCCTTTATCCCTTAGGGTAAAGGATTTTCCTCTAAGCTGGGAAAATGAAACAGCAACTACCCTGCTGTGGAGACACAATTTTTTTTTTAAAAAAACCAAACAACCAAAACCCAAGCATCTGTGCTAAGGACAACAGCAGTCTCCCTCAATGTTTGATGCACTTTTTGATTAACAGTGAGCGCGGCTTGGGAGTTAGTATTAAAAAGAGAATAGACCCAAAGTAAACATCCACTGTGTATAGTCAGGGTGGACTCAATATGTTAAATGTTCTCCAGCAGTTCAGCTTTTACAGAGCAAGACAAAAAAAGGGAGATTCAAAAGAACAATTGACTCATTTATTTGTATCTTTTATTATGAGCTAATACCAGGATGACATTCAAATGTCAGATGGCACAATTAAGACAGTCTTGGTAGGAATTATTCCAGCATTCCCAAAATTACAATTTAGTACACGAATGGCATCAAATGTATGCATCACTCCCACAGAGAAAACTTATGAAATTCCGAAAATCTTATACCAGAATAGTTTCTGCATCAAATGGGAAAAGAAAAACTGCTGGTAACACAGCTGACCTATAAACCTTTTGTGATAATGACCTGCAGAACAAAATATTCCCCTACTCAACATCTAGTAAAAAAAAATATGACTTTTTTTTCAAGTTTTAAGATTTAATACTTTTATATGGTTAGCCACAACAGGTATTAACCTCAGTTTTACTATATTTTTGTAATGCTACAAAAATCCTATAAAATCAAATTATAGTGAATTTTTCAGTGATTATAATTAAAAAAGCGCAGCTTGTACAAAATAAAAAAAATAAGATTCTATACTCTAATGAAAAATTTAAGACATTTTTAAATGAACAAAAGAAAGCACTTGTTAAGCTCTCCAATATTCAATGCATTCTGCACTTATCCGAAATAGCCAGACAGGAGCTAGAACTCCACTCCCCTTAGTTCACAACTAGTAATTTTGACACTATTATATATATATAGAGGATCTATGTCTGATATTTTTACAAATAAATACAGGATAAACCATATTGCATAGTGTGTGCTTGCTGTCTGAGTCACACTCCAAAAGTTTCACAGTTATGGTAGGGAATTAAACTTATAACCTATGGGATGAAACATTGACAGTACACAAAATTTAATTTTAAAGTTGATGAACTGTATCTGTAATTAATCAGTGAACTCAGACAAACAACTCTTGCCATTCTTGCCAGCCATATTAAACCAATTCTACTGGACAATTATATCCAGCCAACCAAAAAGCAACTGTTAGCTGTAACCAGGACCAAGAGAGATCTGCCTCCAAAAAAACTTTTTTTTTTTTTAGCCTAAGTTCCTTTATACTCGGCAAACACGTTAGGAAACCTATGTTAACAAGTGGCACTGAGAGGCACTGCTTGAAGTGTTGCGTATTTGCAAACATGCATAATACGAACACACATGAGCACTTTGATTTCAGTTTCACAACATGTCACCAGCGGCCGTATTGCCAAATGAAAAATGGCAACCTTCCAGTACAGTTTATGTCACTATAAGGTAACCTGATTTTCCTTAGAAAACGAAAAAAAGAAATTCTCCAACAAACGGCTTATCAGGAAGAAAAAAACAACTAATTTTTGCTTGATCATAACCATCTTTTTGTTGGTTCTTTGTTAGTATCGACAAGATACCAATGAATCCTTCTGACTTGCAAATTTTAGAGAACAGCACTCTGATTGGATTCAACATGCTTAGAGAGTTTTATGGCTTGGATCCTATGGCTCAAAAAGACTCAGTATACACAGAGTAAGCAGAATCTATAAAAAAATCCCTACTGTTGTGAAACACTAGAAGTAGACTTTGCACAGTCTATGACTAAAGATAATGCAACGTGTGGCAGGCAAAAAGTGACAGGACTTGTATGCAGTTGCATGATCATATACACACACACGCACACACCATACACACTCTTAACTAGTGTAAAGCTCTGCAGATATTAACCCTTTCACCAGCTATGTTCATGGAAATGCTTTCTTTAAGGCAGGAAGTATTTTAAGTAAGGTAAAGTTACCTTTATTTTATTCTTTGTACCTGTAAGTCATTTGTACAGATTGCGACAATTTCAAAAACATAAATAGTGTCCTTAGAACATGTTTCCTAAATTAAGTTGCTGAAGTTCTGACCCACTGTGGAAGACATTCACTGAAAGGCCATTTAACACTTTTCTCATACGATCAGCAAATTTACTGCCCCAGCATAGAAAAAAATGTTGATAAATTTAGAAATGTGTAATGGCAGGGAACTCCCCGTAAGCAAAATTTTATTTAAAAAATACCCCAAAGCTTCAAATTCTTACCCACTGGTTACAAAAAGGTTTAGTTCCTTAAACCACGTAGAATTTCTATGTTTCCTGTGGTACTTCCTGTATGTTTCTACTGACCTTGTATTCAGATGCGCTTTTTCCTGATCTTTTATACGGGTAAGAATCTGAACGTATTCAGCTGTCTCCATGTAAGGACTAGCATATACAAAAGTGATGTTTCCCAGTGAAATGTCTGCTGAGGACAAGGATGAAATAAGCAGGACATGTTTGTGAGCCCATGGCTTCCAGTTAAGCCTAGAACGTAGCAGCATTGCCATTTGATTAGATCCGTTTGTCTTTGCAGGAACAGGTATTTCAGCTGGGTAAGCAAGTGAAACAGTTCTCTCCCACCCCACATTGCCAAGCTGGTAATTGAGTGATTTGCTTATTGATTTGTTGTTTCACGAGGAGAAGAATCAGAACTAGAGCCTTTACTTTCTTCACAGCAACCAATTATTTTGCATTTTTAATTTTGGGATACTCTTCCATAATGAGCTGAATCAAAAAAATCTATTTGAAAAATATATATTTTTATATATATAAAAAACTCATCATGTTTTGAATGTGAAACACCAATTAATTTTATCTTTCATCTTCGATTCCACCCCACTGTAGGAAACAGCTTAACCAAGCTTGCATGCTAATTATTCCTCAGACGCAAGCATATAGGCATTTCATACTTTGCCTAGTGAAAGGGCTAACCCTCCTTGACACATTCACAACTAGACTAGTGATTCTGAAGCAACATCCTGACCCTTAATACTGTCAGTTTCAAGCTATCAGCTGAAAAATCCTTGATAAGGTGAGAAGATGTCACTGCGAACCAGTTAGATGATGTGCCTAGAGTTCTGCAATACCATTTTCTGAAGTTTTTTATGCACCATTGATTGACAGAAAAAAATCCGTTTTTCTTTGCTTTCCAAGTTGCTCTGTGCAATGACTGACTCTTTGATACTGTCACTTTTTAAAAGTAAACCATACAAGCCCCCCATATTTCAGCTTCAAGGGGGCTTATGTCCATTCTTTGTTTTCCACCTTCAAAGGCTTAAAAAAATTGTGTTGTCATAGATTCATGCGCAAGTGCTCTGGTCGTTTGGAAATCATGGGAAAAGCTTGTTTTTTATATGGCCCAGAGTTTGGTTGCCGGATTGGAAGTGGTGCTGAGGCCTCTCCACAGACTGTCACATCCATTTGTTCTATTCCGCTTGTCTCCATTGGATATTCCACAGGTGTCTGAGTATTTGATGCGCTGGCAGAAGCACCTCTTCCCCAGAATTCCCCAGGGGAAAACTTTACAGGGCTTTAAAACAAGAAATATAAAAATCAGAGATGAAGATATACGCAGCACCAAGGTACGTCCTTTACTCTGCAGGAGGCTGAACTCAAATGCCTATTGAGAAGCATTTATAAATAATTCCTCCTTCCACTTCCAGAAGTTTGAGAGAGTTTTCATGTCTAGCTTCTACCACGGTCTCTTGTAAAGTAAAATTCTCTCATTTCAGTAGTCAGGATATATTTCTAGACGATTGCAGAAGGAATTTTCTGTACTAACATGATTCTTTAGCGGCACATAAGTACTTAGGATGTTCTGAAACAGTTCTACAGGAATGGTGTACCAAAGTCACCAGACTGTGAGGCTGTATCAGCATTGAGTAGCAAGCAAGTCAGTACTTCTTGTGCTGCCAAACACCATAGATTTGTCTCTAATAATGTGGTTTGTAAAACAGGATCGATGCTGCACTTCTAGTGCAATTGATGGCCTTACTGAGAAGAAAGGCCACATTTTTTATTTCTAGTGCAGATCTATTTCAACTACTTGCCAAAAAGCGTATTACAAAAAAAAGAAAACAAAAAGATACCTGACTGGTGTCCTAGGGCTACCTATGAATCTGCGAGGTGATCGAATTTTTGGTTCAAAAGAAAATTTCTCTTTTACGCTTTCAAGTACAGATGGAGCCACATACGTAAAACCCTGCAAAACAGGAACGAACGCACTGTAACTTATAGGCAAGATTTACATTTATGACCACTTGTACAGTTACGATTGTCGTGAAATAAGAAATAAGGATTATAAAAAAGAGAGTAAATGTATATACGTGAACTTCCACTCACTTCCTGAAGCAAACAGCACGACTTCAGGGAGTTCCTCACCCGGGTGCCTGCTCACCCCAGGTATTTTTACTCAGGTCACAGATTCCCACGGGCATTGTGGGAATTTAATTATTTTTGCTCTATAGGATGGACACTGTTCTCTCTGCATGACTATGAAAGCAATCACGTGTCCAGGGTTCATAACGCAACTATGAATTAGAATGCTGCCATTTCAGAACGTAAGCAACGTTTGTTAGCTTCTTTGTTTTAGCTATAAAAAGAAAACATCAGCAATAACGCAAGTAAAGTATTTTCAGAGCCCTTAAACATGTCAAACCTGTTGCAGAACGTGTGTTCAAAACTACGGTAGTTTGCTTCAAGTACTGGGTGGCAAGATTCAACACAACTCATTTACCTGAAATGCCCTGCTGTTTCCAAGTAACACACCATACCTCTCCACAGTCATTACACCCTCGTCCCTGGCTCACTTACCAGAAAGACCTGGTTGGCACTTTCACTGAGAGTAGAGTCATCTGGGCTATCAACAGGTGTCTGACGTGTAAACTTTGAATCAAACTGGCTCACATCCTCTTCAGATTGCTTTGCAAAAACAAAATGATTAAGGGTTTATATTACAGATATCAACCAAATGGCTTAGCGGTGATCAGTGTAGCCTCTGGATGGAGTTCATTCCATAGGTTTTTGGCAGAGCTCTGCTGTAGTAAAACCCTGGAGTGGTGTCGGAATCCTGTCGCTGCCAGTGGGAGGTCACTATGGGCACTGAGACTGAGAAATAAAGGCAAGGGGGAGGGGCAAAAATTATGGATCAAAAAGGAACACAAATTAAAAAGATGCCTTAAAAAAAAATTCTCAAATTACAAACAAAAACTTTTAGAAATACAATGCCAGTTTATTGCAATTTAGACCTTGTCACAACCAGTATAGAACAGTTGCAACTACTAGTTTCTTGAAGTCTCTCTCCAGAAAATTTCAACCCATTTTTGCAGATACAGAAGTGTTTATACTGTGAGGGATAGATGACAACTCTGGAGTAAGTGACTATGAAGAACATTGTTTAATTCAGTCAAAGAACAACAGACATAATTCCAAGATCCCTTCTCTCATTCGTAAGCACAACTGAAAAGGCAGTATGTATTCATTTGTGCAGGCCTTCACGCAACCGTGGAAGCACATTTTCAAAAACCATCTGGTTTGTACAAGTAACTTTCATAAAACTTGCTAGTAACAGAAAAAGCCCAAACCTATTGTCACATAATTTGTTTGGAAATAACCAGTCTTGTGTCATTCTGAATTCAATTTTAAAAGGTGAGCAAAAAAGGTCTGGAGTCCTCATGCTGTAGTATGCTCAACATTAGTGATGCGCAAGTCAGATTATAAGTGAGATTTCTAGTAGCTGGGAACTATCAGAGATAGCGATACCCATTGCCGCTGTAGCTAATTGTACACAGAAGGAAAAAAAAAAAAAAGACAAACACCCCACGCCACCAAAATACAAGATAGGATAATAGAGGCTTATTCATCACATCACTGGTTTGAGGTAAACATTAATTACTGCCTATAATGCACAAGATGCATTGTAAATATTAATAAGCAAACATACAAAATGCTTGATTAGGTGACTTCATTTGCTTTTTGCTTAGCAACTATTTATCATCTTAGTTTTAACTGAGTACTGACTTACTGTGTAATGTTTAGAAGTAGAAATTCAGAGTTAACCGCACCTGCAAGTCTGCTTAACCTACCGATTAGAAGCAGGAGGAATTAAAACTGAAGCAGAACCTTCTTCTTCCAGGAGACTCAGTAGAAGGATAAATTAGCTGTTAGCTGATTTTTGCCACCTTCTCACATTAAAAAAAAAGTGAGATCCTATTCCAGTGACGGATGAGTACCATGAGAAATAAGACAGAACAGCATGCTTATGGCAGCCAGTATTTCATACTGTGTGGAGACTTAAAGAGATTTTTTATTTCTTAAATGTTGATACAGCATCAGTCTTCAGGGGAAAAAAAAAAAATCTGCATCAGGTAGCTTCTCTCCTTAATTTGACAACAGTGAATGTCAGGGCTAGTAACCCAAGTCGATGCATGTAACTATTTAAAGTACCAGGAATCAACATTACTCCCGTTTGTAAGAGGGAGCGTTTCTAAGTTTTAGATTCCACGTTGTTTAAGACTTTTCCTAAAAGCATAGAAGGAATATCTCGCAGCATTCTGAGTACATACCAATAAGGGCTTAAAAGGAGGTTCCACCTTTCGTGCCAACAGCTCATCCCAGTTAATGTGTCTGAAGAACGGGTGAGCCTACAAGAGTTAGCAACAGCACAGAGTCATAATCTACCTTCTGGGTATAAATCACTGAATTTTAGGAATTAACAAGCATGTTCTTTTCAGACCCTCTCTGTGGTGTCTTTCTTTCCAAAATCAGACACGAGCCTAGTGTAATACATTCTGCAGCACTACATCAGAGTAGCAGGAAGAGCTGAAAATAGATGCCGTACCTCCAAGTCGGACAGTGTATGTCCCTATCATGTTTTCCTTGAAAGTATTAGAAAAAGTTAGTTGACATGCAAAATACCTCTACATTTTTCAAAAGTTAGATATCTAAAAATAGTGACAAAATGCTGTATTAATTATCAGAACTGTGAAATAAGGAGGACTCCCTAGCAAACCGTTAATCTCGCCACAAAAAAAAAAAGTCAAGCTGGAAGCAACAAGAACTAGGCCTCTGCCTTAATTTCTAACTACGCAACACTGAACGCAAACTAACAACACTTTTCCCTTGAAAGAACTGCACTAAATGCAAGGGCTAGCAGGTTTTTTTGTCACACTGCTAGANGACTTCTAACTACGCAACACTGAACGCAAACTAACGACACTTTTCCCTTGAAAGAACTGCACTAAATGCAAGGGCTAGCAGGTTTTTTTGTCACACTGCTAGAGTATCATCGCTCTTACATGGCTGACTGTACAATTAGCATTCTGCAACTAGTAGAAAAGATCCACTGGAAGACAGAGCTAAAGAATAAAAGTTACTTTCCAAATCTCACATTATCGAATAGGTAGACAGCTGGGTTTGTTAAGCTTTAAAGCCTCCTTCCCTGATGTACCCTCAAAGCTGTTTTATTTTCAGTGAGGCAATTTAAGAATTCTTGAGTTAACCGCAAGTTACCTGAACTTCTCCAGCATCTCCAGGACCAGCTCCTAGACGTGAGGCAGCATTTCTTTTTAGCAGCTTAAGGAGAAATAACATCCAAAAAAGAAAAATTAGTTATGCCGTTATGACTAGACTAGTTCTGACAAGAATCATCATTTGAATGAATACTATGCAGAATGAACACAACAATCAGAAAATCTGCACTCATTAGAAAACAATTGTATTTTCAAGGAAAATCACTTCCTGTACCATGCAAGAACAAGACTGACTTCTTAGTAGTAAAACAAGCATGGACTGAATAGCCGAAGTGGTATCATATTTCTACTTTCTACATACACATGTAGTACTGACATTCATTAAAATTCTACCTTTTTAAGCAGATCTCTGGCTTCTTGTGTGAGGTAGGGAGGCAAGTTGAGTTTACACTTGAGAATCTTGTCAATTGTTTTCTTTCTGTTCTCCCCAGTGAAAGGAGGCTAGAAAGCACCATTGTAATGGGAGGAAAAATAGGACTTGTTCAGGTCTCTCATTTCTGTACATAGAACTCACTTCAGTAATTTACAAAGCAGATAAAATGACTGCAAATGGGACTTCCAAATAACTGTTTGGGTGAGAGCAGCTCACGACTGTAGTCACATAAGCGTAGCCGTATTTTAGTTATATTTCTTACTTGCAGTTTGTATACATACAAATGTATATGTATTTATACATGTATCTGAATTAGAACACAGGCAACTACAAAAGCTACGAAGAGAAATACATGCAATTATAACTGTGCACCTACTGCTCCAGTCAGCATGTCATACATTAATGCCCCCAAACTCCACCAGTCCACAGCACGATTATGCCCACTCCTCATCAAGATTTCAGGGGCCCTATAATCAGAAAAATTGAAAACATGGAAGTATTTTAACGAGCTTAATACTAATTCTGACTACTGGTTTTCAAACAAAACCACATTTATCAAGGAAAATTTCCGTAAGTGACTGAACATATGAACCATCAGTTAAAAAAGTCAAAATGTAGCCATCACCCCCAGACCCGAGTAATACTTTTCTATTTCATCATGCAGCTCACATGTATTCAATTGTTCCACAGAACGTGTGTGTGACTGTTCCATCATGAATAGATTCTTTACATAATCCGAAGTCAGTCAATTTTACATGACCTGAAATTAAATATATAAAGTTGAAGACTTGTCAGAATTCTGACATTTGCATAAGTAACATTAAAAATCAGGAATTTTTAACATGACTATGTAGTAACTCTGAACTACTTCAAGTATCTTCAGTGGTCTAACAAAGCAATACAGCTGTAAAACAGAAAGAGGTAATCACTTGCAGATAAAACCTCTGCATTATACCTGCATAAGAAAGTGTTGCCGCTTGGTGAAGAAAAGCAAGACAAACTACCAAAAACTTAACTTCACACAGAGATGAATGTATTTAAACATAAAAGACTGTAGAGCATCATCCAGCTAAGAAAGTAGGCTATCGGATTTTACCGCTTGCTTCACAGTTCAGAGAACAACCTTCAACAAATTGTAAAGTGCCCTGAATAATTCACTACAAAGACTTAGACTAAGTAAGTTGTTAAAGATAACATAAAAATACCGGATGGTGCAGACTGCCAGACTAACCAGTGTCACATAGTCAATGTAACAGCATTCAGGAATTGCTACTACTGTGTTGACAGCTAGATAAGTCATTTCAGCTACAGATGATTTGGCATCCTACCGAAATTGCCTTTCCTAACTAACGTCTTCTGTCATCCCCATTACTAAAATGTCACTGATGTTACACTGAAGACACAGATCTTTAGGTACTTAACAATGACCTACTAGAATAGAAATTTCAGAGCTGCAGAAATAGCAAGTCAACCATTCGAGAAATGCCTGTGTCTACACACACAGAACTTGGAGCTTGCTGTGGCCTCTTAAAGCCAAAGAAGCTGTGCTTTAAAGGCAAGCAATTAGCTTTGACAACTCTTCAGTTATATCGAGAGTGATAATAAACATGCCATTGTTCTAAGGAAATTCACGTTAAGAGTGAAGCATTGTGACCTCTGAAGAATTGTTCTCCAACGACTGGCAACGTAACTGTTACTATATTTCTACCTTGATGATTAAGCATGATATTTTCTGGCTTCAGATCACGATAGATGATTCCTTTTTGATGCAAGTGCCCCAGTGCCATTGAGATTTCTGCCAAGTAAAAGCTGAAAGGAAACATATGCCACACAATTAGACATACTCAATCATGCAAAGCATCTTAAGCACCGAGAGTGTTATGTACACAGCAACAGTTCCTTGAAAGTATCATTAAAAGCATATGAGAAAATAAATGAAAGAAACAATGATGCCTTTGAGGTTGATTTGCCAAAGGGCATACAGCCTCCAAGATGAACTACAAAATTACGCCATTACCATTAGGTTTATCTGTCCAGCAGCTATCTTATCACGAATGTATTTGGAGGAAACTGAATTTACCAGTTAGTGGTTAAAACATGCTTCAATCTGTATTACCACATCTAGATGGCAAAGTTGAAGGAAAAAAATGAAGCTAAGAAGGAAACCGACAGCAGCCAGAATGCTTTCTGTGGAACAGTATTACAGCCCCACACATACACCAGAGCTTTTCTACGGCATTATCGGCACGCACTGCGGGAGACACAGCTGTATTCAGTTGTGCGAAGCCTAATCAGTAAAAGATTATTTCAACTTGTTGATAAGTAAAATACCACTACTCGAAAGGCTTTTGCTCCTTCGTTAGAATAATTACCTTTATCACTTCGCACATCTGATCGTTAGAATACAGCCATTACAGTGACTTGGAAATTCTGTAACTGGCTGGTAAAACTGCGTGCGGATGGAGAACAAAAATTGCATTTACAGCAAGTCTTTCACAGTCTCCTCTCCAACACCCAAAACAGCTCCTTTACCACAGCCCTATGGGAAACAGCCTCACTCAGCGACCAGCAGTGGACCCTCTTCTCTAGGAAAGACCAGAGTTACACCAGCACAAACTGGTAAGTATGGAACACGTACATCTTCCCAAAACCCAGTTAACTGCTTGTTTCACTAGGCTATGAAATGAATAAGTAGTTATATATAGTTTTTCAAGTCAGAGTATACAGTTTAAGCACTCAAGAAAACCTCCAAAACTACTAATTTACCAAAATAGTTTCACATACCAAGCTGTGTCTTCCATAAATATCCCTTCTCTCTCTAACTGCATAAATAGTTCTCCTCCTGTTGGAAGAAAAATGAGATTATACTCTGTTAAAGTATCATTTTTACTCAGTCAAAAGTCTGTTTTCTAGAAGAACTATAAGCAACAGGTATTCTGTCCTGCTCTACAAAAAGTTTCACAAAAAACAACGAAGAACTTAGTATTCTGTTATTCTCAGAATTCTAGCAACCTAAAGAAATGCCAAAAGAAAACAAAAGAGTATGCCGAATAAAACAATGGCATTTGTGTCCCTGTTTTTTCTATTGTTATAGCTTGAGCGAATTGCTTCTCATCTGTATCTGTTTCCCTATCCGTGAAATAAAGATAACACTTCCTTGTTTCACAAAGAACCTGCAAGGACTAAAACCTCAGGTACTCCCTATGACTGCACAGAATCCGAGTGGAACATACAGGAATTACAAGCCTGACAGAAGAAAAAGTACTGAAACCCCTCCGCTCCTGTACTGTCATGAAAAATAACTATTTTTTGTTTCACTCATCTTTACCGTACTGAATTAGAAGGTTTATTTATGTTAGTCTATGTATTTTTAATACTAACCTATTTTACATTTTTAAGACACGATGCCAATAGTTAGCTGGCCTTTCGTAAGCAGAGTAAGAAATCCAAATGCTCGATTACGTAGAACACCAAGAAGCAGGATAACAGAATTTCTCATACTGACCACTGAGATACTCAAGGATGAGGTAGAGTTTTCCACCAGTCTGAAAGGCATAAATTAAGTCTACGATGAAGGGATGTTTCACCTCCTCCAGTATATTCCGCTCCGCTTTTGTATGAGCTGTATCCTTTGCATTCCTTACAATCATTGCCTACAAAAAGCAGAGATACGTGAGCACAAGAACGTGCTAACCAAGGCAGACTTTTATATTCAGTTCAATTCTGAGTGTACTGAGTCACAACACTACACATGAGTCAGCAACATAATAAAAAAAAAGAGAAAATTTCACCACAACATATACATAACATGAGTGGTTTCTTGCAGAAGTTTTAAGTCTTTATTTATTTCACAGAATTACACAATAATTTAGGTTGGAAGGGGCCTCCTGACCTATTCAAACTAGCTGCTAGGAACGTGACTGAACAATTTAAAGTTTAATTCTAATTCCAGCTGTACCTGGGTAACAACTGTATATACGATAAAGTTTATTTTCAGGTATATTAAATAATTAGATAATTGTAAAAGCTAAGTGGAGGGATAGATTTTTCTAGATTCAGACAGCAGTGAAATGTGAACATTCAGGTTACCTTTTTAAGAACTTTCATGGCAAATATTTTCCCGGTGTTTGCTCCAGTTACTTTTCGTACTTGAAAGACCTGTACGACACCAATGCAAAAGCAGTCACGCGTTATGACCGCGTCAGCAGTCATAAGTTAAACAACAAAGTTGTGTGAAAGAGAAACAAGATCGCCTACAAACTGCAACGCTGCCTGAAGGAGACGAGCTAGTGATTTGAACCAGAGCCAGTTTGGGACATTTTCTGCTGCCACCAGCTGGTGAGGCTCTGCCAGTGACCTCGGTCCCAGGACACCAACCTTGGCAGCCCTGAGGTTACCTTCTGGTAGAATGAACTTTTCAGAAAACAGGACGGGAAGATTAGACCTTGCCAAAGGCAACAAGCGAGCACTTTAACCGCCCTCGGCATAACGGATTTACTTCTGTAGAAAAGAGTTCCTTACCTTTCCATAGCCACCTTTGCCAAGTACGCGTAGTAACTCAAAGCACTCTGGTCGGATCTTTTCTGGACCTCTGTTTACACTAGTTTCTGAAATCTCAAATTTTTCACAATGTTCCATGCCACTGGATAAAACCGAAACAAGAATATAAGACTACCTGATACTCAAAAACGATCAAATGAAAGTAAGCAAGCAAATGACTTTCTGAAAAGCATACAGTATATCTGACGTAACTGAATGACTGCTTTGGAGACTGGGAGAATTCTCAGCATCAGAAATTTCATTTACGTGTGTGCAAAGCAGTAAGCTGCAACTTGCACAGAGAAGATCACCTGCAAATATCGGGTGATCTTTTTTAGGGTGCAAATACGGTATCAAGATTTCCTTCAGATTCCTTCATTTTCAGGCACAATAAATCTCTGTCTTACACCAGAATTAAGTTTAAAAGCCTCAAACTGACTAGCTCAAACCAGGACATATGCCTGCAAGACCTCAAGTTAATACAAGGCTATAAGGTGTGTTTAAGTTTCAAATCACACTCGGCAGCCCCAACGGTCATGGTAAGACTTCTGTAACACAAATCTTGCAAAAAAAGCTGTAACAAAAAGTCTCACAGCTTGAACATGCCCCAAAAGAAGACTGATCCATGACTTCATGATGCTTTTCAGTTTTGCTACTGCTCTGCAAAAGACTAACAGATTGATCCAGCCGAAGGAAATGTAACTGAACTGTTTTAACTATCACTGCTTTCTTCTCACAGCAAGGCATGCTGAAACAATGTGGAAGCCTACAAATAAAGCCATGCTAATGGTAGCTGCCTCCTGAACATCTAACCAGCACTTCTGAACAATCCTCTGCTTCAGACTGCTAGGCTGATCTGCAACTGGAGCCTTTATAAAATGCACAGGACATACAGCGTTCTGCAGACAGTGCACTACGTTGAGGCTATGCAAATATTACTGAAGGACCATTGACAATGTTAGGAGAAACAAGGATTAAAAGACAACAGCAAGTTTCGCCAGAATTTTTTTTATTATTATTATTTTATTTCAAGATACAATTCACAAATTTTAATGTGAAGAAATAGTGAAACTATTAGAAACAACTCAAAATTGCACAGAAATGACAAAATTTTCTATTTAACTTAACAATGCAACAAAATTAGAAGTTATATGTAGTCGGCATGAACAATACAGAACATTTTCTAGCAGCAACTTACAGGTCATATTGGCCAACTCCTCCATGGTCCATGCTCTCACTTAATTGACCCTGGGGATGGGAGGGGTAGAAGGAAGATTAATTATAACAAAAGAAAAAAAGCATTAAAAATAAATGCCCTGATGTATTTTACAACTTCTTAAATTATACACGTCATAATTGTGTATGTAATTATAATTTACATTCTATAATTAAATAAGCCAGAAGTCAGGAATAATAAAATATCAGCAGAAGATAAGGAATCTACAAAATCCCACGCAAGATTTGCAATACTTCCACATATCTTAAACGATGACATGTGGAACCACTGTTTTACTGACTGCATTGTTACTCAATCACTTAAATATCAGAGGTAAGAGTTTCACACACCTCCAGGTGAATTTGAAAAACGTTAAAGGTACTGCATTTGTCTTTACAGTTGCTCTTACATAGGAATTTTAAAATCCTAGTACAGTATGACGCAAATTAGAACAATAGTAAAGATGATGTGAATCGATGAACTGGGACTCATACGCACTAGAAACAAATAATCTACTGGGGGTTTATTATTCCATATTGATAATAATCAGATCCCAATACTAACGAAAGAATTAAGCTTTACTCTGATATTAAATACCTCTTTTGACCAATAATCACTCAGATAAACGCGTGCAAGTATTACTAACGAGGGCTCAAGCACTTCAACATTAAAGAACGTAGATCCATTTTGAAGATATATTTTCCTCAAAGAATTTTCAACTTGATCCCTTATGCAAGACAATACTTCCCTATAATTGTGGCTCTACATAGCAAAAGAAGCGCAAACCAAGCAGACAGCTGGAACGAATACAAATACAATTTCACGGGCAAGCGTCTCATGAGCTTTAGACTATACCTTAAAGATTTTTATTTTTAAAACTATGTACATAAAATAACAACTGCAAGTTAGCGAGAAACAGCCTGGAACCTACAGACTGAATACCGATATATTGAGTGACGTGTGAAATTCAGAGAACCAGAAGGAAAAAAACCCATCGAGATCTGCAAAAAGCAGACCCAGCCAAGGAGTGCATTTCAGCATATTACGTAAGTGAAAACACTAACCAGAGAAAATTAGAAACTTTCAATAGCTTCCAAACCATTTAAATATTAAAATTTACAGAGGCTGGTTTATTTTGGTGGGTTATCTAGGGGGAATTTAACTCCTGGTTCCACCTACTAGCACCACGAGCAATTACGGAGTCCAAAAGTTCAAGTCTGTTTCCAGGTCAGAGAGTTGCTAGCTCATGTCCTCTCGGTAACGTTTATTAGAGAAATCCAGCTTATTGACATCTGTTTCACAATAAAACCCACTAAAGCTGCCCTCAACCCTACCGTTAGATGCCAACAAATGAATTTTAAAAAATTCAACAAACTCAGAGAATAAACACCCATCACGTTCCTATAACAACAACTCCGGTTACCCAATGGTTCTGGCAAAGTTTACACATGCTTTTCTTGCCCCTGTGAACTATGGTTTTCGTTCTCAGTATTAACTTGAGCAAAATTCACTTTAGATACCATTCGCTATTTGCAGGATTTCCTCTCATTTCACAAAACCAAGAAACGCAGCAGTGTTCTGGCTGGAAGGCTAGCTGCCCTTCAGTCTACATGCATTGTTTCATTTATTACAAACACAAAAATTAACGCTGTTTTTTTCACCACGATAATTAGTGCAAACAACCGTATGGCTTACGAGTAAACACTCCATTTAAACAACCCTTCAGATTTTCTAGAACGGCCGTGCCTATTCAAAACAACAACTGTTCCATTCTTGCTATTACAAGGCTTGCAGCTTCCAGGAGGTACCAGGGACCAGCACCACAGAGATTAGACAAGACAGTCCAGACCGTACACCTTGCTCACTTCCAGTTTAATGATCTCAACTGCTCTGCCTGCAATGTCTTTCTGATGCCTGCAAGGCACGCACAACGCCAAGAGAGAGAACTTTCAGTGAAGCTTTTTTCCCCTTACATGTTCCTGATGCTTCCCCCTTTTTCCTGCTCTTGTATTCCGTGCTTTTCAGTTCTGTTTTAATTTCAGGTCCGTTCTCACCCTCCCTTATCTGTTTGCCAAAAGGCATCCGAGAACCGAATCAGGTTGCCAAGCTGCATTCACGTCCACAGTTGTGCCAGAAAAATTTCAGTCACGGCAGTTTTTTTTCAATCCACAATAACTAATGAATTTTGTAATTGTTCCCTGAGACTGAATTATTGGAACATGAGAGAGAACAAATTCCACTTTCTTGCCGCCCCCCTTAGAACCTGTTCTTGGCAACATTAACAGCGTGATGCAAGCGACGTTTTTTTAAGCCAAGTACTTTATTGATTATTGAGGTGATGGACAGTGATTTTTCCTGCAGGCTGAGAAGCGTTCAAGCCTTCAGCTGTCAAACATCTACGGTTTATATGTAGCGTGGGCTCTTCCAACTGTGATACAGAGTACCTGGTTATCTCAAAGGCTCCAAGAACGTCATTGGTATTTAAACAGCAAAAAATAAATGCAGTAGCAGTTTATGCAACAGCAAATGTTTAATATACAAAACAATATCAAAAAGCAACAGCAGCAGTAGAAAAATATAAACAGAGATCTTGTAGTAGTATTCCCCCCCAAAGCCTCAACAGAATCTACATGAACATTACAAAATACAGATTACAAGGTGAACCGTTTACGAAAGCACGAGATGGAGAGGCACGCCGACCCACACAGACGTCTAACGCAGCGTTTTAAAGCGCTGCTTTCAATTTTGGCGCTAGAGCACCGACTTTACACAGTTCCAGAAAGATTAGCCATTTCTGCANGTAGCATTCCCCCCCAAAGCCTCAACAGAATCTACATGAACATTACAAAATACAGATTACAAGGTGAACCGTTTACGAAAGCACGAGATGGAGAGGCACGCCGACCCACACAGACGTCTAACGCAGCGTTTTAAAGCGCTGCTTTCAATTTTGGCGCTAGAGCACCGACTTTACACAGTTCCAGAAAGATTAGCCATTTCTGCACTGACGTTAAAACATGTGACAAGAGGGGAGGACAGAAAAAAAAAANTCCCCGCAGCGGCCTCCCGCTCCCTCCCCGCGCCGCGCCGGCTCGGGCCCCCCCTCTCACCCCCTCCTCCAGCTCCTCGTCCGAACCCGCGTCCTCGGGCTGGTCCAGGTCGATGTCGAACACGCCCGCCATGGCGCGGGTGCGAGCCGCGGCGCCGCCGCCCCTTCCTGGCTGCGCTGGGTGCACGGGGCCTGGGCCGCCTCATGGGCCCGCACCCCCCAACTCCGCCACGGACGCCATCACCGGCTGCGCGGCCTCAGCGCGCCTGCGCCCCCGCCCCGACTCCGGGGGCCGCGCAGGCGCGCAGCCCCTTCCGGCATTGGCCGGGGCTTCACTGAGCGTGCGCGGCGAGGACGGCTCGGGGCGGAGGGGCGTGGTGCTGAGACCGAGCATGCGCAATGAGCGCTCGCCCGCCTTGCTCCTGGCACCGAGCGTGCGCAGAGAGCACAGCGAAGCCATTCGGAAGGAGCATGCGTATAGGGCTTCATGAAGCCCAGAGGACCGGCCCTTGTCGCCAGCCTGCCCGGCGTCCCTTCCGAGCATGCGCGAAGCGGGCTGTTCGAAGGCGCGTCTCGGTTCGAACCGGCGGGGAAGCGGATCGCGGAGCCGGGTGGTTGCGCATGCGTCGTCGGCGCCTGAGCGCCTCCGCGGGGGGCGTCGAGGTCAGCCCTGAGGAGGGTCCGGCGGCGAGCGGGGCTGAGGGCGGCCGGCGCTGCCCGGGCTGGGGGGGCAGGCGCCCCGGGAGGGCGGCTGTACCGGCAGGGAGGCCCGGGCGGGAGCGGTCCGGCAAGGAAAAAGGCTCTGGAGGCGGGGAGGTGGCCGAGCGACGTGAGGGCCGGGTGGCGGGCGGCCCCGGGAACATGGCGGCCGCAGCGGGCGGGAGGTCGCCGGGCGGCCGTTGGGCAGGCCCTGTGGGCACGGCGGAGCCCGAGCGGGTGACCGCGGCTCCGGAGAGGAGAGCGCGAGCGGAGCGGACATCAGCCTTTTCTGAAAGTCATTTACAGATTTATTTATTTTCTGCGGTGAGGGAAAAAGGGCCTCGCTGTAACCCACGGGCTGGCCTTTGGCTGTGAGGTGCAGAGCGGCAGCGGTGCTGACATCAAGCACGGGAATCAAAAATAGCACGTGCCTGCCTCCAAAATGCAGCAGGAGCAAGTGACAGGCACTGGCAGTTACCCAAAAAATGCTGTTACAGAAGTACTCCGGCACAGCTGGGGTGATAACGAAAAATAGCAGCCCAGAATAATGAAGTGAGTTNCGCCGACCCACACAGACGTCTAACGCAGCGTTTTAAAGCGCTGCTTTCAATTTTGGCGCTAGAGCACCGACTTTACACAGTTCCAGAAAGATTAGCCATTTCTGCACTGACGTTAAAACATGTGACAAGAGGGGAGGACAGAAAAAAAAAAAGGAAAAAAAACCCGACACCCGCTGCGGCACTTGCGCTGGGAAATCCAGCGCAAGACGTCCAAGGGGAAAAAAAGCTCCCGCGAGTGTGGCGCAGCCCCGGCCCGCGNTGGTCCAGGTCGATGTCGAACACGCCCGCCATGGCGCGGGTGCGAGCCGCGGCGCCGCCGCCCCTTCCTGGCTGCGCTGGGTGCACGGGGCCTGGGCCGCCTCATGGGCCCGCACCCCCCAACTCCGCCACGGACGCCATCACCGGCTGCGCGGCCTCAGCGCGCCTGCGCCCCCGCCCCGACTCCGGGGGCCGCGCAGGCGCGTAGCCCCTTCCGGCATTGGCCGGGGCTTCACTGAGCGTGCGCGGCGAGGACAGCACGGGGCGGAGGGGCGTGGTGCTGAGACCGAGCATGCGCAATGAGCGCTCGCCCGCCTTGCTCCTGGCACCGAGCGTGCGCAGAGAGCACAGCGAAGCCATTCGGAAGGAGCATGCGTATAGGGCTTCATGAAGCCCAGAGGACCGGCCCTTGTCGCCAGCCTGCCCGGCGTCCCTTCCGAGCATGCGCGAAGCGGGCTGTTCGAAGGCGCGTCTCGGTTCGAACCGGCGGGGAAGCGGATCGCGGAGCCGGGTGGTTGCGCATGCGTCGTCGGCGCCTGAGCGCCTCCGCGGGGGGCGTCGAGGTCAGCCCTGAGGAGGGTCCGGCGGCGAGCGGGGCTGAGGGCGGCCGGCGCTGCCCGGGCTGGGGGGGCAGGCGCCCCGGGAGGGCGGCTGTACCGGCAGGGAGGCCCGGGCGGGAGCGGTCCGGCAAGGAAAAAGGCACTGGAGGCGGGGAGGTGGCCGAGCGACGTGAGGGCCGGGTGGCGGGCGGCCCCGGGAACATGGCGGCCGCAGCGGGCGGGAGGTCGCCGGGCGGCCGTTGGGCAGGCCCTGTGGGCACGGCGGAGCCCGAGCGGGTGACCGCGGCTCCGGAGAGGAGAGCGCGAGCGGAGCGGACATCAGCCTTTTCTGAAAGTCATTTACAGATTTATTTATTTTCTGCGGTGAGGGAAAAAGGGCCTCGCTGTAACCCACGGGCTGGCCTTTGGCTGTGAGGTGCAGAGCGGCAGCGGTGCTGACATCAAGCACGGGAATCAAAAATAGCACGTGCCTGCCTCCAAAATGCAGCAGGAGCAAGTGACAGGCACTGGCAGTTACCCAAAAAATGCTGTTACAGAAGTACTCCGGCACAGCTGGGGTGATAACGAAAAATAGCAGCCCAGAATAATGAAGTGAGTTTAAAGTGACCTTGTTCCTGCGAAAGGAGAATAGAAAAGTGAGAAACCAGAGCTACTGCAAAATGCTGAGTGGGGGAAAAAAAAAATAAATGTCAAAACATACTGGTCCTGAATCAAAAACTTGCCTCCCTGTGGTGGAAACGAGGGGAGTACTCTAGGGGATCCTTTTGTCACCCCAGCAGATGTTGGCATCTGGCCCATCGCAGTACTGGGCTGGAAATTAATTTTCAAGCTTCACATTTCTAAAGGCATTTGGTACTTTCTTATTACGCCTTTACAGCCTAATCCCATAACTTCGTTGGAGTTATAACTACTTGTTTCTATCCTGCCTTACTAAGCAAAAGTAACAAACCTGAGACTTCGCTTGCTGTGTGGTTGGTTTCAGCCCCGCTCAAATGTATAGCAACAGTAAACAAACAGATTTCCTGTAAACTGCCAGCTGCTGCCTTGTGACGTTCAGGAGAATGTGCTGACAGCCCATTTTTCCCCAGAAATAGCCAGTAGTTCTAGCATAGCCTTTTTCTTCTCACTAGAGGTTCTCAAAAAATGCAAAACCGATGAGAAATTTACTTGACAGAACTTTTTTCCCCCTCTCTTTTCCACAGTTACTAAAGGCATACTTCTGTGTTTTAGGCTTAAATACAAAGTGAACAAGAATGTCCATAGTCACAGTGCAGCTTGGTCAGTGTGGTAATCAGATTGGTCATGAGGTGTTTAATGCTATCTGCAGCGACGACCATGGCACGCACGGGTTGTGTTCCAAGAAGGAGAATGAATCCTACCATGAAGCTTGCAAAGAACGTTTTTTCAGTGAGGAGGAATCTGAAGGTACAGCATTTAAGTGTTTGTTTCCCACAGAGGGTCTGGTTGCCAGCCTAATACAGATAAGAGTACAGAAATAATAAAAGTCTTTTACCTTCAGTTGAAGAAAGAGTTTTACATTCAGTCTGAAAGAATTGTCACAACCGTTAGCCTTCACAACATTGCTAACAACCATGGAAGCCAAGTCACAGCGCAGTAAAGCATCTGAGGCCGCAGGGCAAGTCTGCCAATAACAGAGCTGGAAACTGAGCATATATACACATAATTAGTCTTTCCTTCCAAACATCTGCACTTTCTACTGTAGATAGATCATACCACAGAGTAGGACTCAAGAGTATCTGAATTTAGTGGTGTTATTAAGTGATTTCTTTCCTGTAAGATCTACGGTCTCTAGAGTTCAGATTCGTCTTTGGAACAATGGATGGTTCTCCAGAAATCCAGGCCATCACCAGGTCCTCCTTTCTGTACCTGCCTGTACTGTCCCATTAAGTTAACAGTTCGGCTTATGTGGGAGGGAGGAATACAATTTAGGCCACGGTGCACGTCCATCCATCTGAGGTAAAAAAGTCCTAATATTGGCACATTATTTTTAGTTTTGTTTTTCTTCCTATCCAGTACCTGTTGCCCGGGCTGTGCTTGTTGACATGGAACCTAAAGTAATCAGCCAAACCTTATCAATAGCTGCCAGGTCTGGCTTCTGGAAATACGACGATCGGTCGCACTTCTGTCAGAAGCAAGGGTCTGGGAACAACTGGGCAAACGGGTATGAACAATTGTTTCAAGCTTCACTGAGGGAACTGTAGAGGCTAATGAGCTGTCTAGACTCTCTAGGAGTGGTACTGTTGCAGCTGTGCGAGGTACAGAGTACAGAACATTAACTTGATTTATTTTTATGTTAGAATAGCAATATATATGGCAGCAAAATTTCTAAATTGCTTTTTGCAAGGTGAAATTGGTATTTACAGTGAAAATGTAACATTTTACAACAGACTGAATATATTTGATGCAAGAATAGCACAGATTCTATACAGCTGTTTTGCAAAATAAATGTCACAGCTGAGGATTGTTTACTGCGGATAGAATGGGTGACTTAATGCCAGGCTATATAAATAATAATAACAATAATAAGAGTATCCTTTATAAATAGCATCACCTTAACTGCTTTTATTTTGATATAACCTGCCATGTCTCGCCGTTTTGTCTNACATCTGTTTTGCAAAATAAGTGTCACAGCTGAGGATTGTTTACTGCGGATAGAATGGGTGACTTAATGCCAGGCTATATAAATAATAATAACAAGAGTATCCTTTATAAATAGCATCACCTTAACTGCTTTTATTTTGATATAACCTGCCATGTCTCGCCGTTTTGTCTTTTATTCAACAGTTACTCTGTTCACGGGCCTAGGCACAAAGAAGTAATAATGAACCTGGTACAAAAAGAAGCAGAGAAATGTGATCGACTCGGTGGATTTTTCACAATAATGAGCATGGCTGGTGGTACAGGATCTGGCCTGGGAGCATTTGTGACCCAGTGTTTAAGAGATGCTTTTCCAACCTCATTTATACTAAACCATGTTATCTGGCCCTATGGCACTGGTGAGGTGAATGTCGTATTTCCCAGAGATATTCTACAAGTTTATAATCACTGTTTACTTTTAAACGTAAAATATCTACAACTGAAATAAACTAGAAGAGAGATACATTTTACTTGCAAAAAGTTCAACAAGACAGAACGTCACAGAGGTAATAAACTGTTTGCCTAATATGTGGTACGTGTCATTTCACAAAAAAGAAAATAAACCTTGATAACGTAAGCGCTAAAGAATAATGCAGTTTCCTGAGAAGCGCTATCAGCTCACTATACTCTCCTGTTGTGACAGTAGCTCAGCATTATAATCGGTTCCCAGACAGATTTTATTCTGGCACATTTGTATGAACTGAGAAGGATAACATGATTTTCACAGGTCTTGCTCTCTTTCCATGAAAAAGCTCTGCTAGCTCCTGACCTATTCTGCACTTTGGCAAAGAAAGTGAATCACTTCCTCAATCACAACTGAGGAAATGACAGTAGCCAGAGGATTATAAACTAGAAAGAGATTGTTCGATTCTCATTTGTGTGTATTTTCTGTTTGTTTCCAGGTCATTGTTCAAAACTACAACTCTGTTTTGACTCTGTCACATCTGTATCAGTCATCAGATGCCCTTCTTGTTCATGAAAATGATGTCATCCATAAGATCTGTGCTCAGCTGATGAATATTAAACAGATCTCCTTCAGGGATGTAAATCAAGTCATCGCACATCAGCTGGGCAGTGTTTTCCAGCCCACTTACACAGCAGAAAGTGGCTTACACTATAGCAGAAACCCATTAGGTATCTAACTAGTATACAGCTGCCTAATGCATTCTCGCACATATTTCTGCAATCATTTCGTGTTGTGGATTTAAGTTCTTCAGTCTCCTTACTCAAGTATTCGGGTACATCCCAAGTTTTAACATAGGAAAAGCGAAGCAAAAGACTAATTTAGAAGTTCAATCCCAATTTTGTAGCAGAGTGAAAAATAGATCCCCCAGCTTCTGGTTTCATTCTTTACCAAAAGAACTCTGTTTCTCCTTTTTCAAGTGATTACAGACACCCTTGTACCTGTTTACGTTTCAGAGGAAATTTGCGCAGGACGGTAATTTTTGAGTGAGTTTTACATTTCACATTAGAAGTTTGTATAAACTGAAACAAAATGAGAGTTTTGTGTTTAACTCACAAGACAGGCTAGCACACAACTTGGTAGCAACAGACTGACATTTGTATCTTTAAGGGATTAGAGAAAGTTACCCATGTTGCCAAGAGTTTTGCTTGTAGGATTAAATTTTCACATCTGTCTGTCAATCTCTTTAGCGGTGCATAGGGTCTTTGAGATTTTGAGCCAGACTATAAAGCGAGACAAGTCTAAACCGTAAAATAAGAGCTACTAACGTGCTTGTGTGGACCTCTAGTACATAGCAAGTTGGCATTATTTCATCTGGTGTGCGTCCACATATATTTGTCAAATTAAAACTTCTTATATTCTGCTTGGTTTCTTACCTTAAATTGTTAGATCTTTGTAAAATTCCTTACTCTCTTCTCCTATTTTAGCTAGCCTATGCAATATTTTTGTCAAACATGAGCAGCTGTTAATTTCTTTTTTCAGGAGACTTAATGGAGACGTTAGTTCCACATCCCGAATTCAAGATGTTGGGTCTTCGTAACATACCTCAGATGCCTGAAAACTCCCTCGCTTATAGCACGTTCAGTTGGCCTGGACTCATCAAACATTTAAGGCAGATGCTCATTGCTAATGCTAAAATGGAGGAAGGTAAAAAGCATTCACTCATCTTTAGTATTCATCACTCTTTAAGCATTTATTTTTACAGATGAAATAAAGCTTATTGTTTTGAGGAGCTCCCTGACTAGCTTTAGTCAGTTCAGAAACGAGTTGCTGCCCTCAGACAGCAGGAATTTGCCTCTAATAGCCAGCTGCTCCTTCAACTATTCACTCAGCTGCCTCAGCAGCTCTCGGCTGGCTCCTGTTTTTGCTCCCAGACATCTCCGTTAATTCTAACTATTGAAAATACGCAAACCAAACCAACAGTTTTTGGCCGTGCACTTAATTTACATGATTTATTTGGAACATTCCTTGGATAGTTAGTTCTGCTATCCTTTTTACACCTTCTAATAAAAATCACACTTAGCTCCCCCGTATCATTTACACTAGGAATTCAGTATAGCTTCCAGTTGTGCAAAGAATGGGCTGGCAGATTGCTAAGTATAGAAACAAGTATCCTTCTTCTCTGGTCAGACTAGTAACTACCAGGCAAATACTGCTGGATTAGCACTGTTTTTCTCTAAGAATTGCATAATTTCTGCTTAACTAACATGCAGAAACTACAAACCCTAATATAGTCTCGGGGGGGGCAGTGTCGGTTGCCGTCTGACTCTCCAGCCAGCTTGAATCCGTATTTCATGAAGCATTCTTTTATATTGTTTTTGCCAAAATCTCATAGGTATTGATTGGCAAGTACGACCACCATGTCTAGGCTCCTCCGTCCGCTCCAGTCATTCCACAAACAAGCCGCTGCATTTTAATACTTCCATTGCCAACCTGGTTATCCTGCGAGGAAAAGATGTGCACAGCGGAGATTTAGGTAAGAAGGAAAAATGCCGTACCTCGGTGATTCTTGTTGCACATCTCACTGTTTTCTTTGCAACCATATCTTAGGAAAGGGAAAAAAACCCAAGTCCACGTATTTGACTACAAAGGTCAATATGCTCTCTAGAAACATTTTAGTGTCCGAGGCCACACTGTCTAATTGCTTAGGGCTGTTGCGTTTACACCAAAGACTTCTGTGTTTCCTAAAGGACTTCAGGGAAGGAGGAAGAGACTGAAGTCCATATATATGGTAGGATTCTTGGCTGTATTGTCTGAAAATATATTTGGCTGCTTCTGGAGTGATGAGCATAGCTTGAAGATGAAGTACCGATACAGGAGTATGTTTCTATATAATCTGATGAATCTGTTTAGAACAGCCATGTTTCAACTGGCTGACCACTCTGCAGATTTTTTTCAAGGCCTGAATTGATCTGCCGAGCATTGATTAGGTCACCCAGGACTACTGAGACCAAGATGTAGGAGCTTGTAGCTTTACATTTGTCAAAAGGACTGTCTTATTTCTGCTACAGGAAGTTTCCGAGATCCCTCATTATATACATCATGGCTAAACCCTCAGAATGCTTTTAACGCATGGAAAACACCAAGAGCATTTAACAAGTATGAGAAGTCTGCTTCTTTGGTCAGCAATAGCCAGTTCCTGTTGAAACCTCTTGACAATGTTGTAGGAAAAGCGTGGAATATGTTTGCTTCCAAGTAAGTGAAAATAGTTACGCTGATACTTTGTTTATAACTGCACTATCTTCAGCGTTAGCAAAATCATTGCAAATACAGCTCACTCTTTCAGCAAAGTAAAGTAATGGTGAATAAGCACAAAGACCGTTCCCACACTTGAGTGGAAACATTTTTATGCTTGAAACATGATGGCAGCGTGAGGGACACAGAACAGTGTTTATGTTCTGTGGATTAAGTGAGACCACATAGTCTAGTGCTGTCAATTTGACTATTTTTCTCAGCGCTAAACCACCCCAAATTTAGTGCATTCCAGTGTGACCATTCTAAAAATAACACATAGAAACTCTTTTACTGATCATACAATTTCTAAAGTGCGTACAGACTTGCTGCAGTCTGGGAAACAAGTTCCTGGCTCACTTCAGAAGCATTCAGGGGGGATTTGTGTGTTTACTAAGTCTCCCATGCTATTAGTTTGATTTTTCATTAGAACCAAGAAATCTAGAAAATTAACTGCCTCTTTACTTTGATCATCACGAAGCCAAGGTTACTGCATGCCACAGCAGATGTCTGCTAAACATGAGTTTCTAGCACAGGAATTCTGCAATTAAAAGCCAAAGGAGGAAAACTGCTTCCACTAGCTTAGCTCCTCGTTTCACCACCTGTTACAAAAACACCAGTGATGAGAAGCAAGCTGTCCTGCACACGCAGGTTTAGGCTTTGCATCTCAAATCTATACACTACTCTTCTCATTTAATAATCACTTCTCGATCCATTTTCCAGTTAGCCCAATTTTGCTAGCTGCAATTTTGTTTGCTTAAGCAATACACAAAGTTATAACAGCTATTAGAAACAAATCATGACTTATCAATAAGTATGAGTTACAAAGTGCGTTCAGGAGCCTAGAACAGAAACTAACCAGCATGGTTATTTGGTGGAAACCAATCTTCATTTGAAGTTGTTACAATCTGATTTCACGTGTCATATTCCTCACTGATTTCTAATGTCTTTCTTACCCATTTTCCTACTGTGACTTCAACACACAGAGCCTACATTCACCAGTACACTAAATTTGGAATCGAAGAGGAAGATTTCCTGGGCAGCTTCACAGCTCTGGAACAAGTTATCTCCAGTTACACCATCCTTTGATTTTTTTTTTTTTTTAATGGTCTGTAATAGAGCTTTCCTGAAAGAACCTAGCACTGGAAAACCTTCTGTCACCTTCCTGAAGTATATATGTTACTGGACTGTAGCTATTTTTCAGTCTTGTAAGCCATGTGTACATGTGTTAGAATAATAAGAGCTGAATCAGAACTTAATATAGTCATATGGTCAGGTATTAGTCACATTTAATATATCTAATAAATAGCTATTTTTCAATACTTTTTCTGTGTACTGTAGTTAAGTCTTTGAATGTCGTGTTTGGCACTTGGGTATGTGTCATAAAGAATGTCTATACGGAACGATTCTTCTCCAGGCTACGCTCTCAGCATCTAAACTATCACGAAGTAATGTGGGATAAAAATTAAATGTGTGCTTGACTACAGCAGTAAGGCATTCCTGATCCTCCAATTTCAATTTTTCATTGTAACATTTTGCCTTAGAATGCTTCAATATTGATAAAAACGCACGCTATCAGAATTATTAATCCAAACTCCATTTGGGTATCATTCCTGAGACAGGAGTCTGCCACATATTCCTTTAAAGCAAAGTAAGACATAAATTGTATTTTAAATTCTATTTTAGGAACCTTAACATTGACAAAATAGCCGAAGTTTGGCATCATCTTTTAAAAAAGGTCTGAAGGGTTCTTCCTTTTGCTGTCACCCTCAAGTTATGTTAGAGATTATAATGAATTATATGCTTTTCTGGCCATTTCACTGTGCCACGTTTTCAAGTGGTGTTACCTACCAGTTGAAAAAAAAAAAAAATCCTTATAGCACATCAGAGGTCTTGGCCACTTGTTATAGGTGAACCCTAGGTTTAGGTGAAAGTACAACTCTGGCTGTTCTTCCTAGAAGTTAGCAGCAGGTAGGGTTTTTTAATTAATTTGTTTTATTTATTTAAACATATTTTGGAGGAGAATTGCGGGTACATTTCAGATGTAAGGAATGTAATATAATATAATAAATATAACAGATCGTATAATTCCCAAAGTCCACGTAAGAAATGGGCTCTTTTTTGCACAAATTTTACCACGACCACGAGGTGGTGCCCCTGCGAAGCTGCAGCCTGCAAACACGCAGCTGCACCAGCCTGACGGAGGAGGACATTGCAACAGCTCGTGGGGGCACAGACTGGATGCTTATAAAATAAGAGTGCAGTAGAATTAAGGATTATGTTGTAACCCCGACCTTTCTTTTGCCTGTGTTCGCTTTTCACTTAATGGGAGGGAGAGCTTTTGGCATTCTTGCCGTTCCTCCCCCGATATCACACTGTTCTCCCATAGAAATAATCCCACTCGCTATTAAATAGGTATGCCAAAAATAAAAATTTAAAAATCAGTCCCAAGGACTTTTCCCTTGATAAGTGGACAAATCGCATAGTTTCCCTTTAGGTTTCAGTGCTGTTTCACTCCAGACCTCTAGAACTTTCAACTAAAAGATGAGCGCACACATAATATGATGCTAAATACGCTAAAGACATTTGCAATATGGCTAACGGTGCCCACATAGAAATCCTGCCCTGTTACCGATTCTGATTTAGATTTTAAATCTCTAATGAATTAACACAGTCGTAGATGCAGAGGTGACCTTGTAATTCTAGGCCTCAGCTAGAGCACAGCAGACACTCTCTATTACTTCATTTCCTTTCCTGGTTTCATTTACTACTTCACTTTTCAGGCCAGGTACAGAAGCACTAACCCCCCCCAGCCCAGGCACACGACATCCGGAATGGCAGACTTCTTGACAAGATTCAAGGAACCGTAGAATTGAATCTGAAGAAAATAAGTAAGTACTGGGGCTAAGTTCACGATTGCTCAAATACGCCCATAGTAGTAGCCGATTGGCAGCGCAGTTGTAGTTTCAATGCAAGCCCCGAACGATTCTGAGAAATTTCACGGTAGCTTATAAACAAGCAATGTTAATCTCAGGCCTTTTGAAAAAACAAAGCTTCAACTGCCTGTTAGTAGTAGGGCAGCTGTCAGCACACTTTAGCATTGAGTCTAGTCCTACTTCAGGCAGAAAAACTACCGGTGTAAATGAAGAGCTGTATTGGTGCTTTGGTTGTATAGCTAAACCATTAAATACGTGGGGGAATGAGTGATTTGTGGGGTGCGTGGGGAGAACACAAGAGGGAAGGCAAAGAGGACAAAGCAGATAGATAGGGTAAATATACCGAATAACTTTTCACATAAAAAACCACTTGACAGTTAGGACAGAACGTTTTGACAATATTCTTCTTGCAGAGCGCAGTACATAAGCCAGCAGCTCAGCCTGGTTTGCTTTCTGTTTTCACTCAGCTGCTCTTAATTCCTGTTTTAGGAACTCCCTCTCAAAAGGGGACGACACAATAATCATAGTTCAACTCTGCAGCCGTACTTCAAGCCCTACACTGCTCAGTAAAATTTGAGTTGTTTGGAAGTTCGAAACTACATATAGCTTCTGTTCTACAATATTATTTGTGATATTTAATTTTTTTTTTTTTTTTCACTAAATCACTTCTGGAAGCTCAGAGCTGAGGGCCTGTTCTGACCAAAAGGGCTTTTCTAGGGCTGTGGTTTTGTTAGTTTCAACCATTGTCTTTAACTTGGGTATTTTCACAGAAGAAACTGGAGGAAGGATTGCACAAGAAGTTAAGATAAACAGCACAGGCAATTCAAGTTTGCAAGGAACAAAGGGTCAGGAAAGGAGACAGTATGGTGAGGTTCTCCCTCGTCCCTCCTCCCTCCCTCAAAAGGCACAGGATGTTTAGCAACATCGAAATAGATTTCCCTAGTGCTTTCAGCAGATACCAGACTGAGAACTTCTTCCAGTATCAGAAATGAGAATAAGTAACTCCATGCCTGAAAAAATGACCAAGTCCCAGGAATGCGTACTCTTCCTCATTGTTCCACAGGACAGGTAAAAGAGATTTTTAAAAAGCTAAGGACAGGTAAGTCCTCTCAGAAACAAGGAAGAGAGCAATGGGTTATTGTACCACTACATCAATAAGTAACTTTATGGCAGAAATAACCTTATGTTATCTCTATGTATTTATAATTCTGAGCATGGAGCAAATACAGCAGGCGCTTATTGCACCTGTGAATGACACAGACCCATTTATCCATTCTTTGTAAGGACATTTACTATTTATGGATTACGTCACTTTTAGTTAATGGAGCAGGACATTTGGGGGTTTTGTCCATTTACGTTTGATGGCAGAATTTGGGCCGCATCAGGAAACATAGCACACAGCTCACATGTATAACCCCAAAGCAAAAATAAAAAATTCCTTGTTTAACCTCCAGTTATACGAGAACATAGAGGAAAGATTCAGCAGCTCAAAGACAGAGCTAGGCCAACAGCTGCATTATGTTTAACAAGGATACTTCTGTAAGAACTTGTTCACGGTTAGGATTCAGGGAAACCACTCCTACTTCCATGGGAGAACAAAGTTTTTCAAAGCAGCAATGGAGGATCACAAGCATCAGCTAAATTTTGACAACACAGATTCCTCAGAATGACAGGAAAAAAAAAAGAGAAAATAAAAGTGTAACTTGTATTAGCTGTTATCATCCCTTTCATTGCTCTGGAAGAGAGACTGACAGGAATCATCTCTAGCCGTCTTCCTGTCAGTGTTTTTCACTGCTGACCTCAGTTCTGAAATTCTCACACCCTTTCCCAAACTAAGCCTTCATTTTTTGATCTGTGTCTGGGTTCCTCCATTTTTTTCCCCCAGGATGTGGAGAAGAGAGGGTCAAAGCGACAGGAAGTGAACAGCTATTATCAAATTTTCATCATCTACAATTACATTAGAAGGTAGAGTACTCATTTTCTATTTTATTGAGAAAATTAATTATGTAAATAGTTTGAGCCTGGCAGGGGGCCTTTATTTCATTAGAAATTAAAATTAATGAGGTAGATCAAAGGTCAGCACAAGCCAGTTGCTCACTGAGGCAGGGNCAATTATATTAGAAGGTAGAGTACTCATTTTCTATTTTATTGAGAAAATTAATTATGTAAATAGTTTGAGCCTGGCAGGGGGCCTTTATTTCATTAGAAATTAAAATTAATGAGGTAGATCAAAGGTCAGCACAAGCCAGTTGCTCACTGAGGCAGGGACAGAGTCAGTGGCCTTGACCTAGCTAGTTTCAGGCAAGCTACCCACAGGATGTCCACAAACCAAGGAACAATGCATCGAATCTCACTATTGTTTTTCGTAACGGACAGGTGCAGCTCACTTGGAAGTTGATTCAAGGACTCTAACTATAGCAGACATATTTAATGAATAGAATAACTTTTATTTGGCCACCAAAAAAAAAACAACCCAGGAACAAAAATTAACCTGTTATAAATACTTTAAACGTAGTAACTCTTTGGCAAGTGACAGGGCACTACTGTAGTTAGAGCTAAAGTTTATTTGGACTTAAGGATATATTGCTGTTTATAAGGTTAGGTTGACTACCAGTACAGAAAGGATAGAATCTTACTGTAAATATATAAGGGACTTTTAAAAGGATTACCTGCACAGACTTACCAAACTGAAACAGCTCAAAACTGAGGGCAAAAACCTGTGGTTGCCACAACAACTAGGATTTTATCCATAAGAAAGGAGGAAGTTACATTCAGATGACCAGCTGATACGCTACTGGGAAATATTAAGGCACAAAAGGCTATTGAATGAATAACTCATTTCCTTCTGCATTTGTTAATAAATTTAGTACAGGTAAATATTATGAAATGAGGGACCAAACATCCAAACGGAAATATTCTCAGATGCCAAAGTATGTTTTAAAGAAGTCTGTGTTTTACTAGACACCACTTTAAAAACCGCACAAGAGTCATCAGGAATGTGATTTTGGGCACAAACTGGAACACCGGAAGTTCCACCTGAACATGAGGAGGAACTTCTTTACTGTGAGGGTGACAGAGCACTGGAACAGGCTGCCCAGAGAGGTTGTGGAGTCTCCTTCTCTGGAGATATTCAAACCCCGCCTGGATGCATTCCTGTGCAACCTGCTCTAGGCTAACCTGCTTTAGCAGGGGGGTTGGACTAGATGATCTCTAGAGGTCCCTTCCAACCCCTACCATTCTATGATTCTATGATTCGTGGATCCACTATGGTACAAAACCCCCTCCAAAATGAACTGACCTGCCGCCTTTCCTCCGCTGCTTTCAAGGGCAGCCCAAGCACCGATTTACCAAGGCAGCAAATTCCAGGGTAGGCTTCCTCCTCAAGCCTCCTGCCTCTGGCTTCCTACCCCACCTCTGCCCGCGCTCCAGAAGCACAGCCCGGACACTCAGACAGCTTTTAACTCGCCTGGATGTAGAGCTGATAATCCTGAATTTTAACTATAGAGCCTTTCCGGCTCTTTCAGTCAAACTCAAAGTTCACAATGGCCCCTTCTGATTTCACATTGTATGAATCCTCTCCCTCTAGACAGCCACTTCCCCTCCATCCGGGTGGGGTAGTGAGTCACCTACCTCAGTGAATCAGCAGAACCTGCTGAAGCCTTTCCCAGAAGCACAAACAGCTGCAAAGAGGGTGGTGTTTCAAACGAATGTTATTGCCAGCCACGGGGAGCACACTGGAAAAGGTGAAGGTAGCCTGAGATAAGAGACAGGCTGCTTCTGCTCATTAGGAAATTTAAAGGCAATTTTTAGAGGTATAAACATATTCCATGACAAAGATCACGGAAGAAGTCTAAGCTTTAGCCCCGTGGTTCGTGCAAGCCTGAGAGATTCCAAACAGGGACTTCCAAGATAATCTAGTGGTATAAAACAAAGGCTCAGGCCTCTGTACTTACCTGTGTGAATCAGGCTGCACAAACCGTCTTGTCTGCTGGTCTTAAAAGCAAAATTTTTAAAATACGGAATGTTACATCATAAGATAGAAACATATGTAAAATGAGGACTCTCCCTGGGCCGAGATTCCTATTTTAAAAGTAACAAGTAGAGAAACTAGCTAAAATTTAAGTCGCTTGTTAATACAAAAAAGACAGAATAAACATTGTTTGAGCTGCAATGAGCTGTTGTTTCACTAGTTATATGTGTTGAGAATTAAATACCAGCTTATATGGTATATTTGCATTTAAATGGGTGCGTTCTGCGAAAATGATTATTGTACATATTTGGTTACATGTGCAATGTAATGTTTATTTAAGGACTCACAAAAATACACTTCAGTTGCCTGAGAATGGTGTAATTGTGGTCAGATGGCATGATTTAATTTGAACTTTTGCCCAGCAGTCTCCAATATGTAACAGATCATTTACAGGAGCGTGTAAGCAGAACACTGCCGAAGGAGCCAAATGGAAAGCAGCCTTATCCCACACGCTGAAGGTGTAATAAAATCCTGACTCCGTACTTGGCTGGCGAGGGCAGACGTAGCTGTTCATTGTAATATCCTCAGTAAGTACGGTGAGAGCTGGGCAACAGTTCAGAGCTACTGCCCTCCAGATGGCTCAGAACAATACTGCGTTCAAGAATACATATTTCCATGTAAGACGGCTTGCTGCTGGCTGGCATGCCTTTCTGCCACTTGCAAAGAAAAACACTGGGAAGTTTCCTCCCCACCCCACTTTGGGCAACTTCAGCCTCTATTACTACCTGATTCTTAGTCAACTAGTCAGCAATCGTATTGATGTAGTTATTTGACATTGTAAACCAGCAATTTCTCCTTCCTAAGCCGACTTTCGGTGAAGAAACTTAATGCAACTCGTAAAACAGTTAAAAACATAAATTTGGCAACTGATAAACATAAATCCAATTAAATACTCCCAAGAAGAAAGCTTCCGTTCCCTCCCTAGCAGACATTAACTCAGGTTTACGCGTTCTGTTCCTCTATAAAGATTTAGTCAGGCTTCTCCACAAAGCTGGTGTTTTCACAGTGAAGTAGTAGTATATAAAATACCAGATACAAACCTAATGTGTGCTATGAAACAAGAACTTACTCTTCAATGACATTATAAAGGAAGCTTGAACTTGCTTTAGTATACGTGGGGTCCTGTTCAATCTGAACAAAACTCCAGTCAACAGGCCTGAACTTGTCCAAAAATCACCAAGCACCAAGGACAGACAGGGCTACAAGGACTGGGAGGAGAAATCAGTGACAGTTTTAAGCTAGAACTCTCAGGATGAGGTCTGCCAAGCAACGCTTAAACACTTTCTTTATTCACTTAATTGGAATGATCCTCTCTCAGTCACAGGATAGCACGGCAGATTTCCACATTTCACTTAAAAACACCGGGCTCCTCCTGGGCCAGCTGTAACAATTTGAGTTCATGCACAAATGCTGCAGTGTGAGTCGCCACGGGGTGGTTATGCGTGTGCGGAAGTGTTTACGACAGGTTTATACAGAAGTTCAGGGAGGCAACAGAATTCAAATCACCAATTGCATTAGCACAGATCTCATAGAAATACTGCTTTCAAATTGGTTTTGGCATCCATTACTTAGAGCTTAACTAAGTATTAGCTTCAGGCATCCTAAAAGTTTCTCTTCCTGCTGCTCCCCACCTAGAGTCTTCTTACGCAACACGCGTGGATGCATGTGACTGTATGGCACGAGAGGTCAGCTGGACTGAGGCGAGACATCAAAATCAAGGAATCGGAGAAATTAAATCTGTTGTTATGAAAATATCCTGACCATTACAGCCCTCAAGAAAACAGCTGTAGCAAACAAGAGGCACTGAGAGAAGCATGGTTTCTAAATAAACCAGAGATTCTGTGAACATGGCTAGTATTTGTACGATGTTGTAAACCTAAATGTGTATTTTCTCTTTATGCAGGTCCAGTTTCTTTCAGCAAAGAAGAGCTGAGCACACAAACCTGCTTTTTTCAAGCCTTTTCAACAGATGGAAAGAGTCTAAAAATCATGCAGTCTCAGGAAAGACACACAGGCCCTTAAAACTCACACGGTTTCTGCACGTAAGTGTGAGCCTCAGACAAAGTATCTATGTGGTTTACTTAGCAGCAGCTTCTGCAAGAGAACTGCCAATCTCTTTCCTGACAATATGGAAGGAAAACGGAGGTACCACAAGGTCGCTGCATGCAGGTAGCACAAGCTTTGGGAAACGCATCTAATCTCTTAAAGAATTTCTTCCACTTTGACAAATGGTTTGAGGCAGTTTAACCTCCCCAAGCACACTGGGCACTGGTGGTGCCTGTGCTCGAGTAGTTTACAGCTCTGGCTGACATCTTCTGCCAAATCGATGCCACCTTCCGGTGAAAAGGCTTTAGAGCTTAGAAATGTCATGCGGAGCAGCTGGTACCTAAGTGAGGCAATAGGTAACTACCTAGAGATGGATGTCGTCAGTCGTAACTGTGGTCAGTCTTGTGCAAGACCAGGCTAAGGAACGCTTTGGTGTAGTTCATACAATTTGCCTAGGTCTGAGATATCTTTGAGCTAAGCACAACACTCTATATAGCAAGAAGCAGCTAAACAACATGCTACCAAGGCCACAAGGAAACAAAAAGTTCCATCCACCTCTCATGAGGAGGCAGCACNCTCCCCAAGCACACCGGGCACTGGTGGTGCCTGTGCTCGAGTAGTTTACAGCTCTGGCTGACATCTTCTGCCAAATCGATGCCACCTTCCGGTGAAAAGGCTTTAGAGCTTAGAAATGTCATGCGGAGCAGCTGGTACCTAAGTGAGGCAATAGGTAACTACCTAGAGATGGATGTCGTCAGTCGTAACTGTGGTCAGTCTTGTGCAAGACCAGGCTAAGGAACGCTTTGGTGTAGTTCATACAATTTGCCTAGGTCTGAGATATCTTTGAGCTAAGCACAACACTCCATATAGCAAGAAGCAGCTAAACAACATGCTACCAAGGCCACAAGGAAACAAAAAGTTCCATCCACCTCTCATGAGGAGGCAGCACCAGACCTGTGTGGCCTGCTCTGTCGCATTAGCGTAAAACACCCCACAGGATTCCCCCTTTAATCCCGGGTACTAAACCCACAGCCGTTCCCTCGCAGGACCCCCCGAGCAGGAGCAGCGCAACAGTCACCACAGAACAGACACCAACTCGCACTTTTCACAAGCACAGGAAAGCAGTTTCTGAGGCCATGGGGAGAAGGGTGCGGTTTGCAGGGCAGTTAGAGCAGGGAACAATACACTCAGCTGACAAGTCCTATCTCCTCCATTTCGTCAGGAAACAGCAGCTAGCTTCCTTATTACCAGCTGCCTGGGCAACTCATTTAAGCTTCTTGGGAAAACAGAGGAACAATTAAGCTGGGAGTAACTCCCTTGAAACAGAAGATGCAGCACGCTTACTTACCCATATCTGAACAGCTCATCAAATGAAGTTTAAAGATGACCTTTGATTTAATGCTAATGTTGTCAGTGCTCTTTGAATCATTCCACGACTGAATAATAATAAAACCCTCTAGCACAATAAAGGGCAGTGTTAAAGGCAAACTGAAACAGCTTGGCCCATTTAACAGGTTCACATTTGCTTTACCACAACCCAACATCGCTAGCAGCAAATAGGCTGGATGACTTCACAGCTCAACAGCCTCTTCCCTTTAACTTCAGCACAAGAGTAATCGTTGGATTTTTTGACCAAAATACCACTTTGCTGAATTCCTGACACATGCCAAGTAGCCCACCACAGACTGCTGGGCTCTTCCCGTTTGCTTTTACCTGGAGGTGATACAGCCAGACGTCTTTTGGACATTTGATGACAGTTTCTGCATTTATGCTCCTTTCACTCTTTTGACAACTGACCCGGGTTGTTACAGCCTCTCCCATTCACACCACTACCAAAGCAGTGTTCTGCTGCCTTTTATGAAAGCTGAGTGGATACGCCAATAAGCAAGTGAAACGGAGAAAGAAATAAATGCTGCATTTCATGCCCTCAATTAGACACTTGAATTAGGAAAGTCACAGCAGGTTTAAAGAGCTTTTCAGTATAATCCTTTAAAAAATGAGCTTGTAAGAGCATATGCAAATATTTACCCTCAATCTAGTTCTGAATGCAGTAGCAGTGTGTTTCACAGGGAAGGCGATTGCTTCACTCCATTTCCTGAGGAGGTTACGGCAATCCACCAAGGCTCCAGCAATTAAACCCTCACCTGGACCAGCCTGCTCTCAGCGCCCACCGACAGCCCACCACGAAGCGCTCCCTGGCCATTGCTCTCCCGCTTTCACACTCCACTTAGTGCTGCAATCTGGAGAAGGCTGGGCAAAGTACTTAGTGTTTTTAATACCTCCCCTCCAAAAAAGAAAAAAGAATACAAATTCACAGAAAAAAAAGCCCTAGAATTTAAAATCTCGGAAGAGCGATTTCAATTACCTTATATATAATTACATTCAACCTTTTAACTGCTGATTACAAAGTACTTTTTAAGCATGTGCTTCAAAGAAAACTGATTTACTTTTTTACCTCCAAGGAACACACCCAATCACTGCTTGTTTTTTACACCTGCAATCAATTTTGTTCACTAATATTTATATTTGTGCTTGATAATCAGGGAAACATCCACAGTATTTGTGCTTGCAATTAGCACTGCCTGCAGCGAGAGGGAGGCTGATTCTAACAAATTAAATAATGAAACCCAAGAGCACAGCAGGGAAGGACTTTCTGGAACAGCATTAAGCCACCTTCAAGTATTAATGACAAGTATGTTTTAGCATGAACAGGCAGCTGGGTGACTTCAGAGGGAACTGCTTTAACAAGAAACGCAGCGTGACACTGGGATGGAGGTAAGAAACTACAAGTCGGAGGTTTCCCAATGGTTTTGATGGCGCTGAGGGAAGTGTGGAACTGGATGATTCGATCTGGCATGGCCTGGGCCGGTCTCTTTGCTCGGCCTGGCGCAGACCAGCATGACCTTTTTAGTTTTGCTTGTATCACCACGGTTCTTGCCCCAGTCAGGTAAATCACGGCTGCCAGGGAGAGGGGCGCGCCAGCGTGCTTCCATCTCACAGGGCCTTCAGAGTAGACTGTTGGTGAGGCGCAATTCACAGGTCAGGCAGTAAGCAAGTAGAGAACCAAGAGGAGGATCAGCTGCAGTCCTACCTGACCTCAGCTCTGGTGTGCTTCTCTGAATTGTCACGCTGGCCAACGCAGCCAACTTTCTGCTTTGCTTCCTATTCACAGTGCACTTGTGAAAGCAGAGGTTTAGCCACGTTCCACCGCTGATGCGACTAAACAATCTCTATCGCCTCAAAGTCGTATCTGTGATGTTTAACCAAACATCAGTTGTTGTTACGAGGGCTGTTACTGCCGTGTGACTTTCAGTAAGTCCAAGAAAAAAAGCAAGATACTTTCTTCGGTGTCTAAACTGCAAGAAGAACCAGCTAAAAATGCTAAGGTTGTTTCTCTCGCAACAGAGCTCACTTTGCATTTTTCTCTAACACACTTCAAACTAGGTGACTGACTACTTCCAATGTGTAACTGAAAAATATGTACAGCAAAAGGAAACTGTGGATTAAGGGAGCAAAATACATGTTTTCAGATGGAATGCTAAAGGCTGTGGGGTCCTTCTTTGAAGCCACAAAATGCAATTGCAGATGTACCTTCTAGATTCACACTCAGTGTAGAACGCTTGGGACAACAAATTTCACAGCGTTAACAACCAAGCTCGATATACCGAAATGGAAATATTCCAGCTGAAATAAACACGGGGAAACAGTTATTTGTTTGTTTATTTAAGCAAACATAAAACTATCCATTTGCAAATCTCATTAGGTTTGCATAACTTCCATTTCTATTATATTTTGCCTTTTACCAAGTCTTATTATCTCCCAGGGGCCAGACAGGTAGAAGCAAGTAGAATGACCAGTCCCTTCTTTAAATAATGTTAGAAAGCTTCAAAATAACAGCATAGCTGGTCAGAATGGACACATACAAACATGAGCTGCAGAACAACAGATATCTATATTTCGCACTATACGTATGTAAACATATACTGGAAAAAGTGGGAGAAAGCTTTCAATCTGTTTGGTGATTTTTCAGATTCATAATTATACGGAGACCGCTAAAGCATTTAGAATGGTGTAGTTTGTTGGCTCAGGCTCTAGGAAGAGGGGTTTTTTTCTTTTTACTCATTGTTACAGTCTCCTCATTTCAATCTGACAGCATACAGATGCCTCTACATGCCCTAAATTTAACTTACTCCCACGAAAGGCCTTAAGACACTACCAGAACTGTGTGAAGTAAACACCAAGGGTCCCTACGGTGAATGGCAGATTTGAGGGAAAAAAGCTGCCACCAGAACCAGGGAAAGCAGCAAATAGTTGTGTCGCTAATCCAAGGATCCTTAAGAAAAATGAAAGAAACGGCTGTGAACTGCTGACGTGATCTCTTACAAAATTAAAGTTTTAGTAGACTGAATAAAGTGAAGTATCAAGTGGAGCTATGATTTTATTTTTTAACGTGTATTGTATGAGAACAAATTATTTGTTACATTCTTTTCGAAGGCTGTATTTAGGCCAAAAAGTGAAAAAGCTGTTAGGGCCAAGATTTAAGAAATACTGATCAACTTCGAAAAAGCAACAGGGGCAAATGAATGGCCTTTGTGCTTTTAACTGAGTGCTACCTCCCAGCACTCAGACTTCTAGATATTTAGTCTAGTCAGCAGCTCTGCTGAGAGCACTCCATATCAAAAAAGCACCCTCATTCATTCAGTACCATTGTTTAAAGTCCTACATGAAGCATACGAGAGAAACATTACGAACCTGACATACAGCTGAGATGAAACTTTAAAAGGTGTTTCTTGTGCGGAATGCTGCGCTGCCTGACTTCTGAACTCACTGCATCTAAACTTAGAAAACATTTATATGCTACTGATGTTCAATGAAAACAGTTGGAGATGGATGAGCGAACGGTCAGATGAAAGATACCAAAATGTCAGACAGCCTACCGACTGTTGTTGCCATGAGATCCAACAGTCAACATCAGTCTGATAAGCTATCCGACAGGATGGTACAGCCATGGAGATGTCACGACGGTTGGCAACACGAGAGGACATTCAGGCAGGATTGAACAAAATACATGTTCTCACACCTCGCTCGAGACCTGCCCTAACCGGATGCAGGGATAAATCTAGCCTAAGCAAGAGCAAGGCCTAACCTACTGCGTGCTCACATGCCACCTCTTGATAACACTAACTGAAAGTCAAATTAGTTCTTGTTACCTACCCCTAGGATAAAAATAAAAACCAATAGTTCAAAAATTATTAGAGTAGTAATACACAGACAATAGCGGTGGAATGGGTATCTACTTAGCAAAGAGGGAAAAGATCCATTTTAATATTGGTTATATTCATGTACATTACAATCTGATTCATAACAGTGTTTCAAAAATATCTGACTTTTAAAGCCTAAGTTTAAGGTTCTTTAAGGTTCTCTGCATCACTGCTGGCTTTGACATCGAATCTGTTTTCATCTGGAATCTTTACCCTTCCCCTTCATTGCCCACGGTGCCGTGACCAGTGACACACATCTGAATAGAATTCATGATAACAAATATCGCTAGCTATTTGACTTGCCTATTTTAACCAGTGAGCCGCACCCGAAGCAAGTGATATGCTTTCTACTTCCTTTAGTTCTTCAGAAAAAAGAAAAAAAAAAGAACAAACAGCTTCAGCACCATTTGTGCAGGAAGGATGACTAAAGCAAATGAGTAAATTCATGGGATTAAGGCTTAATAAAGAAACTGAGCATACAAAAGTGGAGAGGAAAAGAAAGCTTAAAAAGACCGACACAAGAAATTCTGGAATGATCGAAGACGACTTTATAAAGTTTTATCTTAACTTCATTCTAAATATACAGAATAAAAAATGTCAGCTTCAGCATTTTGACATCAATCATCTCCACTAACATGAAGTTTAATAGGGTGGCTTTTCCAACCGAGAGCACGTGCAATGCAATGGGACACCGGAGAATTCAGATGGAAGAGCCTTACCAGGAGGGGCATGCAACCATTTGTACCCAATCTGTATTCGTCTATACACATTTGGTGGTCTTGAAACTTACGGAAAAAGCAAAACAGCCACCCTTCAAAATAAAAAGTTACCCTTAGGTCAGCCTGACATTAAGTCAGGAAATGGAGAGTATTAAATGATCAGGTTTGGAAGTAATTTGGATGGACAACATTTGTGTTAAACGCCACTTAACATCACATTGTCCATCCCGTATAATACAGCTCAGACTTGTAAAGCATTGATACCTTACCTTAGCATTTATAAGTTTGTCAATGAAACGTCTGCTCTACTATCCAAATTACTTTCAAAATTAAATAAAAACTTGTTATAGTTGAAAATTGACATTAAAAAGTTTTCCCCCATTTTGAGTAATGCTGATTTTTAAACATATGGAAAGATGCGTCATTTTTCGTGCCTGCTAAAACCCAGTCCAGGGTTTTTTTCCCAAGCTCATTTGGTTTTTTCTTCAGAGTACATCTTCTGTTGCAGTCGTTTGGCATAGCTTTGGGCCATGGAGTTGATTATAGATAAGATAAAATAACAAACCATGACAATCACCAATTTTTCAAACATCCAGGATAGCCAGTTTTCCCCCTGAAGAAACAAAGACAAAACAGAAGAAGGAGGAAAATGAAGATTAGTGTACAGCACAATGGAGAATTCTCCACTTTCTGGGTGAAAGGGAAAAGCCTAACCCTTTTTTTTTTTAAATGTAATTTATCAAATCAAAAACAGGAACCAAGTGCAAGCTGACAGGATTCCTGCAGGTCCCTCTGTAAAGCTGACTTTAGTCCCTTGAAAGACAATGCAGGAGGGCTTGCCAAATACACCGCAGGGCAGATGATGAAGCCGTGGTCGTTACTAGTGTGCTAGTGAAGTGATTTACGATTCCTAGTATTGTTTCGCCCTTGCTAACAATTCACAGAGTTCAGAATTAGTAATCCCTGACTGTCATTCCCTGTCATGTTCACTGCAAAGAAAACAATAAGGTCATTGGTTAACAATGTTTTTTTCCTAAACTGCGTATACTGCGTTATCTTCCAATTAGTACCCGATTCTTCTGGTGTCACTAGAAGTTATTGCGATGACCTCGGCAGTCCGTCTTCGGGCGTTTTCCATGGCTACTCTTAACTTGGATTTTTTTTGTCAAAGGAGGGCAGCAATGCACTGCACAGAAATTACTTCAATGTGCATAAAAGGAATCTGCATATTGAGTTATTCCAGCCTGACCCTCCCCAGTTTAGCTCTCTCTTTTGGTACGAAATGGGCAAAGAGATATTTGGAAGAGCTGCAAGTATTAAAGGTGAAGGATGATTCAGATTAATGGATTTTATCCAAAAATGCCTTAGCATCCTAAGGAATTTCATGTCAAAGTTGCTCTGTCCCCATGAAAATTCAAGGTATGTTTTTAAAAATTCTTTGGGACACTTCTGCCCCTTCCTACCGACTCTAAACACAATACCTTTCTTTTCCTTTCAAACACTAAAACCTTGGGGATTTTATTTCTCTTATGGGCCGTGAAGCCACAGATCCTGCTGGCTTCTGAAGTACTGATGCTGCGCACAGTTTGTTACTGATTCACGTGTAAATGCAACTTTTTTCTGCTTAGATTTCTCTTTCAAAATAGGCAGCTAATCCAGAGGCAAGATGTGCTGTTGGCCTTACTCGTTGTTTTCTTTATTCTCCAAGAGGTTTAAGTCCAGTTGCATGCAATTACAGANGCGCACAGTTTGTTACCGATTCACGTGTAAATGCAACTTTTTTCTGCTTAGATTTCTCTTTCAAAATAGGCAGCTAATCCAGAGGCAAGATGTGCTGTTGGCCTTACTCGTTGTTTTCTTTATTCTCCAAGAGGTTTAAGTCCAGTTGCATGCAATTACAGAATTATTTTTAATTCCCAGGTAGCTTTTAAAATGAGATTTTTCTCTATTCCCCGGGCCACTGCAAATCTTTGAAAAACAGAATCAATAGTTCCATTGGTAAACCTGACAAGTCAAAAGACAGCTAGAGAAGGGAAAAATTAATCGGGATGGGAGGCAGAGAAGTTCTTACCTGTGGCACGCCACTGTCAGATTTGTGGTGAAGTTTTATCCTCTGAGCTTCCAAATATTCTTGAAATGGCTTCTGAAGAGAAGGACCTATACTTGGAATAGCACTGATGCAAAGTTCATCCCGGAGAACAAAACAGGGGAGAAGGAAAAAAAAAAAAAACAAAAAACATATCTTTTTTTTAAACTTACCACTTTGACCCAAACAGAACAAAGTTCAGCCTGAACCACAGCTCAGACGGCATTGCTACTTGAGAAAGCAGATAACCACAAACTAGAGTGTAGTTCGTCTTTTTATCTGGTACTTCTGAGAGGGACGTATTTCCCCAGATCCTCAAGAAGTGCTTAAAAAGAAAAATCTTTCGGAGCAAACCAGTGACAATACACTGCTGGTAACAGAGAAAGAAGCTGCGAGCTACAGCATTTCCTTAAAGCCCAGGAGAAGCCAGCTGAGGCTGTGCACTGGTGCAGTGCTGAGAATCAAATGAATGACTTCTGAGAAGTCCCACATTTATCACCAGCAGTTCCTGTAAGAACTGGTTTGAACCGATTAATAAGGAAATGACTTGTGCTTGTGTCATCCCTCAGTTAAAAAAGAAACTGCTCGCCCTATGACTTGCCCCTATCTTCCCAAAGAAGACGGCCCCTTTCTCAAACTAAGTCCTTATTAGGACAATCTGTGCGTCATCCTTACCCAAAAAGAATGCATTAGCAAATTCTGCAGGCGCCTCCCACAAGTCAGTGATTAACAAAGGAACAAAGAAGGAACTATGAACCCTGTTCTGAATCATGCCACGGTTTATGGCAGATGACTTGCACAAAAGCTACAATACATTACTGAACACCTTGTTCTTACATTAACGTTATAACGCTCGCGGAATCGTTTTGGAACTAAGAACCCTCTCCCACCTCTACGGCGTAAAGGTGTTAACGCTGGACAGGCTCACAGCAGCCTCCAGCTTCCATTCTGCAAACACCACAGCCTGGCCAGACTTTAATCAAAAACAACCTGGGTCGTTTTTCTTTGAATCTATACACCATGCTATTTGGCAGGAAGCTTTAATAATTGTCACGACCCTTAAAAAAAATTAAATACTATGCAGAAGAAAACACCACTAGCAACAACCCTAGCTGAGGTGTGGTGAGAACACACGCACAACCGGAAGGCTCCCAAGGTTTGATCCACAGCCACACACCAACACTCCTAACTCCAGCCACAGCAGAGTTCCCGTTACTATCAAACGCCATTCTAATTTCAAAGCGAATGCAGATTTTTTTTTTTTTTTAATTTTAAAGAAATGAATATGGTCTTCTACATTAAAAAAAAGTCACCTACATTTCAATGCTTCGGTTTTGATTCCTTACACTGCTGCTTCAGGGAGGGTTTATTTGAAACACACTTCAGACCCCAAGATACAAACTGACCATCTTCTCTCCGAATGGCTGCAACTGCTACGGAGGGCGAAGTCACTCCGTTTATTTTCCTCAGTCTCCTGATTCGACAGAATATTCCCTTTTCCAGGCTAAAGCCCAATTAAAAAAAATAACAGCTTTCTAACCTTAAGAATTTATGAAAACGCACAGACCAAAGAAACAGAGTAGTTCACTCTCCTCCACTCAATCCATTTCCTTCAGTAGCCAGGGGCAAATAATTTTTTTGAACACATTTACAAGAAGAAGATTGCTTCCCCCCTGATTCACCATCACGATGATACAAACGGGTGAGTAAATTCTGTGCCCGGACTGGTAAAATTTCAGAAAAAAAAAAAAGAAGAGCAGAGACTAAAGCACGCCTATTACACATTTTAGACAAGAGCATGTCAGCTTTTGCAAATATTTCCAGTTTTTCAGCGCTGTCCCTTACAAAGCTGACTATTCGTGGTAAAAATTCTCCTAACGACTCGCCCATCAGCACGAGTCACAGTTTTAAAGATGAGTTACATTTTGAGGTTTCTTTTCTTTTTCAAGTGACACTTTGAAGCCCGGAAAAGCTACTGAAAGGTAATAGTTTACTTTCAAACTTCTGCATGATTATGAAATGAGTTATTTAAATGATGAGAGATGAATGATTAACAGAACGGTTGTTCAAATGCCTCCATTTTTTTCTGAAAACTGAACTAAGTCAGTGCCCAATTAGCATTAAACAACAGAACAGAGACATGAAAACCAAGTTCAGAGGCTTGAGAAGATCCTGGTGCAGCAACGCCACATTTCAAAGTTTCTTTCGCTCAAGGTTTTCAGCCTGCTTTTTTCTTTTGTGAGCATGACCAAGAATTAAGGGCACAACATTCATTTTATTAAAGCTGTTCTGAAGGACTGGGAGATCCTGAACGCAAAGACCTTGGTTTATAAAAGTCTGCGGTGTTTTGCACATTCACAGAGACTTTAATACTGAACAAAAGGTGCATAAATTTAAATAAGGAGTAAAATGAAGCAGAGCAACATCTAGAAAATCATGAATCCGCAGTACTAGGAATAAAATTCTTGAATCTCTTTTCAGTGGGTCAGTATCAGTTACTAGCACTCGACAAAATTTGATCATTTAATCAACCAGCTAACATATGTGACACCTAATATCCAAAGTGCAGACATCGCCTTGGATCTCTAAGTCTTAAAAATCAGCTTTTATGTTATTTTATTACACACAAATGAGCGGTACCCTCCCCTGCAAACCTAGTGAAGTTCAGCTCACTAAGCCCGTTCTTATCACAGGAGGAGGGGGAAGATCGCAGCGCCCGTTTTCGAGGATTACACTCAAACCAGCCGCAGGTACACGCGCAGAAGGAGCAGATTTACATCATAGTTCTGCGCCGCTTCGCCATGGCTTTAAGGTCCGCCTGCAGAAGGCTGCGGGGTTTCAGCAGCCTCCACGCAAACCACAGGGTATTTACACATCCGCCTCGAGGAGGGAAGATGCTGGAAGATAACCCTGTTGGCAGAATAATCTAAACCCGATTCCTTGCATTTGCCTTTGAGAATCAAGCCTATTGTCTTGCAAATGAAGAATGTGAAAGGGTGAGGAGAGAAAAGGACCCTAGTGCAAACAGAACTCTGCTCACCCACACTTTGGAGTCTCTATCTGCCAAAACAAAACGCACAAAAAAACCCCAAACACACAACCTGCTCTCCCTCCTTAATTAAGACTCGGGTCTTGGTGAGCTGCTTCACGGATTCGATTTAAAGAGAAAAAAAAAAAGTCATTCACTAGAAGCTGTCTGTCCAAATAAGCAATGAAATACGTTGTACTAATTGCTTATTAATTAATTTTGTGATTAATCAGCAACAAGGACACCCTGCTAGGAAGAGAGGCGCTGTTCTTGCGTTTTCTGTCCTTTCAACAAAATTTACTTGAAAAACAAAGAGACTGGCTACGGGTTTACCATATGAGTCAGAAAAAAATGCTGAGGATTTTTTTTTTTTTTTGAGGGGGGGGAAANAGAGGCGCTGTTCTTGCGTTTTCTGTCCTTTCAACAAAATTTACTTGAAAAACAAAGAGACTGGCTACGGGTTTACCATATGAGTCAGAAAAAAATGCTGAGGATTTTTTTTTTTTTTGAGGCGGGGGAAAAAGAAACTCTGAAGAAATTTTGATTCAGAAGAAGTTTTAGGAACAGTTAACATTAAACATCAATTTCTGTTTTAATTCATTCTGATTCTCTGCTAAAATTTATTTTTCGCTACGAACTGAAACCAGACTTCCAAAAAATTGCACTAGCATTTGGTGCAGCCTAAATTCATTAAAATCGTAACACTGCAGTAAAAAACATCACTTGCATGCTATTAGAATGCAACATAAACATCCACTAAGAATTTTGCTTCACTGAACAAACCACTCTGGAGCCTGTTTTCAGAAGTATTACCTGGTATTTGTAATTAAAGTGATGCCTTTGTTGGGTTTGCTTTTTTAATTAAGAGCCGCGATTTCTGTCCAAATGAAAAATTATATAGCTTTTTCCCCAGCAAATAAAACTTCGCATCTATTTGAAGCATCACACTACCGAGATTCAGCAAAGTTGTTCTAGGCTGACTTTAAAAGTCATACCAACGATGTTCAGGTTCTGACAGCGTGAGTCCAAAACCTGCTATTCCGTTTGCAGCAAAACTGTGTTTATTAAAATACGCTGTACGATTTATTAATTTGCTTTTCAAAGAATCACTGTCGATATTTGAATGCATGTCACTAGGCATGAAGTGGTAGGGAAGATTTTTGGGAAACATCTTTTTAACAGAACCTTTGGAACTACGGGTAGGAATTTCCTCAAACGCAGGTGGATGAAGCACCAAACTAAGGGGAGCAGGGAGGGGGGAAATAAAAAAGTATTTTTCTCGTGCCAGCTTAACAAAAAGTAGACAGCTATTCAGTACTCCAGTCAACTGCATTTTTAATAATATTAAAAAAAAATCTTTAAAACCACTTAAACATTACATTTGCAGTTTTGAAAGGCATATTTTTCTTCTTACAAGATCTTTAAGAGTATAGGTTACTCTTGAGTTACTACGCTATGAAAGTTTGTGAGCACTCCGGTAACGACGAGCTGTGCTAAATGCTGAAGTACAGTTCCCTATCAAAAGCTGCGTTTTAGTGTCATTGCGTTAACGTTTCACCGAAAAAAAAATATCTATCAGTCCACGATTTAGGATACGAAGTTCCCATCTTAAAAAACCGCACGTGTATAGTTGCCTGCTATTCCAGACAGACATGGCAGAACAAGCAAGTATTTCCAAGAAACACCGAAGCTGCCATTGCAGACTCACATTTTGGGAACATTAATACGGTGGGGCTTTTACTGCTAATGAAACTTTCTTGTTTGTAGGAGGCCTCTAACAGCAAGTGATTAAGCAGCTGATGAGTTCTAGGCAGTTCTTAAACTCCATTTATTCTGATGGAAATTAAAAACGTAAATAAGAATTTCAGTGGCGCTCAGTTCTGAATTTTATACCCTATTCAGCAGCTCCTATGAACAACTGGAATCTGTCCCCCGGTTGCGATGATTAAGAGACATTAAGCACTGCAGGTTTAAGAACATGGAAGTCCGTTTATTATTTTCATGATAAATCTGAAGGGAAATGAGAACCACAGCGACTGAACAGACGGTGCAAAGCCGCCAGGCTCCCAGGCTGGAACCCAGCGAAGCCCTGCTCAGAAAGGTGATGCAATATTGAGTCACCACCCTGTTCTATGGATGATCTCTCCGATATCCACAGCTGTTAATTTGGAAAAATCATTTAGGTGTTAACACTGGGACTGATTTTGTCAGACCCTGTGGCACGCACGCTGGACCTCGCCTGGACCCTCTCGGGGTCTGCGGACGAAGAGCGTCGTACGCGTTTCGCTCAGGTTCAGCTACGTGGGCTCGTCCAGCTACAGACAAACATCCTTTAAGGAAATGCCAGCACTACAATTCAAAATGAAGACAACGGCGAAAGAAATTTTGAAACAACAGAAAACGAAAGCAAGAGGAAGACAAAACTGTGCCTTTTGTCAGCACAAATCCTGCTCAGGTTCAGTATCTCACCCTGCCATCCTGGAGCAAGCACGGCCCAAGGCCAGAGATTATCTCCTCCTACGAAAAAGGGAGTTAAGTGGCACTGAGGACTGTGAGGAAGCAAGGAGGGAGTGTGCTGGCGTGGAGCGTTCCCTCCCAGTACCTCCAACTCTTTCAAAAGTAATTTATTTAAATCAGACTTGCTATCGACAGCTAGGCCAGAAGGCCAAAGCAAAGGCTTTCCCCTTCCACACAATTATGCAAAACATCATTAAATCATCACTCCCAACACCCACTCCTCCCACAGAGTTTCTCTGCGCTAGATTCACATTTTTACATCGCCCTGTAAGAACACAAGCAAAATCCATCCTGAAGCTCAAAAGCAGTAAGGCGTTCGGTAAGGCGCACCACCTTTGGTTGTCTTGGCCATCCCTCCCTCACAAGAAACCGGAAGCTTTGCTCCAGCATGGTATCGACTTCGTTGAAAACCAGACACTTCATAAACCATTGAAAAATAGATTCCAGTGCAAATATTTTGATGCCCCTGGACAATTAACAAAGCTGATTAATTGGCGTACCGTGTTCACTGCCTGAACAGAGCACCTTTCTTCCTGCAAGTTAGCTGAACCTTCAATAGTTAATTTTTTTCCAGACAGTGATCTAAACAGGCTTAACGGTTAGTATTTTAATGAGCTGTCATTTCCTGTGCTGATAAAGATTCTCACAGTATTTAAACCATCCATTTCCCTGGGGCTCCGCCAATACCAGGACCCTGCGCAGTGACTCAGAGTGGACCTCTGACTCCCTCCCGCCTGACTCAGCCCTGACAGATGATGCTGCAGCAAACCTGGGCCCTGGCTCAGAGAGCGCACTCGCAGCAAAACCTGGGCTCCCAGATCACGGAGGCAGTAACCACAGCCTTCAGCTTCCATCACCGCCACTTCGGCCTCAGAACATTTGGCGAAACTGAGATGTTATCTGCGTTCAGCGTTCTAAACCGGTAGAAAATAAATCTGGTTTACAGTCAGGATCAACAGGAACATTTCGGGGATTAAAAGGCTACTTGGCAGATTGACCAGCTTTGCGAGATGAAGAAACGATCTTATTTGAAGATTACTAAGCTAAAATTGTGACAGGCTCGATGTCATTTATACCTGGAGCCACGCTCCAATACCCACGTTAACCAAGCTGTCTGCAAAGCTTTTTTTTTTTTTTTTTGCCTTGGGACATTCTGTTATGTTAAAATCAATGCTTTCACAAATAGGAACTGCAACATCGCTGAACTGATGTTTCTTAACTCTGCTCAATATTGCTCCTTGCAAGGAGCCTTCTATTCGTATTTTAAAGATATATTTTCATACACAATTTAGGAAGAAAGCTTGCTTGTTCGGAGTTAAATCCTACAAGCCTTTTGCAAATAAACTTTTATAATTCTGTTGTGATCCACTGGAAGGTTTTCAACGCCAGAGCTACTCAAATTTCACCCACATCTGTGTCCCTTTCAAAACACTAAGGCCTTTTTTGTGCAGAGCTGATCTATTGTGTACAGGGCGTATTATCAGGGCACAGTCCCACAGGTTTCTGATATACTTGTGGGAGGAGAGCCATTGATCTATTGTACTGAGAAATGTCAGGTGCATTGGTATAAGCTTCCAGAAGCACTCCTCTCGAGATTTTGAAGTCACTGCTCAGTTATCCGTGCTCTCAGCCACTTCAGGTTATTTTCGGTTGAATTCTACTACACACGTTTTATTTTAAATATTGATTGGAACCTAGTTTTCAAAACGGCCTTTAATGAAGACGCCAGTTCAGCAGGATACGGACTTCCTGGCACACGTGCAACACAAAGGTCCACCAAGCCAGAAGGTGCGGCCGGCAGACTGGGCCTGGCTCCTTTGACACTGGTCTGCCAAGAGCGGAGCGATACGAAAGCAGTGGAGAGGAGCTGGCAGAGGCTGCGCTACGGGGTCAAACCCCGCCGAAGGCCCCCCAAAACCCCAGGCAATCGCATGGCACAATGTGAATCAAAAAAAGGGCTCTTCCCACCGCAGGACAACTGATTTCTGGTGCAGCCCTTTCTAATCACTGTAGCTTCTTGACTTATATTCTAAAGAAACAACCTAAACCTATATTGTAAATGATTTTTGAAGAGCATACAATCTGTAAGCAAACTTTCCAGTCAACATCGGTCACCAGGATTTCATTTGTACTTTTTTCCGCGAAAGGAACATCACGCTCCTGACAAGAATCAACTGAGATTAAGTTGTGAAGCAAAGAATTATGGCACAATAAATAGTGGCAAACTGGTTTGTCAAGGCAACGGTTCAAGTACCCGTTACCAAAAACCGTTTTTCTTTTGAGACGTGCAATCATTCAAACTGGCCTCCATAGCCGGTAAGCATGAAAATTTGTTCCACAAAAAACTCCCAGTTAGGAAACCCTTCAGAAGCACGGGTATTTTGGGGTGGATTTTCGGAGTTTGTTGAATCACACTTCACGGCGTTAACACGTATCGCCCACGGAACACGGCACTAACAAATTCACTTATAAGAATCTGTGGACGTATGCCATTTTTTAACATGCATTTCACTAGCTTCTATTTCAACTTCAAGTAAGTTTACTGACTCAGTTCATTAACTGAATAGATTCTGTTCTACTTCCCTTAAAACCAGGAAGGCATCATTTGCTACAGGCAGCAGTTCACTCATTTTGCTAAGGAGAGACCATGCCTGGTGCATCACGAGCACTTCTCAGTGTTCATGCCTCCCCTTTGCGTAACCGCCACGGCCTCTATAATTAAGACCTTCTGCCGCCTACGCGAGTTTATCATTAACTTAACAACAGTCAGAGGGACTCTCTCTGCCCCAAGGGTGGGATTCGTCCAAGAGGGAGGCAGCCGACCCGCTTGCCACTGAAGTTCAGATGCTTCCGAGGTGAAGGCCATGAGCTGTCTAGTGCTATATAAAACATGTTTATGAATGTTTTAGATGTCTGCTGGAGTTCTAAAGTAACTAGTTCATTTCCACAAATTACGAACAGAGCATGCTGAATTAAAAAAAGCAAAAAATTTTCTTTCCGAACATTCACCCAGAATTGATGGCAGACAGTTTTGTGCATGGTGTGTGCTTTGAGAACTATTTCTTTAGTAGTTTTCTGGGAATTCTTAATCCACATTTGAAACTGCCACTTCAAAGAAAATACGATCGTGCTTAAAAGCAATATGCTTAGTGTGACTTCATAAACAATCCTGCAGCTGTAGGTAAAAAAAATTAGACGGAAAGAATTAAGAGCCAAAACAAAACCCACAACACACATCATAATTAAACATTTTAAATGGGCTAGGTTTGGCCTAAAACCAGCATCAGAGTATTTTACATGGATGATCAGTCACTTAAACTCTTCTTTAAGTGGCAGAACACAAGACAAAACTCTTACACACCGTCTTTCCTCACAAAAGCTCAGGACCGTAACACAACCTGGGAGAAAACTTTACCCTCTTCTAGCATTTTAGACAGCAACAATACAACTTCAAACTATTAACTGGTAGAACAGGTTGATGATTACGAGCCCCACGTGAGCTACCAGTACCTCTGTCATCCTCTTCAGCTTTCATTTCAAGACTCAAGCTAGCTTCAGTTTCTTAAACCCGTCCACGTCCCTTTGTGCCCTCCAGCGCGGCTCGCTGCAGCACGGCGCCATTTGCCTCGCTGCTGCCATCGCCCACCCTTACCTTGGGTTTTGGTGCACCGGCTACCACCACCGTTTTCAGAAATTTGTTGTACACGGCTTAATTTCCCGCCACGTTTCCATTCCCCTTTCTTTCATTAACGTTAGGAGTATTTTATGATCCTTTTGTAATGGGGACGCAGACCAAATTGTGAAATCAAGTTACCCTGAATTATATTAAAAGACCCTGGTTGTGGCAGGCTTAGTGTGCAACGCCAGCAAACGAAGTAAACGACGACTGAGCCATGGGCAAGGTCTGCAGGTGAATCATTTTTGCTTTTTGACCAAGACTCATACAGCTATCGAGAAATTCTCTCTGGCTTATAAAATCAAATATCCTCAGACTTTATCTCATAACTTAATCTTCTGGCTAGATTTCAGTTACCCTGTGTATTAATGTGTTCATTATTTTAAAGTATTGTGCTTAGACATTTCCTATTGTGTAAGAGCAATATCCCAGACAATAAAAGGTCTTGAGTCATTGTGTCGGACAGAATTTTATGAAAATAAAGTTACCGACCATTAACTAGAACTATATTTTAATTTAATAGTAAGGGATTTAATGCAAGCTATTGTTTAACATGTTTTATACTCTACTCTAAAATAAATTGATGAGGTAATGTTAGCAGACAGCTTGAGAAAAGTCAAGGATACCGGGACATTCCAAAAATCTTTATGTCTCCCGAGAACATTTTTTAACTCTGACATCAACCATCTAATAAAATCTGAATCCAGCAGAGGTCTTGCGAACGCATTTGAAGTAATTCAATGCAAAACTATCTCCAAGACAGATGAAGTAGGAGAGAACTCCTAGTTTTGGCTCAAAGATTTGCAGGAGAATAAATCTTTGGAAATATACCTGACCTAGTAGCAGTGCGGATCAAAACTTGTCTAGTGCGACTGATACCAAGAAAAGCTAACTAATGATGGTTAGAAGTCGCCACGTTTCTCTCTGTTTCTTTAAATAGTGTTCAAAGCAACAAATCAATTTTGAAGTTTGTTACAAACCAGGCACCCAATCAGGAGATCAGGAAGTAATAAAGTCAGGATTTGTTTCATTACTGAAATGCCCTAGAATGTTTCTTCTGACACTCCTTTTTATTTGTGTAGCATTCCTGCTTCAAGTTTACATATTTTAAACGAAATTATTTCCAGACCTCTCTCCCCTGAAATTGTTCTTGAGGAGCGTGGCTTTTTGGATTTTACGTGAAAATAGTTATTACAATCTGGATAGCAAAGTGTCAATCAATTTGTCCCACATAACACGTGAAAAACCTTGGGAAAGTAGAAACACAGTAGAATTTAGTTTATGGATCCATATTAGGTATGTAGTTTAAATAAAAACACAAAACAAAACCACCCTCACAACAATAAGGTTTTCTATTAAAATGTTAGACTCACATTTAAAACTTTAAATCTGCATCCCTGACATTAATCTGATCAGTGTATTGAAAACAGGCAGTAGCTCCCCATCCCGCCCACCCCCCAAGAACACACTTGTTCCTTTGAACAACTAAGCCTGAATTTTTGATGAGATCTGTATGATTTGATCCAGTTGCACACTTTGTTTGCATTCAAGCAGTTTATGAAACTTGTGCGAGGCTAGAGAGGCACCGCTGCAATGTTATTTGCTGGATTACCAGGCAGGAAATGTTAACAGCAACAATGGATCTTTAAATTACCCTGAATTTCATGACTGAACAGGTAGATACAAGGCAAAAATCTAGCACTTCATCATCACTGTCCAATCTTCACTCAAACCCACTGAGGCAACATGCAAGTGTTTTAATTGTCTCCCCGCTCCCCCACCCCCCAACTGTTAGCCCGTTTTTTGCTTAGTCTTCTTGTTTTAAACTGAGGTTTTAACTTAAAATATAAAACAGTAATCAATTACTAAAGAACTCGGTCTAAAAAAAAAAAAGACAAACTTTCTCAAAATAGGAATGATTTCTCCACGAAAACTGATTTCTCCTATGAAAAAACAACTTTAATGGAACGGAGATATAACTCCATGCACCAAATTTCTCATTCTGACATTTTATGAGAGATTTAATATTTTAAATGTTTAAGGTAGCTCAAATGATGGACGATGTTTATTGTCATCTTGGGGCACTGCACAAATCACAACAGTTCTTTCATTTTGTGTCATAGGATCACACTACGACACTGAAGAAAAACCAGAGAAAAACCCAGTCTATTTGCAGCTAAGAGTGTAGCGATCTATAATTGGAAGAGCTGTATCATATTTCTGGGTGAAAGTTAACTGTCGGTACTATATACTCAGGCCATCTGCCCTTCAGTGCTGTTACATTTCTTGAAGTACTTGAAGCCCTTGAGGTGAGGAATGACGTTGCAAATAAGACCTAAGTTACGTGTTGGCCAAAGCTTGCACTTCGAAGCAAAGCACAATTTTCAGCACATCCGATTTGACTCCTCCAGTATTTTTCCACTTAACGAGCGAAGGTATTACTGTGTTAAAGAATTACTCACCCGATTAGGGACACCATCTGCTCCACTATATGTTTGCTGAATGTTATAATAACGAAAAGTTTCTGTAGGAAGGAAAACATCAGTTAGAGAAACATTCGATCAAAAGGGAAACAGAGACAATGGGGTACGACAACTTAAGTTCCTTTCCAAACAGACAGCTTCTCCAGCGCTCGCACACGGTTTTCCCTTCTCTTTTCTTTCAAGATCTTTATTTTTCAATACTCCCTTCAAAAAGAGGCAGGAGAGAGAAAGGCTGTTTACTTTATTATTCTATTTCCTCATAGATTTCATTTCTTGCAATGTTTTTGTAGCCTGTGCTACTAACCATTTGCATCCTCCCCAAACTGAAAATTCCCAGAAGCTCAAGGTCACTTTACTCCGTCAACAATCTTTTAATGGAAAATGTCATCACCATGCAGAAGAATTCACATCCCCCTACACAAATACATGTACTTAAAGATCACGGGAGTGAAAAATAACGTATCCTTTAGTCCCCTACTCCCTGTGCTTCAGACAGAAACACAACAAAACACACCTAGTGAAGAACAAGGTAAGTGCCACTGGGTACCCGTCTGTTCCAAAAACTTAAGATTGTCACTGTCTCCAATGCAACAGACTATTTGGAACAGAGTAATTTCGATAAAAGAAATTTCTGTAACATAAAGCTTATTTTGCAGAAACCCCAAATGTCCATAATTTTACCTCTCCCTTCTCTTCTAACACAAGTTACAATTTTGTTAAAATAGCCTTTGCTAATTCCACTCTTCTCATGTTTGACAGCTTGTTCATTCGCAAAGCGTGAGCAAGCCTGTGTGCAGATGCGTATGCTCACGCAAACAGTTCCCACAGTCTCCTCAAATCAATTTAAACATGATCTAATGAGAACCGCCCTCACTAGTCTGGAAGTAAGGGATGTGACTAGAACTACACAAAACGATTTTGTGGTCCGGAGGAAGAGGCCAGTTAAAAACAGCTCCAGGATGGCCACTGCACCAGAGTCACTCGCTTCCTGTCTAGAGAAAGGTTTCATGAAAAGCCTTTTCCATGACTCTTACATTTCCTAAATTCCAAATTGCAGCAAGATCACTACAAAAATCAAGGCTGTTGCACAAGAGTACGTCTGAAATCGAGCACAGCAAAAAAGAGAATTCTAATAGCTAAACGTATTACAAAATAAGATGATTTACCGACTGTACAAGACACTGGGAAATACTTTTTCACTTACATTTGATCTGAGTGTGGAGCACTATAAATTACATAGCAAACACTCTGCTAGCTAAACACAAGGCAAATAAAATAATAAAAGGAGCGTTACACAAATACTACTTTACTTTCCTATGTTGCCAGAACAAATTCTAACAGTATGCAGATCTAAAAGCAGAAGGATTCGGGTAATACAAAAATACATGCGGAGAAAAAGTTTTTCTATCACAGTAAAAGAAAGGATTTTCTGTTTACGGAGCGTGCAAAGTAAAATGACCCTTTTCAAAAGGATGGGAAGGAGAAAAAGGGATGAAGACTAAAATCTTCTGTTCAGGGCAAAAGATTTTTTTAAGCAGCTTGATGAGGGTACTAGACGAGTTATTTTATACCACGAATAGCTTCTGCTACTTTAATGGCGTAACAAAAGATTTCTAAGGAAGACAGCTATAGGCACTGCACCAGTCCTACGGAGATGCTTAGAAAAAAAAGCCCCAGCAGAAAACACTGGCTCTAATCATTACAAATAGAGCGATGTAGTTCACGACATAGCACTAACGACGCTGCCACCAGTAAAGAATCGCCAGGGAATCAATACTTCATGTTTCATTGGACAAAACGGTGACGCATTTTAAAAGCGAGATTCAAAATGTTTGAAAGCAACTGGAGATTCTGATTGCCAAATTCAGAACACCCGGCAAGCATCTGAGTTAGCAAGGAAGACCGGACACACTCTGAAATCGGGCTCTTTCAAGATAATACAGACTGAGGACACCAAAAATTGCTAACCATGCTTGAAAGCCATGGACAATGCGCCCAGACGTACCCCCAGTCTGCGCTCTGCAGGGCCTGAAAGGCGCAGGGTTTTCATTACACACTCAACTGAGATAAAAGGGAGCATTTAAAAGCACCGCTTAACTGGTAAGGGCTAGTTGCAGTGCTCTTTGAAATGAGTATTTGTTACCAAAAAGGCAAGTTCATTATGAGTACGAAGTCCTTTCAGTCTGGTAAAAACCGTAGGTAAATATCTTGGCTAACCACCAATTTCCTGAGTGGTGTAGGCAGCGAGCTCATTAGTTTGTAGCTATAAATTATTCAGTTGCCTAAGTATTGAGCCTAGCAGATCCTGTATTGTAAATCCTTTGCACCAAATTAATTTCCATTACTTCAGGTCAGGAAGGGAGACTCCAGAATTCATTACGAAGTAACACAGCGTAACAGTCAAAAAAATTAAAAAAGTCTTCACCCCAGAGCCCTAAGAGAGGTGTAGCATCTACTTGCCTGGATGTGCATTTTAATTACTGCTTTCCCAATCAGGGTGGCACCAAAGAAGGTCCAGAAGGGAACCAGAAAGTGTCCACATGTTATCCCGGCCAGGTCGAACAGAGGGTTTGGAATCTATGAAGTGCAAGGGAAAGAAGTTCATGAATTGCGGCGCTTAACTGAGACGAGCAGGAACACGACAGACTGAAACTTTGAGCAATGAACATTTTCCCCTTATTCAACTCCATCCAAAACTCTTTACAAAATGTTAATGTCGCACCACATAACTTAAGTCTCCGGGATTCAGCTAGACAATGTCCCAGACAATTCCATTCTCATGGTCCCTCCTTACCCCTGGATTTTACAAAAGCTAACAACATTTTTCCATGTGAAATACACAGAAACCACAGTAAAGCCATTTTGAGTGATTTATCAAATTTTCTCACTGACAAGCACATCACTCTTGGAAGCTAGTGTTCAAAATGATCCCCAGTGATTTCCATCTGAGAAAGTACATTAAGAACTGGCATTTATAGTCATATGTATCCAGTTTAAAAGCACTGATTAGATTTTATTAAGCATATGCGTTTCATTTAAAATTAAAATATTTTTTTTTATTGTTAAACTGTTGGCTTGACATTTGGTATTGTGATATTATCTGTAAAGTATTTTTGAAATTAACTCAAGAAAGTGTCCAAATCCCAACCTTTCACACTTAGCGTGCAGTACGGGGGCAGACTGTCTGAGTCAACGCTCGGGCTATGTGTAATTCACAGTAGCTGCGTATCACTGGGCTAATATCCTGCAGCATTTGTGTTGTTTTGTTACACAAACAAACAAACAGAAGACATTGTTAAAGACCGTAAAAGACAGCAAGTTTGCAACTGAGTGAATGGAAATCTGAAATCTGTGAGAAAGCTTAGGAGGGTTACACTTAGCTGTTACAGACCAGCAATTCAAATTTATGAGCACCCACAACACCACCTGCATAGGAAGAAATCTGAAACGGTCTCTAATCATGCCCCGAAACGGTCTCTAAACATGTGCCACTTGAACTAAGATGATTCCTTACCTCTGACAGCTGTCTTAAGCACAGGAGGCTAGTAAATTATTTACTTATACCCCAGCCAGATAACTTTGCTCTTCTGAGCCAAGTCTGCTCTAGGTCTCGAGTATGTCCTTTGTTGGTTGGTTGGAGTTTTTTGGTAAGTCCAAGGTATTTAATCGCTACATGACTATCCCCATAGAAGGATCAACATGCTTTACGTATGGGTAACTCTGAATATCACCAGCACGTTAAACATATCGCAGCAAGAAGTTACTCAGCAAGTCCACGTGAGGGTATATTAACAGGCCAGAGAGGTTTTTCGCTGTTTTTGAAAACACACACACACGCAGTACTGAGAGGTGCCAAAAAAGCCCATGAAGACAGGAGGGCAAATTCTCACAAGTCACAGCAAGGATCTTCCAGGGCTAATTCTCGCTCTGTTCCTTCCCCAGAGCCATCTTTACATAGGAACTGAGCTCTGGACAATAACATGGCTTTCTTGTTGCCCCTAAACAACATTACATAATTGTTGACTTCACTGGCTAAACTTGCAAAGTTTTAAATTCAATTTGGTTGTGATTTCATGTAGCATTTAGAAGCCACTGCTTGACAGACAATAACCTGCAGCTAGGACAGTCATTACCGCTTCACAAGTTCTCTAATCATAAAAAACACACTCAACTGAAATACCGTTTAAAATCCAAAAGTAAGATCACAATTATACAGGGGGCAAGTGAAGGAGACGCCTTCTAGCGTACGGAAAAGCAGCAGCAAGCAAGAGGAGCCACGAAACAAAGCCGTGAAGCTCGTGGGGGAACACACGAATGCAAGGAGCACACGGGGGGCTGCCTTCCTCACCTACAGATGGAACAAGAACGTATAGCTTTGCATCCCTGGGCTTTTTCAACGCCTCTCCCACTCTCCACCTGACCCTTTTTACTGCTACTCTGCAGTTAACTCTGTAAGCACATTTACAAATCCCCCAGCGTCCTGTGGTGGATTCATGACTCCTCATCCCTCCCCCAACGCGGGGCAGCCTATATAAGCAAAAGGAAGCCGGAGCTCAGAGCCCACTGACAAGGCAGCAAATAGGTAAGAAGTTAAGCAAATGTTTAAGTATTACGAAGCAGGAACTACTAAGAGTTTACACACACCACCTCTCATGTTTACCAACTCCTTCCTCATGTTCTCCATTTATCCACATTTCACCTTGGCCGGCCGCCCCAGTAACTCATCCCTGCCATCTACAAGCTGTCGTGCTGATGACACAAGACAGCCACAGCAGCCTATGCAGTGATGTCTCACAACGTGGTGACTAGAGAGTAGTGAGTCAGAGGCAGTGAAGGAGCAGTCTAAGAGCTTACTGGATGGAAAGATTTAAAGAACAGCTTGTAACCTCCGTCTCCACTCTAAACATTAAGACAGTTCAAAAGATTAGTTGTATACCAGCAACTATAATCAGATTAATTCTTTCCAGCTAACACAGGTTACTCACATTTGAGCAAACAGCATTGTCATCTCTACAATTTAGGAAACAGAGAGAGATGCTAGACCAGTGTGGAATTAATACCTCACCAGCTGAGCAGCTGGCTAATGGCTACGGTTATGCCGGAAGAATGGCATCATCCAGGACCTACACTTCGCCCCCTGCATTGTAACCACATTTCTGTGCATCACGTCCCACAATTTGTGTGGGGGATGGAAGGATAAGGCACACCATTCCTACCAGTTTTCATGAAGCTTCCAGAGAGACATTTTAAACCTCAAATGGTTCAATACTTTTCCTACTCCAAAAGAACAGTATTAGCCTACTTAAACACTAAAATAGCATCAGTGGAGAAGCTTGTATCGCCCCTTGCTTAGATATAAAGAAAAGCTACAAGTAGTTTGTAGTTCATTGAGCTGTGACTCTGCAACTGGCTTTCTCATTCTGCTCGCTCTGGTTCCCAGGGACCCAAAGGTATCTCCCGACCAGACTTACGAGAATTACTATGGAGGGATATCCTAATCTGGATGTATGCAGGTACTTTTCCACTCTTCTGTCTGTGTGCGACTTTGGATTTGAAGATGTCAAGCACCGTATGCTACAGGACATAAACACCTGAACAAATTATAGTATGGTTCCAGCAGAATCTATAGGTAATAATACAGCTCTTGCTATACATTGCCAGCAAATAATCTGGGCTAGGGAAGTCCCAACAGAATAACTGTCATATGATTTGGCATATGACCTGATCTGCCAAACATCCACTAACACAGAGCAGTGAGCAGCAGTGTGCATATGCCTCTGTTAGAGAGGACATGGCCTCAACATCAATGCAGGGAGCATCCCTGGTCTGAAAGAGAAACACAGAAACATTCTGAATTTTAAGAATGTCTTAGTTCAGTCTCTTGTAAGTCTTCCTTACCGTGACAAGCCTTTTGCATCTTTAGCGAACTGACCTGCTTCTATCAGGTTTCACCACACCGTGCTGAATTGCTTTATCTTTTGAGAAAAGGGATCCCTTCCTGCACCATTCTTTTCTGATGGATTGAAAAGGAAACAGAACTATCCCAAACTCATTTTCTTCCAAGGAGAACTAATGTCAAGAAGCCCAGCGGTGAGGCTGAAGGAAGGGATAACAACGGTCAGCGGTGCTTTTCTGCAGAATTCACTGCGTTTGGTACTAACCTAGGACTGGAGTTTCTCCATGGTGTCGTACTTGCCAGTACCACAACCATCCCATTTCTCCAGGCACCACAGAGAACACAAACAGCAAAGGCGGCATGAGGATCCATATGGACTCAAATAAAACCAAGTCACAGTTCACAGCATTAATTTCATTGCAATACAGTCAACCTGCAATTTGTGATTATAAACCCCTCCGTTACTGAAACGAACTTACCGAAGCGCAGGCCAAAATGCCGAAGAACCCAACCTTCTGCACCAGGTTCTGCACAGCCAGTTTAGCCCGAGAAGCAAAATCCTGCAAGCAAGAAAAAGAAGTATTAATGAGGCAAAACCCAGAGTGGCCATACCTCAGTGTGTGTGATTTCAATATCCTCCATGCTTTGGGATTTCCGAACTAGCAATTGGGAGCATTTTTAAAACAAAAAGCCCAGTTTGGAACTCTGGGCTTAGAGGGAAGAGAGAGACATTCACAAGGCTCAGTGTGAAAATCTGACCACCCACACGGATTGAGTTTTGTTTTTCAAAACTTTGCAAGTGGCACCAAGTTGACACTACTATGGAAACAGGTTTTCTAGCATTTGTTTCCCCGTATCTTTGAAATGCCAGTACCTTATTCTTTGAACAAGCAAAAGGAATTAATTCCTTCAATACCATGTACAACGTTGAAAAGGTACTTTCTCAAAACACAAGGCCAGACTATAATAATCCCATTGTATCCTTAGATCTTTTCTCTCAAACCTGGGATCTTAACCAAAATAGCTAATTCCAGGTACTCTCTACAACAGACTTGTAAAGTGCATTAAATCCACAGAGTTGAATCTAAAACACTTTAAAAGCAACAAGGGTGGCAGACCAGGTAACATTTGAGCTATTCTTTACAAAGCCATGCTAAGAACACGCTGCCTACTTTTATTTTGTGATCACAACTTTCAAACTTACTCCTGACAAACTCAGGAGTCTCCGAGTTCACCAAATGCACAGTAAACATTTTTAAAAGCAAAACCAAAGATTCTCCCAAGCAGTTCATTTGAGCATGAGAAGTGAATTTACATGAGAATAAAATTCTTTTGAAGCTAAACTGTCCAAAAAGCTAAAAACAGGGTCGGTATTATCTGTTCAGGCTTGGCAACAGCAGTTACAGAAAGCTGAGTGTGTTTGGTAATAGGAAACTTTAAAAAGTACTCATTAATTCTTTTTAAAAAAACCTACAAGTAAGCAATAAAAAGCTGATTTTCTAGTAGCAATGCAATATTCTCTGATTTACATTTTGTAGAAGACTCAGATAAATTTCACAAGGAGATTGCTTTAATCAATAATTAATGATATTCTAAATTCCACACTTCAATAGTGAACTGGGGAACTTAGAATATTGTTAATTATTGCCTAAAGCAACTATAAGATAATCCACAAAAATTAAATTAATGCAATGTTGTTACAATTCTGTTGAAACCTTCAATGCTGCACACCAATGCAAGTAAATTACAATTACTTGACAATGTTCTTGCGTATTATTTAAATTCTGAACTACAGAACTGACATAACCTCCTATGTCAGATTTAAAAAAAAAAAATCAATCTGTGATAAGGCCACTTGCTGTCTTTCTACACCCCTTTTCCAAGTAGTAACTTTTCTCCATTACAGTGCTTTAAAAATAGTTAAATTCTCAATTTAAGAAAAAAAATCTTCTTGAAATCAGAATAATTCTATTTATTATACTTCATGTTTGAAAAAACAGCCCAAATTAAAACAAATATTTCAATTTAAAGAAAAATGCCGGATAAATGAGATTTCCTACATCTTACAGTGGGACAGTTTTAATCACAGGAGAATATAAAACCCCTTTAGAATATTCCATAAGGGGTGAATTTGCTAATTTCCACCAGGGGTAACACCTTGGGATTGTGAATGTCTCAGTGCAAAACGGAATAGATGAACAGTTCACGCTTTGTTGAAAACCTGGTCCTGACTTTTTTTTTTTCTATTTAACTTTTAGGATACATACAGTACGCACGAGTGATTAAAACCTACTCCCAGCGACGCTGATACCAAACATCTCAACTTCTGCTAGGAACAGGTCTAGAACATGCCTACGTGACAAGTAAAAGCAAAATTTTTCATGCTTCTCATTAAAAGAGTGTGTTTTGACACAAATTGTTACAAGTAACAAAGCCCGATAATTTAACCCCGAACTAAGTCCAAAAATCTTGCAACATCAAGGGCAGGTCCTTCTCAAACTAGAATTCCCTCATCATTATTTCCGAGTTAGTAAACCAAACCGAGAGAGGTTAATATATGATCACTAATAGAGGTCAGCACTAAAATACACAGTCAGTCCCTCTGAGGATTTGGGACACAAACTGCAAAGGCTGCACGCCCCTTCTGCAGAGTGCGATCACCCGGCTGTCAGCAAAGGGAACAAAATGCAGCACGTAGAGGAGACAACAGGTATTGTAATTCCTTCACCAAATACAGAAGTAGAAATATGTCTTCAGAGTTTCTCTACAAATAAAATGACTACGTGTGCTAAAGCATAACAGTAATGCCCTTCCAGCAACAGCTTTTGTTCTTTCAAAAGGTGAACTGAAAAAGTTGTGCCTTATGTAGGAATTTCTTAAGATGTCTCCCCTCGCACTCTACAACAAAGCTGAATGTGACCATGATATTTTCGGTTCCTATTTTGTTCACCGTTTCACAACGCTCATGGGGTTAGAACAAGACTTTCATTTTTATAAGCCAATAAAGATTTTTTTCACAGCTCCATAAATCTCATTGTAAAGTATCTCTAAAACAGAACACCACAACCCAATTATTCAAATAGGTCCACGATATATTTCAGCGGAAGTTGTGTCTATTCTAATTTCAACATATTTACCCATTATCTTAGACTGCATAGCTAATACACTGTTGTATTAATTTTCACAAGCTGGAATTGGAAACAAACTCTCTAGCAGGAGACCTATAAACTAATGCTTGCAGCACAGCTGGTTTAATAAAATATATTATTATAATGATATATAGATTGACTGTATTAACTTCGTGTAAGCGCAGTGCACCATTTTTCATCAAATTTCGCAAAAATAAACAGCTTCCCTCACCCCCATTTCTAGACTGCTGCAAAATTCAAGGCTGCCTTAAAACTAATGTTTTCCCTCCAGCTAAAAACATACAAGTTCTGTTATAAAACCAATTATCAAAGTATTGAAAAAAGTCTACCAAGTTTGTGTCTCAAAAAAAAAAAACCCCAAACAAACACTGGGGTAATTTTTCTCACCTTATTAATTCGTAAGGTTAAAAAAGAAAGTTAGTTACTCAGATTGTTTCTTCTCTAAGTTTCTTTTACATTCCTTGTCTATTACAAAGCACTCCATAGAAAGCACAGCTATAGTTCTAAAAATTTCAGTCAAGAACTTCTAATTCGCCTTCCTTTTTCAAACTAAATAAGCCAAAAGAGATAAAGTAAGGATTTTTTTTTCCCCTACTGTTTTCTATGATCTAATGCAATCATAGCTCCGAACAATTAGCGTGGTAATATACCCACATCGGGGTTGCAACAAAACCATGTCTTTGCAGTCTCAACATCGACTTTAATGAAAACAAGTTCAGCAATACTTCTGTTCGGTTGCTTCCTTAAATTTCGTTTGTCAAATCTTTGCGACATCTGCAATAATAAAAAAAACCTTTAAAGTTTCATTTCTCAGAGAACACAATCATCAGTTTCACAACTTTTACCTATTTCACAATATAATTTTTCTGTAATAAAGCCTGCACAGGGAACAATCTTTTCTTTACTTTTTTAAGCATTTGAAATAAAAGCAAACCAACTTTCACAACTTATTGTTTAAAAAAAATAATAAAAGAAGACATAAAAGTTCAGCTACTTACAGGCAAAACATTTTCCTCCAAAATTAAAGTATCTAGACTGGACTCGACTCTCAGCTAATGTGATTCATTCTCTACAACATTTCGGGATACTTTAGCTCACTATGTCCCATTCAAAGATGATTTGTTTTTTTGGTTTGGAAATAGATTTCCTGTGACTGCTACAATACAGGCAAAGGAAGGTTAAATGATTAAACATTACTTCATTGGGTTAATCATCAGATCTCAAGAATTGGAATGGAAATAAGAGGCACAAAAAGGTCAGTGCTGAAATACCGATTCACAAGTCTCAGCTGGCGGCTTGAGGAAGTTTGCTTCGTATCTGCCTTCAGTAAAATGGCACATTTTATTGATACCAGCATTTCATTATTACATGTTGCAAAAGCAAAAAGCCCTCCCAATCTAAAGGGATAGTAAAGAGAAATTACATTTTTTGCGCTCAGTAAGATTTACCACAACATTCCCCCTTTAAAAACGCATTACATACAGCTTCGAGCATAACCTAGCACGGACCATTTGCCCCTACGAAAAAGCTCTCCTTCTTGAAAGAGCGAGTGGACAATCTTGTCTTAACTACGAGGCTTTGTTGCCCCATCCCTCTTTTTAATTTGGTTTCCATTTATAACTTCAACCTCTGTTTCTTCTTTCTCCCTTCATTGTAAAGTCAGTTGCACGAGCTCTTCTGTATTTAAGTAAAGAACATTTCACTGGATTTCGTTAACAAGCTCAAGAAAAAAATTTACTCTTTTCCTTCTGTAACACTGATTTATTATCAGAAAACAGAATGGCCACGATTTCTTGTTCACATGGAAATTGTGAAGTCTCTTTTTTCTTAACCTCTGAGAGCAGACATTGCTGATGGATCCGTAGCAAGTAACTAGTTGATGGTTACCAAGGAGCTCCGAATAATCAGCACTGGATTGAATCCCACAGTCCTTACAGAAACACAACCCATCACACTTTGACAGAAGATACTTTCTTGAAAGACTGCACAGATGGGCCTATAACGCTTATGTAATAGAACAGTTTATTTCCTAACATGAAGTTGCAATCAGTTTTTAGGAGCATCAAGAAAGCTACGACCCCCTGTCACAAACCAACTCTTCCTTGCACACAGCAGCGATGACAGCTGTCAATCTCCAAAAGACGATCCAGAGGCCGAGTGATTTGAGGCCCAGAAAAACCCTTCTTTATCAGAAATTTTTTTCTGCTGTACACATGTCAAGCACTTCACAAATACATTGGTATATTGGTGGATATAGCACAAAGAGGAAGGCCAGTAAAGAAGGGAAGGGAAAACACAAGTGAGACTAAATTCAATCAGGAGTTCACAGCGTGTGTGTATTGTCTACTAGTAAGAAAAGACAGGGCCTTGATACAGGATGAGGGGGAAGTCAGTGACGCGAGTATTAATGCAATCGCTCAAACAGGGTATTAATTACCGAGCAGATGGCAGCCTTACGAAGTTCGAAATAGACTTCTGGAAAAGAGTGGTTATACAGGATTTGTTACTCTAAGAAAAAAAAGCCAGAATCGTGAATGAACATTAGAGAGATACAAAGATAAAAACAGAGATCTGAGGTGAGTGCTGCACCCTGATGGTCCTCTACAAGCAAGGAGAACTCGAAAGTTGCTGCAGAATAGGTATTCATCCTAGCGCCAGCAGACTCCCCTGAGGTGAATGTGAGGAAGAAGTGGACAAGCCATCAAGATCTGAGTATAATTTATATTATTGTTATAATATTTTCTCACTAGAAACAAAGTTTAATTATCTAAACAATAATCTGAAGAGCAGAACGTTTTTTTCCAAAGAGTGAAGATGATGTATGAAGCTACCACCTCAGATTATTAAAATTATAAATTCCTTAACATTTAAAAAGCTGCCTACAAAGACAGTGCTCCTTTTTATGTAAAAATCTGAGTTATGTTAAAAATGAGCTGCACAATATTTTGTTTCTTCTGGCTTTCTATTACAACACAATGGAATCAAACACAACTTATGGGAGAATGACCATTTGTGGTTAGGCAATGAATTCTAGAATTTCAGAGGACTGGGAAGAATTATTAACTCATTGAAATAGCATATTAACTACAGAAGAGCAGTTTTAACCAGTCGGATAGCTACCTACAGGCTGAGAGGTTACAACATACATCCACGCTGAGAAAGCCGTAGATCAGCAACGACGTTTAATGATCAACACAGTGACCTGGAGTTAAGACGAGGAGAACAGAGATCAAAATACAGTCGATGATAGTCATTGCCTATCACTGCAAATAGTTCATTACTCCGTGATCAAAGAAACCATTTCATACCCCTCCAGCAAGATATCAAAGGTAACAGATTTCACGGGTAAAGTTCCAGCAAGTTGCAAAGCGGAACATTTCGACAGTGGTGCTCGGCGGTACTGATCTCCCACTCCGTCAGCTGCAATGACTCTGAGCATCTAAACGCGTACGGCAAGGGCCGTGGCCCTGGATCTCTGGTTTAAGTTTCTCAAAAATACTTCCAGCTTAATGCAAATAAGGGGCAAGCTAA
>VZSC01000690.1:220608-250655 GCA_013398225.1 Steatornis caripensis
GGCAAGCTAAAAGGGGCTATTTCCATCTTGATGCCTGGAGAGAAGAGGGTGTGAGAGGTAAGGTTTAAGCTTAATTATCACTCCAAACTCTGGGAAAGAAAGGCCCTGTCTTGGAAACCGGGCTGTCAAAAGCCAAAGTTAAAGGTTTTCAAGGAGCACTGAAAGCAGCTAAGGAAGGTGGCAGATCTGAGCAAGCACTGAAGTTTCATAGAAGAAAAGTATTTACATACAACGGGCATAGGACAGACGTTCCTGAGTAAGAGGAGCAGCTCAAATTCTAAGCTTGGGAAGGAAATAAATTCCACTTCACGAGAGGTCTGGGTTAACCAAGACGTTAAATTCTGGAAAAGGAATAGGGTAATCATATGGAAAGCTACAAGAGAAAAATATATCCATGTTGAAAATGAAAACACAGTTCTAGAAAGTACAATATGAAGAAGAACGAAGAGCACTGAAACAGGGCCCTTGACCTCACAGGCTTTACCAAAGCCCTGTGGAAAGGCAAGCAAGCAGTACCTACAAAGGTCATTAAATAGACTACGTCAGAGAGACGAGGACTTAAAGCTTGTAAGATTTCAAACCATTATTCAGAATATTTGTAGGCAATGATGAGCACACAGCAGGTACTACGTGCAAACCCCAATTCGACAAGAAATCAAACATACAGGTGAATTCTTCCAGCAGCCTTTCTTAGAACAAGGATACTGAATACAGATTGCGGGAAATGCACAGATTTATTTCCACATCTGTTTGTGTCCAAATTCTTGAGGTGATGCCGCGATCCACAAAAATAATCGGAAGGATGCTCATCTTTGGGACCTTGTAAACTCAGACGTATGAGTAACTAGAGTTAGTTCTAGTGCCAGAAAAACTGAAGTTTTTCCATAGAAAATCCAGTTAAACCTATTGTCCTCATAATGAGATTTTAAAACTACTGCTAGAAAAAAAAGACGTAAGAAGCCACAGATAGAGCAGAGCAGGGTACAGCGTCAAATCCTTTCAAAGTCACATGGGAGCAGAGCGTACCAGAGTGGTGTTCATCCCAACAGCAAGCTTTTCTTTCCCTGGTCATTTAATTTTAACCTGTCTTGGAGTAGAACTCCTGAGTAATAAGAAGTATTGTAAGTATCTGGTAAATAAGACCTCTCGTTAGCATGAGTAGGAAGGAAGTCAACCAGCTCTGGATTAAACAGACTGTTAGCATTAGCAACGTCTAGGTATTTTCTTAATTTCATTAACCAACCGTATCACGGTAAGAACATTCTGTTTCCCCCATTCCTCCCTCTCCCCAAGACCTTGCGGGAAGAACCAGCAAATGCTTCTTCATAATAAACTCCACCTCAGGAGCTTTAGTTTTAAGATTTCAGACTGTTGCAAACTAACACCATGCTCAGGTTTGGAAGTGACATGAACACATGTTACTTAGAGTTAGCAGACACTTCAAAACATAATGCCAGCATTTTCTACAACTAGAACTGAAGCTCTCAGACTTCTTCGTAAGAAGTCCTTTTGCTTCACACTGTAAGACTAAAGAAATTCTGAAAAGAGTAAGACACAATTAAAGGAAACACTGAAGGAAGAGGAAGGAGCATGTCCTTTCAGCCTTATCAGACCTGTCCTATAGAGCAGTAGCCCTTTTCACCACCACCACCCCCCGCTCTACTCCTCAATTCAAGTCTGTGTCCCCTTTGACGCTTTGCAATTTTATAGCTGTGCACGAAAGCGTGAAATAAAATCTAATATTTCTTTGCTTGCTAAAGAATTACTTTCTATTCACATCTTGTAGGAGATCTGGCAATGAGCAGATCCTGCAATCTGTTCAATGGAAGAGAGTTGTCAGTCGGAAGCAGCAAGGCCGTTAGGACAGTTCAAGGTTGGACGAGATTACCCAGAGAGGTTGTGCAGCCTCCAGTCTTGAAGGGTTTCAAGATCAGACTTGACAGTGCCCTGAGGCAACTGAGCTGATCTCAGAGACGACACTGCTCTGAGCAGAATGTTGGACTAGAAACTGCCTCAGGTCCCTTTCAAGATGAATTTTTCTGTGATTCCATAACGAGATACTAGCAGCCACCTACAGAGAGAAGAATGGAGTAAAAGAACATCCTATCGCTCTGGTTCCCACACATCAGCCACTGACCTCTGCAGCCTTTGCTTCTACAGTTGAAAGCGTTTGCTGGCATTGCCCCCACCAACGTGCTGGCTGCCTAAAATACCATTGCAGCTGCACAGTGTGTGCTCAATTATCTCGAAGTTACAATTGCAATTAGTTATTGTGGCCACAGGTCTGCTGATCTAGTTACAGCAGTGCGACGAGCAATTGCAGGATGCCGTCGTATTTTTTTATCCATTACAAATTATCAAGTCCTACTTCTGGGGGTTTAAGACCCAGACGTCGTAAGGAAGGGCTCATGATTCCTGGAATGAAGCAAGTTACTGCTTTAGCCACCGTCATCAAGAAAGGAAGCACTTTTTGATAACCAAACAGACTGACCTTTTCAATCCCTGACAAAGCAGAGCCAAAGTCACCAGCAGTGAAAAAAATGCACTGTTCCCCCACAGAGAACTTTGAAGTCAGTGAAGCAAGAAGACCCGTGCACAGAAAAACCCCTTGTAGATAAAAGTGAGCAATTTCTTACGCAGCTGACAAACCCTTTTGCACACACAACTCTTCCTACTCAGCGCAGCCAGCAGATGCACAATGCTAAGCATACCTCTCGCTTGTTCTCCCTGGGAAGTAGCAGAGGTTCCCAGACAGCATAGAGAAGTGGTCTGCATACCAGACTGCTGTACAACACAGATATTTGAACGGTGTCTGGAGCAGGGGGAAAAAAGTAGCCATTTTCTTGATTATGATACCGTAATTAATGTCTATCGGTTATTGAAGGCTCTCCCTGAAAAAATATTTTTGAAGCAACTCATCTGACCCAAACTTTTGATCGTGTACTGGTCTCTCAGAATACCGAGTGAAATACCAAATATTTAGGATCAAGTTGTTCCCTTAGAAACTTGTGTCGAGCATCCCCGACACACACAGAACAGAGCGTGCAAATTCAATGGCAGTCAACTAGCTGCTTCTCCACAACTACAGCGCAAATGCAGCTTGCGAGGCTTCAGTAAACTTGGTGACATTCCTTCTGAGAGGGCTCACTTCTGTTGTAAAGCGAGAGATTTCTTACTGAAAAAATTCCTCTGAGTTAATAGCCCAATATTGAGTGAAAATACTGCGAAGTCATCTAGATTTCTCCAGTGGCTCGGTATTTTCCGATTTATGCACTTACACACTAAGCATTCAAACGACAGAGGGCCAGCAAAGGAGTTTTAGGGAACACACTTATCACAAAGAGCCGTTCAAAGAGGAATGTGAAAAAGTCATCTCTAGATTACCATTAGCAAGCGTCATGTAATGCTCATTGCTGTTTTTTCCTTATCTGTAAGCAGGTGTGCAAATGAATAGAACAATGCAGGCACAAGACTGCCCTATTCTCTTGCCAGTGTCCAAAGAACTCCTGCAAGGAGGAGGCTTACACATTAGTTACTCATAGCTCCTATTGTCTACCCTCTGCCTACATTAACTCTTTGCTACCTCTTTTCTCAGGAAGTCCTCTATAACAAGTTCCCTTATTTAAAGCTTTCATTGACTCAGTCCGAAGCTTATTTCAGCTCGGTAATTTTGGAGAACAACTTAAAACTAAGCTGTTACTTAGTGTATTCACCGCTTATTACATTGTCTGTGGAAGAAAACCACACCACGCTTTACTATGAGTTCGCTGTTTGCCATTTCACTCCCAAGCTATAGCATTGCCAGGAAGCTTCCGAAGTGAAGCTTCAAGGTTTGATTAGTTTTGAATTTCCATTTAATTACGGGCCAAGAGGAAAGAGGTAAGGTACCTCCTGGTATACATATGAACAAATGTGGACATCAAACTCCAGGGGCGCAGTGTGCGAAGTCAAGCCTCCTGGTGGCCACCCGTCAGGCAGCCAAGACCAAGCGCCAACAATCTCTTTCTTGTAGGGCACAATTAATGAAGAGAGAAAGCTGATTAGGAAAGGGGCTGACTGGAAGACTGAGCAAGAGAAATTATGAACGGAATTTGATGTTGAGTTTAAACAAGTTATTTCTGGGAAAGAAATAAGAAGTCAAGGTTTTCCAGTATCGTACGTGACTCTACCACTTCCATTTTTATGATAACTGCTTTATAAAAACCTGCTTGTGGTCTGCTTTAACTTCTTTTTTTCTTGTATTGACTACTCTTAGAACCTTTTGATCAAACAAGCCAGCAGCCAGGGAATTCTTTTCAAGCAGGAACTTATCAGATACTAGCTGTTAGCTTCATCATGGGAGAGATCCAGTTTTAATTTGGCCAGCTTATTTTACACTGCTAATTAAGTAACATTTTGCTTATTAGTTGAACCTAATCATTCCATGTGAATTAAGTCACAGTGTCGTGTCAGAACACAGTGCTGGGTTCTCCAACTAACCATGGCTGGGTGTGGTAGCGTACTTTGTTCTGCTTCTGCAAAGAGAAACCCCACATGAAGATGTGGAAAAGCAATCCAGCTCAAGGCACCAGACCTTTCAGAAATGCTGGAAAGATGGGTTTAACATGTGTCTAACCGTCACTATCGCAAAAGTTCATCAGTTTAACTCCTTGCAGACAAGAAGCCGACTCTCCGAGCAGGAAGTCGTTCGGCGGAGCTCCTGACGCAATGCAAACCGAAGCAGTTGCAGCTTAGTTTAATACAAACCCTCTTGAGTCCACGTTGACAAATTCTTTAACAAGCCCTGTGGTTACAGGGAAGCTGGTTTCAGTCTGAGTCACTCCTGTTCAAACAGTTTACTGGAAATGGAGGGGAGGGGGAATTTTCAGAGAAGTCATGTGATGGCCAGACAAACCACAACCAGTAAAGGTTCAGCAGAGTCAAAAACAGGTCCCAGCAACAACTGACACCCAGTGTGCAGATGGCACTCAGTCATTTACAAACGAGTCCTGCTGCATCTCAGCATGTCTCCGGACTTAACCCTTTCTCAAGTTTGCAGTCTTTCAGAGGCAGGACACAGTCTGGAAAGTAAACAAACAGCGGTGGCTGATAGTAACATAGGCAACTAGAAAATATTTTTACATGGAAATTTGGCTGCAGCAACGCTGCACAGAAGCAAAGCATGACGAGTAAATCATTAGTTCTTAAAAATATGCCACTTAATGAATCCAAACACTTACAGTCATTAAGGATTAGATATACAGCAAAGATACTAGCAGTTTCTCCTTTTAGCAAGGAGCACCACGATACAGCAAGGGCCCACGCATTACGCATTATCACTAAGTACCTCGAGGGAAGCTGGCATTAAAAGCTTCATTTTCACCAGAAACCTCCGTCAGCTTTAAGTGTTTCAGCATGACAGACAAAAGATGAGAGCACTAAACAATCAGCAACTGTTAAACTGGCGAAAGAGAGTGCCTGCACACGTGTGTGTAGACATGAAGCTGTACAAAGCTGTGCTTGCACTGTATTATTACCGACGTGCTGCCCCAGCACTAAGTAGTAGATTCACTTCCCCTAATTGAGAGGTTGGTCTGAACGGCTGCACTGGAGATACTCCCCGTGGCTGAAAGGGGAGCTCTGATAAAAAACTCCGTTGCTCTGGAATTTGACTGGAAGAGAGTTAAAACCAACTGAGATACCGTTTCAAACGGTCGTCATTTTTAAATGCTGCCTGAAGTATTAACAAATGAGACCGAGCTGCTCTGCTCCTACAGCATGCTGGGCTCTGCATTGTGCGGAGCTCAGAGAAGAGAGCCCTGCTTGTAAACCACACTCCTTCTCCAGGGCAAAGTCGGTCGATTTTAACAAGAGCAAGCAACAGGCAAGAGAAGCTCTGACACTCCCTTTATGTAACTGGGACTAACTCACTGGCACGCACACACAGAAAGGAGAAGTGAGTGTTCCTTTAAAATGAGGGGCTTTTTCTGAAGTATGCTAATGGAAAGTACAAGGCAGCCTTACACGTCATCCGAGGTTTCTCAAAACCTAGCTCAAGGAGACAGGTCACTGAGATCTGAGATTTATGACAGAAAAATCCATCAATAGACTCTTTAAAGTACATAGTGTTTGACTCTGCGCAGCTTTGCATGGGGCACTAAACCTTTACGGTGTTTAATCCTTTCAGATTCCTTTTTTGTTGTTTTTCTAAAGTGCCCAGCTAGCAAGCACATTCCCCCTCCCAGACCCTTCAGGCTGGATATTACAGTCACGGTCTAGTCTCACCCTAGAAGATCCTCATCTGTTTCTCAAAATTACCATTGTTTTTGAGAAATAGCAGTGACAAGCTTTCTAAACAAAACACACGCAGGCAAAAACGTCAAGCCATTTGGCTTTGCCTTGTAGGCATATAGCAGCCCAGCAGAAGTAGAGGGGGAAGCTATTCTTCAAAATCTCACACACCCATTTTCAAGCCTTTCAAAAAGGCAGGATGAAGGGAGACCTTTTTACTGAAAGAAGGCTCCTGTCATTTGACGTCAAATACTTGTAGAAGGCTCCCTGGCATAAGACACTTGTCGCATCCCCCGTGTTTTCTTAAGCATAAGGCTTCGACTTGTGAGAGCAGAAGCAGCTGATGGAGGTAACAGAAACTGTTATTGAGCAATTTAAAAATAGACATCGTAACTGCTCATGAGTAGCAATTACAGAACAAATAGCGATAAGCTATGCTGAACATAGGGATTTACTCAAGGTCATAGGAAAAGGCAGGCCTGTCTCCCACAGACATCTAGCAAAAACACGATTGAAGCCAAAAGCAAAAAGGAAGTCATATTAGCAAATGGAAAAAACTGAACTGTCAGTTTTATGAGCACAATACAATTTAATCGGATTGTCAAAGCCTCATGTTAAAAGAGTTTTAGAGAAACCAAACCACAAGTGGAGCTTAAAAAGAATTTTTTCTTCCTGGCTGTCCATCCACAAAACAACATGCTTCAATCCAAATTGAATTGCCAAGAAAATAAAATCAAAAGTACTGGTAAATAACACCATCATTTTTCTTAATTAATTACACAACGCCATTCGTTAGTACTAAGGGCAGTCAATACAGCTAGCTATATTTTGGCCTGCCTTGACAAAATGCTCTCTAGCAAAAATTTTCTTCCCAAGAATCTTCCTGTGCGTTCTGGAAACCAGCTCTGGCTGCTCCCACAACTGTACACGCATATAATTTGCTGGGAGAATTTCAGTAAACACAGATAGCATTTCAGCTCTCGAGTCATTATTCGACTCGTTTAAAATTTTTTTTTTTTTTTACCATGACTTGATTTTTATACAGTTAGGGAATACTTTGCAAAGACTGATGATAGAGTATAGAACAAAGCAGATTAAAGATGGGGGGGGCAGGAGGGGGAATAAAGAAACAGAAGAATTTATTATTTATAATAGCAGAAAACCCCTTTGGAACTTTCTAGTAGGGGGAGGCTCTCAGGAAACACAGGGTTTACTGTTAGAATTACTAGATTGCACTCAGTATTCGCAGACAAACCACTTTCTTTCATGGAAAAGCATCGTCCTTTTTTCAAGAAGGACAAAAAAGTAAAAGCATGTATTTATAGCAATAAAATACCCTGGCAGAACAGTTTAAAGACAGCAGTGCATGGTAAATAGCATCTCCTAGATTTTAATAGCAGTCTCATGACCCATTTCAACTTAGTGCCAGACGAAACAGGATAAGAAGGAAAAATACAGAAAAGAAATTCAGTGGCAAGTAGTTTAAGGAAAAATTGTTTAATTTCTTCTAAAACACTATAAATAACTTGTGAACAGGATGCAAACTCCTGACCCGGATGAAAAATTATCTACCATAATATCTGACTGATGTACAGCATCAGTTGCAAACTATGCTGTAACGCAAGCAGTGTTTAATCCATCAAGAAAATAAATGACAAGAGCAACAAAAAGGGATTCAGAGCAGTTTGGCTGCATTTTCACATCAGGAAAAATATGTTTCCTCAGGCTGATGAATGGGTCATGCACTCGCCCCTGAGGGTGTTAATGGCAAGGCAGGCAAATGTCATCTGAAGGGGATGAGCTGACTGGGAATCATCTCCTGGGCCAGGGAGGCTTTAAATGCAGCTATAACAACCACGGTTATGGAATAGCACTTCCTCTGTCACTGGTTTGCAGCCCACTTTCTCCCTACCTTTATTGTGCTGTTCCTGGAAGTCTAAAGAAGTGCAGTACTTGGAGCAAACACTTCGGCTGCACTACTGTATGTGCTTCAACAAGCTGCGTTCCTGTCCTCCCATCACCAGAGGTATCTCTACCCAGTGGAGGATCTTTTTCCATCCCTGGGAAGTCCCTTGTGAACTCGCACCAACTGATCTTTGGCCCATTTCCATTTCATTGGAATGGTTATTTACTCCATCTAGTTGTTCTATGTTTTATTAATTCTGTTGTTTTGCACTGTTCTTACTTGTGCAGTCTCTGCGTGTTCCAGCATCTCCTCAAATTCCTGGTACTCTTCATCATCAGGTTCAGCACCAGAGAGCCGGGCTGCCCTCGCCATAAAATATGGAGGCAGCTCTCCAATGGCTGTGCCAGCACCCTGGGAAAAGAATAATTCTGATTTATTTTCATGTTTATTCTTAAATAGGAAACATGTGATACGCACGGTCCTGTGGACGTTTCAAATGATTAGCACTGATGAGACCAGCTGCTTTCAGAAGTTTGCTCTTGTCCAGCAGGTCAAATTTCTCCTGATTTCAAACATAACGCTGTTCCTTTGAAACCCCAATTTCCCCCTTTTCCTGGTTCAGCAAAACTCAGCTTCTCTCAGTGCAGACTATCGCGCTGCAAGTCAGTGTCTCCCAGGCTGTGGTCTGCAAGGTCAAAACGACATGATCTGTGCATCTCTGGGGCCCTGCAGAGTGGCGCGTTGCCCAGCTCCTCCAGCAGAGCTCTGCAGCCGGTGGCCAGCTGCGCCGGGTGCGGTGCGGAGGCCGCAGGCTGTCGCCACGCTGCAGCCGGAGAGCTGGCCAGGCCGGGGCCCTGCTATCCGACACGATCCCTGACTCAGCACAGCGCTGCCATCTCACCCTGCCACATGATGCCAGACACATTTGCCAGCATGTGACAGCCCTTGCTCCTTCAAGGCCTTAAAAAATAATCTGGGAACTCCTCCCCGGTGCCGTCATGTAGTTTACTTGTTCAGTCATGAGACCTTGTGCAAGTGTTTATTAGAAAACAGGCTCGAGTTTTACTATGGCTATGAGCAAGGAAAATAAGGTTAGGCAAAGCTTGATCTCGAGTTTTCTTCCTCCTCCTTAAGATGGAATGAAAAAAAGCCAGGAGAACTCGAGATGAAAGCACAGTTCCCTTCTCACCACAGGAAAATTATATTTGTTTTCTCAGGACATCAAATGACTCATTTCAATCTTGTGGGTAAATGCAACCTTAGCTTAACCAAGGGAAAAAAGAAAAGAGAGACAGCTAAGATTGAACATATGGATAAACAGGCTAACGAAACAGGAACTTGGATTAAATTCAGAATGGTTTAAATATAGGACAGGTAACAGCACAATAGTTGGGCACCACACTGCAAAAGTGCTCAAACCACATGCAGATGGCTTTTCTTTCTTAGGGTCAGTTGTAACAAACGCTTTTCTATCCCTTTGAAGCAATGTGAAAGCCTTCCAATTTCCTTTGTTCCTGCTCTACACGCAGCTGCGAGCAAGGGAGAACTCCAGCTGCTGTGGATATTCCAAGTCAACAGGTTGTGGTTTTAAATACCGCCGCTCTCTGCAGTTACCCAAACTGTTAAATTCTCCGTTTAAGCACATAAAGTGCACGGCCTCGTATGTTTATGGCCTTGTTTTCCACAGAAGAAAAATTTAGACGAGTGCAATAAGCTGAACTTCATTAATCTGCCTATTTCTGGCACAAGGGAAGATAAGCCTGAAAACAGTAGCAACAACGTTTCAGGAAAATTAACTTGAGGTTATGTTCTCAGGGTGATGCAAGAACAAAAGTCACATTGCTTCTCCAGGCTCTGCCAATTTGCTTTGGCTTCATCTTGTTAACCGAGGAAGAGGTTCGCATGTGTGTACTGGACATGAACTTTCTTTAAATTGGTTAAGTCACATGCTCATTATTACAAAACATTTGAGAAGTGCAACAAAAATCATATGATTTCACGACTGCTGCAGATAGGTTCCTCAAGTGCATAAAAAAGCAGCAATTAAGGGATCCAAACCAGTAACTATTTAACCGCTTTTTGTAACATTAGCGGGCCATTTTCACCATTTAACTTTGAATGCCAGTTTTACATGGATATTCCTTGGACTAACAGCAAACTGGAAAGGCAAATGCTAATCAAAATTCTTTTACACAAATACATTCAGAAAAGGAAACTGGGAAATTACTCCACTAGAAAGAGTCTTTGAAACAGATTCTATCCTAGTCAGGACACAGGCTGCCTGTTCTGCTAATCCTAAGCAATTAAACATTTTTATTCTTTCCCCTTATTTCTTGTAAAAAACAAAAAAAGCTGTAACACATTAAAAATGTAGGGCACTATTGAATTCCTTGTCCCTGTGGGACGGAAGGCTGTGAAAACTGGCATGCACCTCGCAGATTGTTTTTGAGAGTCCTTCGGCAGGCCAGGACTGGTGGAGCCAACTTTTATAGCGATTGAAAAAAGCATCATTTTCATTTCACCTAATAACTCCTTAGATACAGCGATATTTAATCCTCGTAACACTCGTTATCAGCAAAAATGGCTATCACTGACATGCAGGGGACTAGTAATGATTTTAGTATCTTGAAAAAAACCATACCTGGTTTAAGTCGGCTGCAACAGCCGCTGATGTTTTTGTGATCTGAATCAAATCCCTTGTGCAGATAAATCCCCGCATTCAAACCTCGCAGGATACTTAGTCTGGGTAGCTTTATAGTCAGAGGTCTGCAAAGTCCCCACTGGGACCTTCCTGCTTTCAACATTTCACATGAAAACTTATATTGCTGCCACCCTCCTGTCTCCCTCCAAACAATCAAGGAGATTGGCCAGATTTCACTTTGGAGCCTTTCAACATAATTTCACTTTACAAGTCTAAAGGAAACAGGCTGTTGGTGCTGTTGTACCAATTCCTCGCAGGGCCGCATGTGCTGCATTAGGAGCACATCTGCATACATCCGTTAATTCCCTTTCTTTTGTATTTATCCAGGGTCTATCATGATAAAGTTAGATTTTAGATCCAATTAGAAGTTGCTGGTTGCATTAAAAAAAGGATTTTGTGAGCTCATTCAATCATACCCAGATGAGGAATTAAACTTAATAGTCCTGATCGCAGTTTAAAAGCAGAAAAGTAATTAATTTTTTTTTTTTTTTTTACTAAGGTTTGATTTGCAAAAATCAGCCTTCTCACTTTCTGGAAGTCACCGTTACTTCCCTGTTAAGACGGACATTTGGTTTAAGAGCGACAGAATCAAAAATAAGTTTCTTCAACAGCTTCCACAAAAAGTGAACTGGAATGAAGACAAAAGAAACATGCTGGAAGAAGCAGCAGCAATTGCCAACTTGATTTGGCTTACAGGAAATTAGCAAGCAATGTTTATGTACTCATGAAACATTCCAAGAAAGCATAACATTACACTAGACACCACTGGTAGACAGAGGATGCTCCCAAGGGAAAATCTAGTGGAGACAGAGTTCAGTGAAAAGGTAGCTGACAGTGAACTTGAAGGCGAGAAGAACGAAAGGAGGGGGGAAAGAGCGGGATACAATTGTTCTGGCTTGGTCCTGTTCCCTCGCCTGAACCTAGAAATGCAGCTCACAGGAGAGACCAAAGGCACCATTTGTTCTCCCTCACGGCTGCTCAGAAGGACGTGAGCTTTCAATGCTTACAACTCTAACTCATTTCTAAACTACTTAATTCTCATCATAGTTCAGTTATTTCACATGCTGAAGATTAAGCAATGGATGTTTACCCGGAGCTACATTTTTATTTTGCAACCCTAGAAACGTAATTGTAAATGCCATTTTTATTACTCTAGTCTCCATTAAGCAAACTTAAGCAGAGGGGGACGAGGAACAAAATCAAAAGAAATCTTACATTTATGGTCTTAAAAGTACTTGTATGTTTAGCTACTTATCAAGCATTCAGGTAATTCTGCCCTCTCATTAGAAACAGCGACATTTAAGATGTACTTCGCTTATTGAGGGGGCTCTAAGTCCGCTTTCTCTGTTACTATGTTGACTTTGATACTGCTACAGATTACTTTAGTCTGTAATGTGTACAACCTAGCTGGAGTTTTTGTTAGTAACACAGCTGCTGATAATTTTAAAAGCTGAAGTGGACAAAGCTGCCTTAATGCGCCTTTTCATATCACTCAAAGGAATACAAGGGCAGACATCAGATACCATGTATTTTCAGAATTTCCCCTCTCTACGTTTGAATTGGACAAGCAAGAATTTAGTAATTAAATCATCAGCTAGAACAGGAAGCCAGTAGTAAAATAAAGTTAATTTGGCATGCAGTTCACAGCAGATGCATCTGCATAAACTGCTATTCAAAATAATCTGCACGTAATGAAAAAAACCAAAACAACTTAGCTGACCAAAAAACCGCCAAAAATCAAACTTTTGTAAAAAGCTGCAGAAGGAAAAACAAAAAGGAAAATGGAAAGGAAGCTTCAATGACAGCGCTTCCTAAGACCCTGACTCACTTAAAAGCTAACTTGCTTATCCTGTGTTAAGTGAAGTTTGCCATGATGGAAACAGGCAGAGAAATAGAAATAAAACACATTAAAACGTGCAACGTAACGCTCCTATTTAATCCAACCTATTGATGTAACCCAGAAAAACATTTCAGCCATGATACTAGGGCCCGAGTCCTTCGTGTGAGTAATTGCAACTTCACTCAGTTACTTGTATGAGTGGCTGCAACTCCAGACTCACTTTACAGGCTCGAAATTTTTGACATTATTTGTTGCTTAACTTCATGCAGTGTAAGACCTGACGGCTACACGATCACTTGGGATGCAGACACCCTTTCTGAAACTTACCTAACATCAGCAGCTTTGAAGTACATGAGCACTTTCTGCTAGCATTTAGAAAAGTAGTCAGCACTTGATAAAAGCCCACTAATACCCTATTACTTCTCTTTAAAGGACATTAAAACCACCCAGGGCTAGAAAGTTCATCAGGAAGGCATCTATTCACATTGCAGACACACGTGTTACCATTGGCAGTGTTTTGCTTTTTTTTAATGTATTCTGCTAATTCAGGAATTTTTGTGTATTGCCGAACACAGAAATTAAGTGCATAAATTAAAATGGCTGAAGTTTTATAAACCAAACCTTACCCACATGCAGGCCTCCAGCCTGACTTTTGAGATGATAGCCCATAAAGAGATGGATCCTTCTGTCGTCTCCTCATCAGGGCAGATAATTTGATCCGGGTAAGGAGGCTCAGGAAAATTAACTGAGTTACATTCATATGCAGCAAGAGTAACTGATGCTATGTGTGGACCCTGAAAAAAACATAAGTAATTTCAAGTGCACTTTGTTAGTCATAACAAAACTTAAAATTAAAAACCCACATTTGTGCCTGATGCAAGGAACCTAGGCTAAAACTCAGTGTTTCTCATGTTAGCCATTAATGATGATATATATATATATATGTACGTAAAGCACCGTAGGTTTTTTAGACCATCTTGAAGTGCAACATTGAGCTATTAATGCTCCTACCAAATGAAAAATAAAACACCTTCTTGTGATCCACTAAAACTGTTAAGGAGCCTTTCAGCTTTTGCCATGCCATTGTACAGCAGTTTGAGGTTGNTTTTTTAGACCATCTGAAGTGCAACATTGAGCTATTAATGCTCCTACCAAATGAAAAATAAAACACCTTCTTGTGATCCACTAAAACTGTTAAGGAGCCTTTCAGCTTTTGCCATGCCATTGTACAGCAGTTTGAGGTTGCCAAGGAGAAACAAGAATCCCTACTTCTTAAAAAACCAGCAAAATCTTCAAAACTTTAAAATGTTCTCCTTCAGGTATTTATGGCCTACAGCTTTATTAGAGCAGCTGTTTTCCCTACTGTTGCTTTTAGATGGAGGCATTTAAATTGTATGGGGTTTTTTTTTTCACATGACTGGAACTTTAGGACATCTTACAGCAGACCTTAACTTTTGGATTTTTCTCCAAAAATCAGTTGCTTAATTTGTGTCAGTTTTAATGTATATACAAGAAAGTGACCTTACTGCTGTGTGTTAAAAATGGTCTGAAATAATTCAAAACTTAAATGTTATTTAAACACCATATTATTGAATTACTTCAAGCCTCTATCTTACATTAAAAGATCTTTTTGGACAGACCTCCAAAAAAAAGCATAAAAAAGGTATTGAAAAATTGAACTGCTACATACTTCAAAAATCTGAAATAACTGCCATTATTTTAATGCAAAAGAAGTGAGAAGCAATTCAAATAGTCTATGGCCTGAACACTAGAGGTTGTAGCTAAAAAAGAAATCACTTAGCAAGAGGTCAGGGAAGATAGGACAAAAAAAAGTACTGAGTTAAATAAAGCATTTTCATAAGGTCACAGATTTAAATACATTTTAATTTATTTATTACTGCAGAACAAATTACACAAATCTTAACTTCTGCTATTAATTATTTGATGAGTTCGGACGTCACTTTGGGAAACCTATTGTCAACCATTTTCTTCTACGTTTTTTCCTTTAAATGAGTGATGTTTTATTAGACCAAAAAGGGTGCCTGCCACCCCCCACCCAAATCAGAGCTAAACTTATTGCAGAATAACGAGGGAAAGTGTGCTAGAGCTCAGCTCTGCCATTCCCCTGCACAAGGCTTCCAAAGCTCACTTTGAAATGCAGGAGCCAGAGATACGTTCTGAGGACCCTGCAGGCTTCATTTGCAAATTAAAGGGTGAAATTCCACAGCAGGTCTCACACAAAAGGGGAAGAAGCTCCACTGCTTTTTCTAGACTTGCTGGGAAGTTGATTTTACTTGGGTTCCCTCCGGTCAACATTTCAGGTCCCACTGAAGAGACCAGAGCACTGGACTTAAGCAATCACATTGGTACGGTAATTTTTTAACAGCAGTGAAATAAGAATGTTGAAGAAAAAAAAATCAGTTATATTTTTCTGTATGACAGCTGTGACTACTGTTGTCACACGTAAACAATTAAAAATAAAACCACTCTTCTGGCATGCAATTGGTAAAAGACAAGCTGTTTTAATACCAAGGAAATTCTGTTATTTATTCCTCGTTACTTTACAGGAGACTAATTCAAAATGCTGTGGCATACTTTGCATTACATGAATAGCTAGATACAGCCTCCTGAGATGATAAATGAGGCACAGCCTCTCTCCCCCGCCCCCAAAAAAAGGAGATAAAAGGTTCATTGAAGTAAAACTGAAAAAAGGAGATCCAGAAGTTGATACACAAGAGTGATTCTGATATGGCAGGGAGAACAAAGAACGGATGAATGAGCCAGTAACATATACTATCAACATTTCTATAGGCCACAATGGCAATGGACAACATTTTGGTACTTGTAACAAGATCATCCCTGTCCCCAGCAGCTTCATACCTAAACAAATATCTTCCATAAAATTGTAAAGTACATTTATGACAAACCTGGGAACCTCTTTCTCCACCGTACTCTAAAACTTAGGGAATTTAATCCCAACCTCTGCTTGCCCCTCCCCAGTCTGACAGCTGCCTTGGGACAAAAGAGGTCTCAAGCCATCTTCCTTAAATTAATGGTTTTCACCTGTAGAAATTTGCAATAAAATTCTCTTGAACAGCAAATTTGCATGGAGGAAATCCCCACGTACTTGAGTTGTAAATGACCACTTCCTATGTCCCCCTGAGAGTAAGGGTGAGGTCGTTGCCAAGGCAGTGTGATACGGTGTGTGAATTAAGAAGTATGATTTTTCAGTTCCACAAAATTTGGAAGCCATGCCACACTAAGGTATAACTACAGCCAGCTGTGATGGAAGACGTAGTTTCAGTTTTATAATAGTAAGAGACAAATTTAATCGCTACTATAGTGAGGCCCTGAAGCCCTCGCCAGGTTTCAGAGATAGCATTACCAGCATTTCTTCTCAAACTGCACACAAGGTGTGTAAAGAAGACCGTACAATCTCAGGAGAGCAAGCAACGACAACATGCCTAACAGCGGACTGCTGCAGGAGCTTCTTGCCGTGAGCAGATTTCTCTCAACAGAGTTGCCATCCTTGAAATGGCTTCGTGGTCTCAAAACATCGCCTCCTGTTAAGAGAGCTCTCCTAGTGTCAACAAATGTCTGCAAAAGGAAAAATTTTACAAGAAGTAGCCAATGGAAAAAAAAAAAAGGGAATTTCACAAAGCAGCTGTAAACGGCCAACAGGCCACCTGAAGACTAGGCCAACTCAACATAATTCTTCCACTGTAATGTAAACAATTCTATAATGGAAAAAAGTTGGGAGTTATGGAACCCACAGAAGCCACATTTTAACTGGAATAAGAAGTAAAGCATAAACGGTTCGTTTAGAGTGATGAAGCGTGGAGTATTGGAACTCAAGAGCGAGCCAAAGGAAAGCAGAACAATCCTGTGTCCTCCTCTGGCAGCAGAGCCCAGCTGTCCTGCTAGTCAAGCGGACAGCGTCGCACAGGCTGCGCGCAACATCCCTGACATCTGCTTTTGTTCTAGCTCAGCTCTGAAAGCTTACATAGAGCATTATACTTGCACGAAGCCGTGGTTACCAAGCACCTCAAAACAATGGTTGGCTAAACAGGGCCGTGGTTGCAATGGGGGTGGCGGGGAGGACGAGCGGGAGGGTCGCTGGACGTTTCGTAAGAGAGGGGCCATTTTGCTTTCTATTTGGCAATAGCGATGGTTTAACTCTGAGTGGAGCAGGGAGCCAACTTCAAATGAGCTTTAGGTGCCACCTTTGGAAAATCCCGGGCAATATACACTCAGATGTTTTCTTTATACTCCTCCCTGTGCCAGAAGGATTAATTCTCATACAATTTTTTAATCCTCTTCACAAATAATACCTCCTCCACCCTCTCCTCCCCTTCTCCGCGTGGGGCCACAGTAAATACTGGGAGTGTTTTGCCTCTCTGCTCAGTTTATTTCAACGCTTTAGGAAAACCTCCAAGACATGCCCGCTTTGACTCTAACTGCAGCTCTACCTTTGAAAAGGGCATTTGCAAAACCGTCATACCAGACAACAAATACTAAAACCAGGCGATTTAGTAGACGCGCTGCTTGCCAAACCAGGAAGAGTCACTGAAATTCAAGGCATGTAAGATCCTGAACACCAACTGTCTTTCCCTCACCCTCTTCCAATGATTTGTTTTTTCTTTTAAATTCCAGGAGGCACTAACAAGGGCTAACAGAGAACAAATTCAGAAACATTCTGCTGACTCGGGTGAGACACATTTGCTTGCCACTACTGACGACCAGAAGGAGCCTGTGGTTAGGCTGGAATGCGATTTGTTGGAAATATCTGTACAATTTACAAATCAAACAAGACAAGATCTGGTCATCAAGACCAACTCAACATAAATCTATTTTTTAGCGATAGTAATTTAGGGGAGTTTGGAAATCCCTATCTACACAACCCTCATGTCTCATAGAAGGTAACCTCAAACGCTCAGGCCTTCAGAGAAGTTTTAGTTCAGGGACTGAAGGCACCCAAGTTAGAACAGACACTGCTAATCCTTAGAAATAAGTCACTTTAAATGCTGTATTATGACATTTCTAGAAAGTATAATCTTTTCATCTATAAATTACGCTTGGAAATTCATCAGTGCAAGTAGAAAGAGACAGCAGGCACATGAAAAAAAATTCAAGAAGATCCTTAAAAGCGTGCTGGTATGTATAATACTTAAAACAGAAAAGTCTTCACCGTAAGGAAAAACGACTGAATAGCCAATTAAAAATGAATCATATTTTCACATTATTAATCATTCTGTGCACCTAGACTGTGATCACAATTAAAGCTGCAAACAAACTCCCTGTCAATGTTGGTTTCTCACACGCCCCTTCACAGAACAGCCATCCTGCTGAAGTGACACGAGCACAAGAACGACTCCATCTAATTTTAACCTTTCATATTTCGGGAAGATATAATTTTAGACTGGCTCCAATTTAGAAACATTTCACAAAGGAAAGTGATACGTCTGCCAGCATGAAAAATATTACAGTGAACTCATTGCTGAACTTAATGCACTAAAAATCTGTTTTCCTCCATGGATACACTGCTTTTCATACTGGGTTCAAGACTCAGCCCTTCCACAGGGGGGAAACATGTCATGCTATATTTGATTAAGATAAATTGGAAAAACAAAAGCTTGCTTCTCATGGGAAACATCCTGCAAGCATTGCCCCAGGCTGCGACTCATCTCATACTTATCTATGAAGTCACTACACCTCTCAAGAAAGTAATACCAAGTTACAGCATCTTTTTTATCTTCAAGAGCAGCGGACAACTACCCACAAAGAAAACTGCTCTGTGATTAAGAGGGAAAAGCCTGATCTGGAGGTGGCTAGTAAATATGTCAATCTAGTCTGTTTGTCTATGTTACAAGATTAAAACGTCTCATGATTTTATATAATGTCTGGTATGCAGCGCTGGCTGTAAAACAGGGCGCAGAACGAAGAAGGATCCTGTACCTAGAGCATCCGCAAGCGACACAAACATCCACCAAGTGGTCAGGGCTGGTTTTAGCAGACCATCGCGGCATTTCAAGTCATGTATTAATTTTACAGTCATGTGTCTGTTAGCAAGTTTCTATTCCCACTTCAGCCAAGCCTTGCCCCACAGCACAGAGCTGATGGAAATTCCAAATGATGAGCCACAGGCTCTGAATATGACTGAACAAGAACCACCGAGGGAGCAGGCACGTGATACCACTGCATGCGTAACAGGGCCACGTTGCTACTTTGAGGAGTAACATGAAAAGCAGACGTTTTGTAAGGCTATGCCCATGCTACTTTCCATAGAAGCAAACAGACTCATGTCAGGGAAAGGCACAACTGCAAGATTCCAAGTTTATACTCTGCTGCTGACAGACGACAAAAATAATCTGTCAGCATTCTCTCCTTGCCCGTCCCTAGCCACCCACTTATTATTTCTGAAGAATAAATCACAGCATCTATTCAAATTGACACTAGCAGTGATGATTGGCTTCAATGTCTCCAATTAGAGATCGTCTTGCACTGTTACCATTATCTCCAGCCAGTTCAAGGAAGCAGTGACTTGAAAAGTATAAAGTTCAGGCTGTGCGTAAAAAAAAAGAGCAGAGACTCCAAGGGAGCAAATGAGGAGAAAGCATAATGTGACCTCCCAGCAGAGTTATGAGACACAGAACCAGTGACGAGGAAGTCAAGAGCAGATAACGAAAACAAGGCGTCAGCATCTAAAAGGTAAAGTCCATCAGTCTTCAAAAGGAAGAAAGCAGTGTACCCAGCATCTTGCCAGCTCCTCAGCTTGGTGCAAGTTCAGATCACTACGGCTGGCCAAGACCCTCAATACAGCCTAAACATTAATACGACATCGATATTTTGCGGACTTCTGAAAAGTCGCAGTAAGGTGGCTAATTGTGCACAGATGGAGTGGCTTCACACTAGCTGTTTATTGCCACAGTTCCAGCTTTAGATAAACGGTCCAGACTCTGACGTACGCCGCTTTCAGCAGCGCTGGAAGCCATATATGGAACTCACAGCCACACCATTTCGGGCTCTGACTCACGAGGTCCAGCAATTCATGGTGGGGCAATACAGGAGGTTATTGCTTCCAGCTGTTCCACCAGCCCCTACGCCAGAGGTTACCACCCTCGGAGCAGGACAGCGGGACCAGCGGTGTCTGCTCAGCAGTCGCCAGGCTTGCACACAGCAGAACATAAACCACCATCAGTTTCAACTCACATTAATGGACCAGACTGGAGGCTGGGGCTCAGTCCGCAGTCTCTCAGACTGAGCTGCGGCCATTGAAGGGATTGTTCTTCCACAGTGTAATCTAAACCAGAGGCGCTGGTTTTATTCTCTGCAGGTATCTATTGGTCTCTGACATATACAACAGCAATGGGTGCACTTACAGAGACTAAGACTCCAAATGAACGTTTTTGTTCTTGAAAATATAACTTTTCATCTCAGGTTTTTAAAATGCAAGCAAGCCACCCGAAGATTTAAGGAACACCCAGGTTACACAACTAATCTGGCAGCAGTCTCCAGTTTAATTCATTGGACCTTTCCACTCCATCAGTGCATTATTAGTATCAGTGCTGCACTTCCAAGCAGAACAGAGCCCATGCGAGCTGTAAGCAGGAGTTCCCATCAAGAGTTGGTTAGCAAAAGTGATTTTTTTTAAAGTTATATGTTGATTCAAGTATTCCAGGATGTTTCAGTTCACTGTAAAAAGCTTAGGACAGCTGGAGGAAGTAGGTTTAAAGGCATGAAGGAAACAAATGAGAGAGTAAGAGTCACAAACAACCCTCATACAAACAGGATTCATTTCAACTTAAGCTTGCAAGTTGACATGTGAATTGAACAACAGTATGGACTGAAAATGAACACCTCACTTAAAAATAGTTCAGCACTAGGAAGGGGAGCACTGCTGCACCCTCCCACCTGGCACAGCCAGCTCAGCTTTTGTTTCGCTGTGTTTCCTTTACACACAGAACCCACAGTTTTCTGGGTTACTCACACCAGTTTTGAACGATCCACACGGAAAGAGCAAAACTCCTCCTGAAGCTGCTAATCACTATGAAAATACTCCTGTATTAAAGTCATAAGTAAATAAATGGAGAAAAAAGTTTAAATTCTGTGGATTTCCAAATTATTCTGCCTACTGCATGAAAGTGGAGTAAGCCCTGTTTTGTGAACTTTTTTTTTTCCTGGAAGCACTTTCGTAATTTTATAATGAGTCTCCTTACAAGCTCAGCCCCTGGAACCAAATAACTAAAAGGAATTGAGTTTGATTTTAAAAAGTTTTCAGTAGTCCTGGCAGGAAAAGGAATTTTTTTATTTGTGGTTTGGTTGTTTGGGGTTTTTTTTAAATTATTTACACCAACAATTTTTTTTTTTTTAAAGGTAATGGGCTCATTATTGCACAAAGTGTCTGGATTTTAAATCTTCAGATCCTAAGCTAAACCAGTTCAGATAGGGCCAAAACACAACTCATTTCAGCTGTGAACTACCACACTTTCGGGAGGCCAAAACGTGACCCCTCGCCAAAGCCAAGCCCTGAACCAATTCAGAACAAAAGCGAGACACTGAACCCTCCAGCCCAGATAAACTCAAACCGGCTCTGTAAAGCCAGCACTGTCGATAAGGACACTGCCTTTTCAACTGACTTATCTTTAAAGGCAATTTTCTGTTCTTTCTCATGGCCTAAAACTATTGCCATGCTCTCTCCTGCTCCGCTACAGAACACCTCAGTAAGAATTGACAAATCTGCTATTACAGTTCTGAAAAAATTCAGACCCATGCGTGACCTCCGCACACAACACATTCCTATTGTACCTCACGTTTCCTGTTTGTGCTAGTCCACAACGCCGCCACCACTGCAACCCTCCTCAGCAGTTGCTCCACTTGGCTCTATCAGCAAGCAAGCACAGATCTGTATTTAAGAAACAAACACACAAATGCAAACAGCCCAAGCTCCTCTGCACTTTCAACCTGTAATGAATTTGCTTCCATTCATCCCCCACCGTTACAGATTACAGCGGACCATACACAGAAGGGACATTTAGCACCCGCTTCTCGCGCAAGACTTTTTGATAGGCATTCATTCTAAGCTGATTTTGTTTGCCTCTGCCGTATCTTTTGCAATCCGTTTGCCAGAGCTGGACTGAGCTGAACTGAAACCGAATCACGAGGCAGAGCGTTGCATGAAGATGGCAATGGCGGCGCGGCGCCAACCAAGCACTCCACCTAGCGTCCCCCGCTCCGCCGGAGCCCCCTGCCCACCTGCAGATCATTCATTTCATTTTGCAGCAGCAAAGATGTACAAACACAAGAAATTTCTGATGAGTTCCCCTCAGTCATCTGCTTTTGGTAATCAGGTGATTCATGCCATTTACATTTTAATATACCACCAACAGAAGAGAAAGCATTTCAGGACTAAGAAAAAAAGCTGTGTGCTGCTAAAAACAGTATTTAGAGTCGTTAATCATAATAGTTTTATTTCCTACAGAACCACATCACGATTACTATTTTTAAAGTGTTGTTTTTAAAGAATCGTAAAAAACCTTTAATGGAGTTCAGGAAAAGAAGCCAGCAGACTTGTTTTGAAAGTGTCAGAATGAAAAGGATTCTTGGAAGAGTGGCCTGCTTCCCTATTTCTGCATTGAAGATCTGCTCTGTGCCAGCCCTTAGCTCAGTGCCAATTTGCAGCACGAGAATTGCCTCCCAAAAAGCCATGTCAAATCTTACATTTAGTGCTGGCTACAACTAAGAAAGCAGCATTAAACCAGGAATCAATGCAGCAGACAATGTTCAGACCCTTTGTAGCATATAGAAAGTTACTGAATCACAGAAACAGCAATAAAGAGCCTATCATGAAAGTAATAAAATTGACTTCTCCCTCCTACATCGAGATGTATGCAGCAAGAATGCTCTGGTGACCAACAAAATCCAAATCAGATGTGAACCATTAATAACCAGGGGCAGTAACATCTCCCCCCACCCCACCCGAGACTGCTTTAGACTGTAAAATCTACTTTAAGCAAATTGTTTCCAAGTAATCTATTCTCAGCTAACCCCAGGATCTCTCCTAGCACTTGAATTCATGCCGCTCCAAAAAGCGGCTGGTGAGAGATGCTCTGAAGAATCCAGACAAATGACAATTTTCAACGCTGGAAAAACAGCTAACCCGGCCAGGGAAAGCAGACATCCACAGTCATTCATATATTGCATCTATTGCATAACTACTTCTATGATTTGCCCAGCTAACTGCCTGTGTTTATGAACAGTTGGATATGAAAAGAGTTGTATGCAGTAAATGGAGGGCTATATTTAAAAAAGATGCACCTGTGTCCCAGCTGTAGTCCAGGCACACTGTCTGAACAGGTGCCTACATGCCATCAATTCCTACCCCTCGGCCCTTGATGGCAGAGACAATACTGCAGGCATCAACAAGAGCTCAGCAGCACATGGGTGGGCCCAAGAGCATTGTTCTCTAAGCATGTAATTGCATTCCCAACAATCTCACTGTACATACAGATTTTAAATGAGCAATTAATTAAAAGCAATTTTAAAACACTTACTGAGTCTATTCTCTATTGCCAGGCACTAAAGCAGAAGACGAATTGCTGCTTCGTAACTTTTCATTTCTTTGTATCAACAGAAGAATAAGTTTTACCGCAATGAAGGAATGTAATTAAAGTATATAGAACATGAAAAGTAGATATAAAATACTGTAAGATTTAATACAGTGAGCTCCCCACTTAACCTATCGTATTTCTACTTTTAGAGGCAACTGCTGCACAACTAAGAAAGCAAAACAGTAACTAGTTTAAAACTCCTTTTGAAAGCTGGCGCTCCTAATTGCATTGCTTCCAGATGGGTCAAATCCAGAACACTATTCTGGAATACTTTACCCCTAAAAGTCGCACTAACCGTCTTAAGTTAGTACTCCATGTTCCCTTTCACACAAGGTGTAGGCTCAAGCACCGGATTACTACACTGATAGCTTACTGCATATAGATATTGCTGATATAGCTGCACCGACGAGAACATTAACAGTCCAGGTATTTAAAATGGCAACGCCACACTGTCAGGGCAATGAACTTGTGTTTCTACACTCCCACTGCCATCTAGTGGCTACAAGGCCAGATACAAATGCCACCAAACTGTGACCCGTTCTGGGTTCAGACAAGCCTCCGCTGCCCAGAAACTGTTAGCAGACCTGAATTTACAGCCATGCTAATCACTAAATGACAGGGCAAGAGAGGAACATGAATTTTTGCTTCTCTTTCTTCCTATGCTCAGGGCCTTCATGGAATCCCCTCAACGGAACAGAAACAGGCTTACCTGCCTTACATATTTAAAGCAAACGTATTTCTCCTGTATGGCTATATATTAGAAGTTGGTGGCAGTTTTACTACATTTTATTCTATAACCACCTTCTCATTATTCAGTGCAATCTATTTTGCCTTGTTTTCTCCCTCTTAACGGTATGCGAAACCTTGCCTCTTACATTCCAAATGAACACCTTTGCTATGTCTGCAATAAACACCTCCACGAACAATATTAAACTGAATTTCTTTTCCTAGGTGATGCACCTCACTGCAATCTTTGGAAGGCTGTTTACCTCCTATACACCCAACATCAATTATATCGATAAGCTAATAGAGAAGTTATATTTTGTATATATGGTACTTTAATGTCAGCTCAGGTCACGGCCTAAATACATCCACTAGGTTCGCATACCCCACAGGAAAACTTAAGTAATGTGTTACGAAATTTAATTTCTTTAATAGAACAGTAATTTAGAACTATTTAAACATCCTGATTTTTAAAGACAGAGTAAAAGAAAGGTCAATTAATTCCACCTTCTTTCAGGAAAAAAGCAGTGCTGTCTGCTGAAGACTTCTTCTATCACAATGTGACAAAATCATCATGGAGCAGCCTAGGGTATAAAGCCACGGCACTCTCGCTACTCTGTGGCAGATCAATGTACAGCAAAGAAACATTACCCACTTTCAAATACAGTTTAGAAATGGTGGCTTACACTTCTTATTTACTAGATTTCTGACACAACATGTGTAAAAACTAATAGGAACTGTATGATAAGCTCTCCAAACTGCTTCAAAGAGGATGTCGACAGACACGAAATCTTTGGTTTGGGGAAATCTTAAGTTGACCCTCGCTAGCTGATAGCCTAATATAAAAAATGCAGAACAAGATTGAAATCTATTATTTAAACTGTTTCCTATCTGCTGATTTATATCACGATTGACTGATTTCTGCAGGAAACCTGGAATTGCTTTCCTTTCCCTTCCTCTCTCTGTCCTGCTGAATAACTGGTGATCCCATCCTGCCGCATTTTCACTCCTCCTGTAGGCTGGCAGAGAACCCAAAGCAAGCTGAGTTTGTGAGCTTGACTCCACCTCACACATCACTCACTGCTGGTTTGCCTCTCCAGCGAGGCAGAGCACCTCGGCTCAGGACTGATGGTTTTGATTGATTTTCCCTCTGTCCAGCCCACGTGTCCTACTGTCCCTAAGCTATTAACAGCATCGTCTCTGCAAGCCAGAAAGATCTGCACGTCATCAGCTCGTTGCTGTCTAAGCACTATCCAGTGTTACATAAAAATGTTTAGACTCTGTGTTCATCAGCTTTACTGAATTTCCAATTCCAATCATTCAGACTGACAGCAATATTTTTGTCTAGAAAGCTATGCGTGCATAAACTCGTTTCTGTTTAGCAATAGTTTCCTTTCTGCTGTACTTTCTGCCTCCACAGTCTTCAGGAAAGAAGCTACACTACAAGCACGTCCACGACTACTGCAAATGCAGCCCATAAAGATGCCATTCGATCCAACAGGCATTGCCCTGCCGTGTGGAAAAGCACGAGTTTCTTGTCTCTTATAGTGTTTTCTGTGTTATTGTTAATGATTAAAGCAGTTCTGAAAGTAAACATCTGTAATTGTTCCAAATACAAGATGACATTTGTTGCATAAACTGTTTTTAATTATTTTGTGGCCATGAATCCTTCTCTTAAATCCAGGACAGTGGTTTCATAAACAAGGAACTAATCCAATGGCCAAAAGCAAAACACACCCAAACATTTCCCTAACTTTCCTAGCTAAGTTGACATAAACAACATCATACCAATTTTTAGAACAACAGATATTATTTTACCTTTGTGGACAAACTTTTTTCTTGCTATTATTTTCAAAGCAAAATTAATACAGACTGAACTTCAAAATTTAAACAAAACAAAACCAAAAAGCCTGCTGCCTATTTCAGCAGTTTCAGCTAGAAAAAGGATCATTTTAAGCTACTACGAGTATGCTGAAAAATGTTAAATGGAAGCATTTGAGCTGCACACACTAGAAAATTAGGACAGAGCTTGCAGATTTTGACTTCTTGTTTCACAGTAAGCACTATCAGCAGGCTAACATCTACAGTTCAACAAACATACAGCATACGAACTACAAAACAAGGTTATACAGTATAGAATATGAACCGCATTCACTGGAGCCCAAAAGCATTACACTAAGTATTTATTTTTCTTCAGAAGTACTTAACATTTAGGACTTACACAATATTCTTTATTCGCAGATTTAAAAATACGCAACAATTAAAATACTCAATTCAGAAAGAACACAGTATGGAAATACACTTACCAAATAGAGCAGAAAGGTGTGAAGACCTGTTCCAAGTCCAACAGAGGACAGAATGCCTAATCCTACCCAGTAGGCACACCAGAAGAACTTTTTCTCCATATACCGCACATACTGAAAAAGAAAAGACACAAAAGAGAAAAAATAAAGAATGGTGATGTCTCTTAGGGGAGGAAGTTAAAGCTACAAACCAATGCAGATAGTTATCTGGATTACAATAACTGAAATAGAATCCTATATACTTCTATTTGCAATTCATTACAATTACAGCACACTCACGTACAGAAAACAGCGCACTTCCAAAAGAAAAGCCCACGTGCCTTAGAATCAGTAAGTTTCCAAGGAGACAGATGAAAAATAGTATGGAGTTGAAACCCAGAACAGGCATGCTATGTGTGAGCAGTAGGCCCTAGGCAGTGTCTACTGGAGCCCAAACAGCAAGCAGACAACTCAAGGAACTGCCTGAACAGATTAAATAAAGGAATGGAATTAAGTGCATGCTCAGTTATTCTGTTGAGTGTTTTATCTTGGACCAGTGAGTAACCAGGTTTGTTACTTTTAAGAAAAGATTAAAACATTGGTTGTGTGTTGCACACAAAGGAGGGGATATGGGAAAGTCACAGCAAACGCATCAGAATTCCAGTTGGGTACGCTGGAAAAATGGGAAGCAGGATCTCCCTCTCACTGCCATAAGAGGATTACTAAGATGATGATCCAGACCATGAACTTGTCTGTACCACAGCCCCAAGAAGAGATGCCAGCACTGAGATGAAGTTTACCAGTTTTAACCAGGTTTCATCCTGCCGGGGTGTAAAAAAAGTCCTGAAAACGGCAAGTGAAAGCCACAAATATACTTCACTATTCTGAGTGTGCCTTTGGAAGAAAGTGGCTCATATTCCAGTATACATATATATATGGTACACAGAGACAGACAGAGGCACTAGCAGGACAAGGGCTTTAGGGAAGGAGCTTTGGAGGAAGGGGGATGCACAGCTACCTGCTGGCATACGACAGACCCCCCAGAACTGAGAGCTCAAGCACTGGCTGGAACCTGTGGGTCACACTCCCCTCGCCAGTCCCAGGGGCACAGGTTTGTTCCCAGCAGGCTCAAGGAAGCCTTGGGCAGCGGCACAGCAGGGGCCCAGCAGCCAGCTGAGGAGCCATCTGCCTCAACACCAGTTTTCAAGAGCCATCTAGTGGCAAATGATCCGTGCATCTCACTCGGGCCTTCATGCTGACAAGGCCACCAACCAGGGCAGATTTTGATGAAGCAGGTATTTCTCCACCAGGAACTGGCCACCGATTTACCATCTACTAACTTGCTCTGCGTGTAAGAGCTTAGGTCTCAAGCACGGGATTGAGTGAGCGAGAGCGCAATGACCTGACACAACTCATTTCAGTGCATTTCAAGACCCGTCCTGGGAAGCCAGAACTCCTGTTCCAGGCTTGCAAGTCCCTCAGACAGCCAGTGACACACCACAGCAGTATGGATGGAAGCAAGTTCTCTGTAAGTGGGAACCTGCTGATTTCGGAGTCAGAGCGTTAAGATGATGCAGTTGCACAGGGAAATGCTCTGCAGGATTTAAAAGGGCTGTCTGCCCTCAGGGAAAACCTGAAATGGGGAGGGAAAAGGTGTAGACAACACCATCATTTTATGCTTAAGCAATGGCTCACACTTCAAGTAATGCAAAACATCAGTCTTCACGTACTCCAAAGCACAAAAACGTTTTTAAAACAATCACTTTAAAACAATGGGGGTATAAGGAGCATCAGAGAAACACACTTGAACCACGAAACCATTTTATGTCTAGACACATCCCTGTCCTAGCGTGGGATAGGTGGGGGTCAGGAGACCCTTCCATAGCAGAAGAAGAAACATTTCGCGGGAACCACTAAGTTCTATCATGACTCAGTTTTAACATTCTGTCTCAAGAGCTCACACTACTATTAAAAGCTTGCTAACAGCAGATGTGAAGGAGTGCTGCAGCGTCACAGGTGTGCGTATTCACGAACAGATGAGAAGCAGAACACCTACAGAGGCAACAGCATAGATCAAACGATACAGCCGATCGTTCCACATCTCCAAAACGCAACTCATTTACACACAATAGAGTGAGCAGGAGTTAAAAGCAACATTACGATTTCATGAAGACCCCATTCTATTCCCAGTACATCTACTTTAGCACAGGGACACGAAGTATTAGCCACTAAGGAAAGCAACTTGAAAACCTCATACCTGTTGATGTGTTCCTTCAATGTAATATGTAGCTGTAAGCACTGCGAGTGTCAGTAAAAGAGACACCAAGATACTTCGCCGATGCCACAATCTTGAAAGACAAATGACAATTAGGGTTTTTCATAATTTAGCATGCATTTCAAAGTAGCTTAGTTATCCCTGTAGACTAGGTCTGCGTGGATGTAGTCGGCAGGGACAATGGCAGCTGACAAGTTTGCTATTATAAAAGCAGAAACCGCCCAAGAAAAGTATCTGGGGAACCTTTATTCTTTATGGAAAACTCTCTACTTCACCGTCAAGAGATCAAAGCTCAGCCATGCATATTGCCTTTTTTAAAGAAAGAAAAAAAAGGTAATTGTCTGAAAACAAACACAATCGAAAACAATATTCAGCTTCTGCAGCCAAGACAGTCCCGAACACCGGGCCATCAACAACATCCATGGTTAAGCAAAGCGCAAAGTGGGCACGGGCCCTGCGCAGGGGACGAGCTGTGGGTGGAATCCAGACATGCAAATTTCAAACTGTGCGCTGGTGGGTAGAACCACAGTGGCACTACGAGCAACACGTCTTTAAACTATTTTGGTTCCCCTGATCTGTTGAAATTAATCTCTCTCATAACGGCTCAAAGTTTAATAAATACATTTTAGCTATTCATGAAGCATTAGGAAGCTACCTCAGTAAGGGGAGAAAAGTGTTTTCCTATGTAATTTGATAGCAAATTACTTTTGAGCCTGTTCAGTTTTACATACACATTCTGCTTGATGTGTTTGTGGCCACACACAGTAGATTAGCAAATAGATTTATTATTTTCTGGGAAACACTATTATACTGTCACCTAATGATATATAAAGAAGCAAGTGCTAGCATCGCTTAAAGATCTCAGACATGAAATAGGAAACAACGTAACTTATCTATTTAGACAGAAAAAGATAGAAATACGAGACGTGTAATACAGGAAAACAGTCACAAATGTTTCACATTAAGCAAGCTGAAAAACGACACTCTTAACTTTCCGTGAATTTTAAAATAATTCGTGATGCTTATATTAGTATGAGAACTGGATTTTCAAGTGATTGTCGTCATTTAAAAAACAATTTATTCCAGCGGAACACAGGATATGATTAAGAGTCAACCCAAGGTCTCAACTTAATAGCTTATAATAGTCAGTGTTATTTTCTGTAAAGATATTGTCATGCTAGTGCTAAACAACAAAGACATGCTGCACAACAGAGGATGCAAGTGTTACAGAATTTGATGTTTAGGAAGCCAGGCGATAGTGAGCTTCAAATAAGACCCCCAAATGTTATTTCTGCTGGGTTTAAATAAATGCTTGGAGGTTGTCAGAAATGGCTAATGTTAAGACCCAATAAAACAGTTCTCAACAAAACAATTCCCAATGATAGCTGAAAGAATGCACATAGTAAAATAAGTAGGGTTTGGGGTTAGATTTTCGGGGCGGGG
>VZSC01000690.1:250762-263018 GCA_013398225.1 Steatornis caripensis
GGGGGGGGGGGGGGGGGGGGGGGGGGGGGGGGGGGGGGAGGTGCTGGTGCAAAAGGGGATTTAGACTACACTACATAAACCTGGTGTTTTTCATACAAATCATTTCAGGATACCAAAACGGAAAACAGAAGTTTCTCTCAATGGATGTTACATGTCAGCACCTCAAACCTAGCCCAGAAGAGTCAATGAACATAGCCCATTACCACCAATCTCAGCTCACTCTGCAAAGGAGCAGTCCAACAGCTAGAATCACCCAAGGTGATACTAGATCCTGCCTTCTGACTGGGAAAACGATTGTAAACTCAAACCCAAACACAAGAGGTTCCAGTTACCAACACAAGCACTAGGACGGCTGCTACTCTTGGCTTTTTCAGTTGCCAGTTTTACTCACGTTTGCCTTTTGGCACTCTAAACCCTCTCAAGCCCGGTGCATTAAGAAATAGCTATGCATTTCAGCATCAGTAGGGAATGCTAGGACCGCTACAAGCAAATTTTCTAACTGGAATAAAAGCCCATTTTATCCAGTGTGTTAGTAATGCCTAGGGAAAGTGCTCTGATAAATCATTTCCTGCTGTGAAAAGGACCGCATAGCTTACAAGCAAAGTCCTCTTTGCAGTGTCATAAACATCACTGCGAGTTGCACGTAATCCTGAACCCTGCCCTAGCTGAGCTATTTGAAGATCATTCAGCGATACTAACACATACATTAATAGATCAGTACTTAACACTGCAGTCACAAGTACAATATCTCTTGCCTTAAGGATCCCTAAACACTGTCACACTCCTTCAAATTGGAAAATTCAACTCTTCAGAAAAGAAGTTTGCAATTTTCTTCCATGGTACCTTACTGTATTTACACTTAGGTAATTTAGACAGAAGGTCTGGGTACACAGCTATAGAAGCGTGATACATTCCAGTAGCCACCTTTAAGGTACAGAAATAAATACGTTCTCTGAAAAAATAATTTGAAAGTTGTGAAGTGATATGTCAGAATGACCTACTGAATCACAGCATGGGTTTCCCCAGAATGCTTAGTAGAAGTTAAAGAAATTATCTTTACTTTATGGTCCATTCCTTCAAGTTTATTAGAGTTTCCAGGAAAAAATACTGCAAGGTAACAAGCGGTTGTCTCCACAGTACAATATTCAACCTCTCTTCTCGGTCCCTTCGCTTCCGTTCACTGAACAAAGAGGAATCTGCAAATGAAAAGCAACAGAAATGTAAAAGCACAGGCTGACAGTTCAGACCCTATCCCACCCAAAAATATAACGACTTGTTTTTTCTTTGTTAGGAAGTTAATGTGAGCTCCCAGTCATCTTTTCTACTCATCACAAAGGATTTGCTCCAAGGGCATCAGCAATCAGGTGACCTCCAGCAAAGGAAATAATGTGGGATTTTTCCTCCATGTAGCTGATAACCATTCAAGAATCTAATCGACCCAGGATGCAAAAAGTCTGGCATACCTATAAGCCTTTATGCAAGGTACGGCACTATAGTTACAAATCAGCTAATGTATTAGGTCAAATGCGACTATCACCCACCACAGAGACCACATTTCACATCGAACTTTTGAATTTGGTTCTCTTCCAAAGCTATTCTCAGACTTCTCCAATCAAACTAGACTGAATTACATGTGCACTTTATACACTTCGGTCACCGTGCCACTGGATAACAGCATCTACCCTCCCGGTCGGGATCCTCAGGCTATGGTAAGCCTTGCCACGCTGTTCGGCTTCCCCCAAATGAGCCCAGCAGACAGGAAGTGCTCTGATGAAAAGGATCTGCTTTTATATCGCGGTCCTTCGCCGGACTGGCACTACGCACCTGGCTGCTTTTAACAGCAGCGATTTGGTTATAATGCAGAGCTCAACACTACTTTAACGCCAGTCACTGTACACTACCATGCAAGTACAGAAAAAAGTTTCTCCTCATAAATGCGTTATTTTGCGCTTACAATACAGTCAAGATTAATAAAAACCCTAGCTATTTTTTGGATCAGAGTGGCCTGTTCAAAGGTTGTCAAGCTAACGAGTGGTAATAATTTTTAAACTTTTAAAGAAAATGAATTCTGAAATAAGAGAAAAAAGTAATATCACAAAACAATGAGAAAAATAAACAAAAATAACTCTTGTATCCAAACAAACACCAAGCTTGTTTAAACATCACGTAAACAAAATCAAAACACGTGTATGCTGTTTTGCATACATTTAAAGCACTGCATTAATACCAATAAACCTTAAATTTGGAAAGAGATGTTGCATTTACAATATTAATCTAATCTGAATCCCCAGCATAGTGTACGTCAAGATGTACTATTTCAGTCTTATTCCAGGAATTGAAACATGCTGCCTTATCAGATGCTAATATTTACATAGAAATTGCACATCTTGGTAGTCACACAGCCCATTTAATTTTGTATTCTTTAGCTGTAAGCATCAGTTGCTTTGGACGAACTAATGGAAATCCTACAACTGCAAATACTGGATAACATCCACATCCCCTCAGAGCTACAGAATGATTTAAGCCTTTAAGTAAAAGGCTTTGATTTGTTCCATACATACACACATACAGTTCCTCTTTAAATCTTGCCATATTCATTGTGTCAAGAAGTTCTATTCTCTATTTTTTTCATTTAATATGTCTAATAAAAATGCTTCAACCTCGGCTTTTATGACTTTGTTTTTAGCAAAGGTCATAAAAGACAATGGTGTAAGACTGTACGCAGCTTGAGAAATCACTTGGTTACAAAACTTAATTAAATATGGAACTGGCACACTCAAAGCTGACAGGAAACAAACTAAAACGATTATCATTTCTATGCTATACTACACAGCACAGATAATTTAGGGACACAAGGGTCTTCACGAAACGTTCTCAGGTTATTTTTCATGACCCCTAAACATTAACCCAAGCCTACTTCAGACATACCAGTAGCAAAAACAGAGGCAAGGCAGGAGCTGTAGTTAACTGGGGTTTTTTAGTAATTTATCATTGAAACAGATACACTTTAGTGGAGTTAAACGTCAACAGAAAAGCTAGAAATTGGGAGACTAATAACTGGATTTTTTCTGAGTAAAATAGATTTTTCTTGCCAAGTACTAACTTTCCAGTGCCAAAGGGTGGGGCTGTACAGCCTGACTTCTACAGCCACACATTTGCCAGCACAGTTGTTTCGTAGCTCAGTCCTGCTGCAGCCTCTGTCGGTACCCAAGTCAGCTTTACAGGGCTCACATGCATACGAACTACAGAGTAAGAACGCTGGAGGGAGAAGACAGTTTAAGAGAAAACTGAATGGAAATACACATCATAAAACTATTCTGTGGCTTTACAATACATAAATCCTCCAGACTTCAGATTTAGAGATGACTGAAGTTTCCAAGTTTGATTCAGGCATTGAGGTCCTTTGCATTATCGGGACGTAAAGTGCACCAACAAAAATTCCTTTTGAGTATTGTGCTGGCCATTTACCATTGCAAGCTGATGGGCTGAGAACATTAAGTCATTTTCCACCTACCTGTAAATCTTCCATTGTGCTGTTCTTTGATCATTCCTATGCGTCTCTGGTCACAATCTGTTCCATTCTCTGCCATTTCATAGATCACTCACGTATGGGGATCTAGTAGCAGAACAAAACCAAAAAGTATGATGTCTCCATTTCTCGTTACGAAGACTCCATTTACTCCATAGTCAAAGGATACAGGCAAACATCCAGCAGTTCTCCAATCTAAATCACAGTTATCCGGCATTAAAAAGGAGGAAGTGATTCAATTTCCACAATGACAAAGATTAAAACATTTCCACCTACATAAATCTAAATTTTTCACTTAAATGACAGAACTCCCTCACTTCTAACAACCGAACCAAAGCTTGCTAAAGAATCCCCTCTACTAATCAGCCCACTGTTTGGGCTCCAGAAGCAGCAGAGCTTCATACAAACCTCAGTCCAATCCTGAGAGAGAAGCGCGCTTAAGATTTGATTCCTCTCACTAGAAAGCATCTAATCTGCTACTAAGCTTCCAGGTAGCTGGCATGCAAGCAGACCTCAAAAACCTCACAGCCTAAAACATTAGCCCTCAATATGGTAACTAAGATACACAACTGCATCTTATGTTTTGCACAGTCTAATATCTCCAAACCAGAAAAGGTAAACCCTTCAACGGAAAAGAGCTCTCTGATGGAAAGCTTTTCTGAAGAGTGTACATTCTGTCTTCTAGTTTAGCCTCCCTCTAGTGAGATCAGCCTTACAAAGTACAAGAGAACAGCTGTGGTTTTCCTTATCCAGGAGAGTAAATAGAGTAATAATTGGAAGCCAACATAAATCAGAATGTTGCAAAAGCATCTTTTTTTATTTTTCCCCTTAAAACCCAAACCTGAACAGCTGACAATTCTTATGCAATCAAACACAAAGAAAGCAGCCAGTCAGACTCCTTGCTTTAAAAACCCTCTCTTGAATCTTAAAACAGTTTCAGGAATTTTATTTTGGAAAAAAGAGTCCCACAAAGCTAAAGCATCTTATTTGCATTGCATTTCTCCTTGTAAGCAAACGTGATTTACGGTTTTTGATATGCTGCTTTTGTTGGAAAGAAAAGCAGTGCAATATTAAAATGACAGGTTATATAAAACTGTCTAGTGGAGGAAATTAAAGTTTTACAGAACAAATACTTCCCCTTTGATTTATGTCAGGCTTAAGAGCTAAGCAGCAGCTCAGGTTTGGTAAACAGGAGTGAGATCGCCCCTTTGATTCAGACTGCAGTGATTTTGTCAGGTTTTTTTAATAAAATGTTAAAAGATTTCAGATACTGTATTTGTTTTAATATTTCCAGGGTTTCACAAGTCAGTTTTAGACAGATGTTCTTCTAAACAGGTACAAGCCTTGTGCATTACTTGTATTACAGATAAAATTGCTAGCTAGAATGTGATTATTAAGGGGGTTTTACTTAAAACCCAATAGTCAAAAGCATCAAGGTCTTGGGAAGGAGTCCTTCCTCCAACACCTCCTTCCTGAAATGGAATGCGCAGAAATAGAAATCTGTCTCATTAAACAAGCTAGCAGAAACTAATCTCTTTGCCTGTTACAGTTTTTATTCATTGAAACTTGGGGCCAGAATACCCAAACCACCAAGAAAATTAATAAAGCGGCCTTGCAAAAGTTTGCTTCTGAAAAATGCTGAAGGGCTCCCCAGTCAGCCAAGGACAACAGAGGACTGACCTGCTGCAGTAAGAGCTCTACAGCATCGTTCTACTCTCACTTGCAATCAAAGGTTTGCTCTGAACCGCTAGTCATCAGAGAAACGTGAAGCTCTTTCTCTCCTCAGATCAGTTTTACAGCAGCCTGACAGCCTGGAAGTCAGGGGAGTTACACCAGTACTTAATTGAGGATAACTGACCAGTGGCTGCAGTGATACAAGGATCAAGTGCTTAGCCATCTCCTAATTCCATTCGGACAGTAAGTGCCTGTGGGTGGTGGAGTGTTTTGTTTCTGCTGACTGCACTTGCTCATGGTGCTCTTATTTTCATATATATAAATACGTATTTATCTACATATACAATATAAGCTGATAAACACACATAGACGTGTATATCACACACACATGTTACATGCACATTTACACACAGAAAGCTCGAATTGCAAAAGGGAATATTTAAGATGGGCATCCACAGTTAGAAAGCCTGAGGGCTTTTGCTTCCTAAGCAGCTTTCTGTGATGATCAGAGCTGTCTNCACACGTTACATGCACATTTACACACAGAAAGCTCGAATTGCAAAAGGGAATATTTAAGATGGGCATCCACAGTTAGAAAGCCTGAGGGCTTTTGCTTCCTAAGCAGCTTTCTGTGATGATCAGAGCTGTCTGCACACAGCTACGCTAAAAAAAGAGTTCTGGTTTAGGGAACTTCAGTCACATTTTGTTGGCTTAAATATAACAAACATTTAAACAAACTTAAGTGGAAGTCACATGTTCCCCATTTTGAGATCCATCTTTTTTCCTTGTGCAAATCTAGCCTTCAAAATTGAAGTCTCAATTGGTTTGGTCTCTGCTCTCAGCTTAATTACATTTCAGGAAAGTTAATTTACTGCTATACAAACTGCTCTCCATCTTTGATGCTAAAATCTAGGCTGTGCACAAAGCTCCCTCTCCATGAACTGAATTTCACCACAATCCGTTAAACATCTTACTGGCACATATAAATCACCAGTCCCTAGGGATCTCAGGTGCGTTGTTACATACGTATCGCAGCTTTCACAAGCTCAACTAACAGAGCCAGTTTTACCCTGCCTGCTTGGAAAGGCACTAATCCGGGATTAGCTTTGCATAACGCTACCTCATGTACACAAGTCAACGTTTACAGCAAAGCAGATAAACTTCTGCACACTTCTGTAGGGCGAATAAGTGTTAAGAAGGTCTTGAAGTTCAACCATTCTGCAGAGAAGCTCTAAAAACTTGTCTTTAAGAATACAGTTGACTAGAAGATTTGATACCTATTACATGGCAAGTTCAAACAGGCTGTAATTCAGAAAGAAAACCCTTATGGGTTCAGAAAAAACTTTAGTTTACCAACATCTAATTATATTTAAAGTACCTTAGCATAAGGAACCAGAAGATGTGCATCCAGAAAGCTCAGCTTGCTGATCTGTTGCTCTGTTTGACGCCTATTAGAATCACTCGGCCTGCTTAATGGCTCCCCATGGAGATTAATCGGAGCAGGAGACTGACCCAAAATGGAGTTACCCTTTATTAACAGAGTCCACATCCTCAAGTCTACACCAAATCCATGATAGTTCACCATAGGAAACTAAATTCCATCTGCTAAACAGAACTTCATTTCTTATGAATGCTGAAAAAGATACAGAGTCCCTATCTAAAAATAAATTTGCCTAATACATGGAGCAGTTACCAGCAAACATAAAAATAAACTATTTAAACCAGTGAGAAAAACAACTTTGAACAGTTTTTGTATCAGGGTCGCTTAGATCATTCGTTAGAGCTGTGCTCACACAAGAACTTCTTTGTAGGGCTGAACAAACAGCCCACAATACACTACTCACTTTTAGTGCAATCCATAACATTAAGTATAAAAAGACAAATATTGCTTGTCAAAAATGTAAATTGGTCAACAAAAAGGGCTTATGGTAACTGTGACTGGCACTTCACAGTGCGAGACAAAGCAAAACAAGCTATTAGAGCATGAGAACATTACAAAATTAGGCACTGCAGTCTCCGCACCCTGTAATGGGAGAAAAGGACAAAACTCTCTTCTTTCCAAAGCCCTGGGGAGGCTGCTGAAGCGCCCAGTGCTGGCTGGGCTTACATGAAAGGCAACAGTTTAAGACAAGGCAGTTGGGCGCTTGCACTCTCACTTGGAGGAGCAGAATGGGGACTCACGTTCTCTAGCAAGGATTTTTTGAGGACTCCTTCCCAATGCGCTGGAACAACAAGGAAGCTGTCAAACTATTGTAATGATCTCACTGCTTTCCCAAGCATTGTTTGAATCACTAATTCTTACCACTTCTTTCTTAACGAGGCCCTGGAACCCTGACTCTCATCTCCATCAAAGTTACTTGTCATACAGCTGCTAGGACTAGATTTATAGCTTAGATCGTTTTGCTGATGTTTGCACCTTAGCAACACACCGTTTTCAGTCTTTTGCCACTTCTTGCATTTTAACCCGTATGCTCCAACCCTGCCGGTATCCTGCTGCTTCTTTCTCCTCAACTTTTCTGATAACCATTCCTGCTTCTTTATCCGTATCACTGTTCTTCAATTACAATAAAGAGACTAAAAGATTGAAAAACAGACTTTCACAGGTGGATAAGCACTTGCACTAGACAGTGTTACGCACCTGTAATACGGTTTTGTTTCAGTCCTCAAATGCTCTACAGAGGCAACAATTTACACAGGGAATAAGTTAACAGTTCCTTGTCAAGGTAACAATTTGGAGAGCACTTTTCCTCAAAAGTCAAAGACTGCCTGGCACGGGAACACATTTAGGTAAAGGATGATATCAGTCTTGAAGTGAAACATTACATACCCTTTCAGCTCCGTGTAACTGTGTCACTCTTCACTACTTCTTCTGGATTTGAAGCCAGTGGAACAGACAACTACGTCCTCAGCTCCGTAGACATTCAAGACCAAAGCGACTGCTCTTCCAAACCTTCTGTCCCTACAGAGTAAGATAATGCTGTTCATCATGTGACACAAAACCAACACAGTCCCCAACCTGAAGGTTAATAACTTTCCTAAAGACGACGGAAAACAGAAAAAGTAACTGTTTGATTTTTTTTTCCCAGTCCTTTAACACTCATGGGAAGCATTCAATTAAAATAAATTAGGACACATCTGAAAGATGTTCAAAATCTCCACAGATTTAGCTATAATGGGTTACGTTGATATGAGTGCATTTATTCCCATACTAAAAATGTTTTTCTAACTAAAATAGTTTAAACCCTCAAAGGAAAAGTAATTCAGTTAAAGACCACAGGTTTCCATTTTGTGGGTTATGCCTCTGTACACCAGACCTATTTCCCAATTCCTAGCCAAATACCGTTTCAAAAAAGTCATCTTACAATTTAGAGTTAAAATTTCCATTTTTCCAAAAAGACTTTGGGACACCTTTTAGGAAAGAATGACTTAATATTGTTGCAACGCAAGTTTCAGGGATGTCGTGCCTTTTCTTTTGAGGTTACTCAAAGTTCTGCCCCTGCCATTAAGGCCACATATATTAAACTGTTCTCCCTGGTGGACTTTCTCAGGCAAAACATNAAAAAAGACTTTGGGACACCTTATAGGAAAGAATGACTTAATATTGTTGCAACGCGAGTTTCAGGGATGTCGTGCCTTTTCTTTTGAGGTTACTCAAAGTTCTGCCCCTGCCATTAAGGCCACATATATTAAACTGTTCTCCCTGGTGGACTTTCTCAGGCAAAACATGAATATTAATGGTTGTCCACGCAGATCCAGCAGTAGAATCAGGTGCTAGAGTAATACAGAAGAGTCATTAGACATGATATAGATGAAAAGGCACGAAAGATGGTAAGAAAGACAAAATTCACGTTGTTTGGGTCTTTGCAGTGATCACTTGCTGAACGTTCCAAAAAAAGAGATTTAAATGAAAGAAGGGAAATTGAAATAACTCGGAACTTGAACATTATCAGCGTAGCATCTCATGCTACGAGGCAGACCACAGATCAGTTCTGCGCTCCTGACGCTGGCAGGAGGCGGCAAGCCTGGGGTGCAGATCACAGCTCACGGAATGAGCCTGCTCCTCTGCCGACTGGGACAACGCTGCACCAGCTGCTGAGAAAACCACTGCAAGGTTACCAGAAAGGGTGAAACACACTGCTGAGACAGCAACCTGAGGAGATCACGGGAGACCTCCTCAGTGTTACTGCTGTGCTGCTACACTAACTTCAGCTTCCCAAGCGCCCAGCTCAACTATGTGAGACAGCATTATAATACACCGTACCTCACGTCCTCTCTCAAACAGGGATTCAGCGACAAGTACCGCCACAGCACTGATCAGTGCCACAATAACGTACCTCCTGGGGAGGGCACGTCACGTACGCCCAAGCAGCTCTTTCGCAAAATGGATGACTTGGAAAGACTGATATGAACAGAGAGAAAGGCTCTGGAAAGATGGGTCACACAACATTGGAAAAGAGACGGTAATTTAATATTCAGGTGACTAAACAGACACAGAATCTTTCACATCCTCAGTTCCAGAGTGCTATACAGAAAGCCACACACATATTATCTGCTAAGATGTTTGTGTCTCAGCCCTCAGACTGCGTTCTGCCCTCAGAGGCTGGCAGTCAAGCTCTCTGCCCTCAGCCTCCCTATGCTTCCAAAAGGCACAGAGGAAAGAAAGGTCACAGGAATTGCCACAAGATGGTAACACATCCTGCACAAAAAAGGCCTGCTAAAATGTGACTAGGAAGAACAAAGTGTTAGAAAAATAAGAGTATAAACACAGCCTTAAGAATCGCCACGCCTGACTCCTCCAGCAGCTGGTGGAGAGTGCAGATTTGGTAGGAACTTTGCCTTCATCCTCTCAAAGTGCTGGGAGGCAGTTTCCCCAGAAGAAAATGCTTGAACCTGCCCAGCCATTATACCCAGAGTGCTTTTTCTCTAAAAGCAGGTACAGCACAGATGAAAGGGAATAAACAGAAGTTCAAACAAACCCCATAGTAAACAGTAGCTAAAACACGCTCCCGAGACCACAACTTCTGCTTTTGGTAGACGTTAACAGTCTCTAACTGCAACCAATTCAGGTTATGCTACGTCTGCCTTGGCCGTTCAGTGAGAATACACGGCCCATACAAGATGAATCACATTTCTGAGCCTTGTAAGAGAGAAGAATATTCTTTTAACAAGTCTGAAATACACCGAACAACTGCCTGCCTCGCTAATAATGGCTTTCTGTCTCCTGGCTCCACTAGTCAGCGCAGCACCAAAACCAGCAAGGTGCTGCCCCACGACTCTGGTTCCCACCTGCTATAGGAATACAAAAAGCTTCGTGTTGCAACAGCTTCAAGGCCATGCCCTTCGTTCTCAGGGAATGGCAAAGTCCATCCAGCTCACACTTCTCCACCAGTAACAGAAGTTAAAGTTCTAACCTGCAGGTAGTAATGTTTCCCATCACCATTATACCAGAAAAAACTGCCCTACTCTGCCTATACACCAGGAGCAGTATTTTTTTGTTTTGTTTGAGAAGCAAAGCTTACTAAGAAATAAGAGCGAAGATCTCAAAATATGCACAAATTACACAGAACATTCTAAGGAGAGGTATTCACAAGATGTAGTCAGAAAGAGTTATGACATCCAAAAGATATTCGAAGACAACCACAGGAATAAAGCTTTAAGGTGGAAACAGTGCAGACGTTCCAGCTAAGAGGCTTGCTTCCAGTATACTCACCTTCCTCACGGCTACTACCCACTTAAAAGCTACTAAGTCTCCTCCTATCCTTTCCCACAGAAATTACAAGTACCATTGATTTCAGCTGTTAAGTAGGACAAGAAGCTTAGCTCAAATTAATAAGTAGTGCTCACCTCCCACTGCACAACTGGAAACATGCTTTTTCACAGGGGACGAAGCAATCATTACAACTGTCACTTACCACCAAAAAGTAATAAAGAAAAGCCCGTCCCATGCTGCAGAAATAATGGATTGAGAGAAAGAGCGCTGACATAACGAAGCCCGTTTCAACAGCCAAATTAATGCATTAGGAAGAGCTTGTATATGCTATCGCAAGGTAAGATAGTATAAAGCAGGAGAACCCCCAATCGACCTATCTGGCAGGAACCGGGGTGAAACAACTTTAGACAAGCAGAAGTCCTAACAGCTAAATAGCACCAAAAGCCACTGCTCAAACAAAATTCATAGAAGAGTAATATGACACTCTCTCCACCTCGGAGCGCTCAACCCATATTATTAATGTTAACTAAACCAGGATACCCACTTGTGGGTAAGCACGTAGCAGAGAAAACAAGGACAGGAGAGAAACCTGAAGAAATGCCAGATGTGCAGTTCAAAGGGGATAACCTGGATTCACAGCCCTTTACAGAAAAACAGCCACTATCAAACAAACTTATTATCCCTTCCCTCGGGTCACCTAAGTGACTTACCAGACTTCTAAGAGGCAAAACTAGAACAAAACAGGAACTTATTGCTTTATTACCTTCTGTAATCACTAGGTGACATTGGCCAGAGAACTAACCACCAGACAAACACATCTAGGTGCTTAACTAGAGAAAGGAGACATTAAGAGCCTTCGTGAATTGGGGCCTAACCACCCACGTCCGTACGACGACGCACGAGCGGTCCCTAGGAACGGGGGCCAACGGCGTGATGCTGGAGACGCCGTTAGCAACCCAGCCAGGAGGGCACAATACGTTTCCACTGCAGAAGCAGACAAAGGCCGTCGGTGCCCGACTCTTCGGAGCGGCCCGGATGCATTTCTCACTGTGTCACCAGGCAGCGTCCCTCGGGCCGAAGCAGGGCCGTCCTACCAGAGAGGGTTTCCCGGGTTTTCTCCAGCGTGAGGCGAGGTGAGCCGTCCCGAGCAGCGCAGGCCCCCGGTGCGATGGAACGGCGGCGACGCGCTCCCTCCCGCGGGCCTCGGGACGGCTCCTTCCCCTCCCGACCTCCTCCACCCGGGCAACGCTCCGCCTGCGGTGGCCTCCCGGTTACCGCACACGCAGCTCTCCCGGCCGGGCCCCTCCCGCCACCGCCGGGCTTGCACAACCCCGCCTGGGCCG
>VZSC01000690.1:263531-299361 GCA_013398225.1 Steatornis caripensis
CGGTTCGCCCGCGCGCGGGGCCTGGCGGTGCCGTGGCTGCCCGAGCCGCCGCAGCCCTCTGCTCCGCCCCTCGCTGCCTCCCGGGCAGCAGCCCTCAGGCGCCGTGGGGGGGGTTGAGTTAAAAAAGAAACGCCGGACACCGTTTTACCCTTTCTGTCGCCATTTCCAGTTGTGACTTTCACACGATTCGCCGGGTTTTGCCTTAGTCCCGCGGTCCTGAGTTGGGGCGCGTCGCGCGCAGGGTGCGCACCGTCCCCGGCGACGCGTTTGCGACGAGCGAGCCGTCGCTGGGAAAGCAGGAGACCGCGCACCGAGGGAGGTGTCCCTGAACACGCTTTCCCGATGCACGCAGCCGGAATAGTTCTTGTTCTAACTAACGTCCAACAAACAGCTGTCTCCAGCTAACCGGGTGCGCGCTCACAAGCTGTGGAATGCTCGAGTAAATTCTCTTTCCCCTCCTCCTTTCATAGCCGGTCTCCAAAATCCGCCATGGATTATCTCTCTAAGCCCGGGTTCCTCAGCGTCATCGCCGGAGTTGCATGCGGGGTGTGCCTGGGATGGGGCATTCGCGGGAGGCTTTTCCGGCAGCCCAAAGCCGGCATGACCACACCTACGAACAGCCTGGGCAGCGAAGCTAGCGTCTTGGGAGAGTCCGGCGAGTTCAAGATGGTGCTGATCGTCCGCAATGATTTGAAGATGGGAAAGGGTAAAGTAGCAGCGCAGTGTTCCCACGCTGCTGTGTCCGCCTACAAGCAAGTTCAAAGAAGAAATCCTGAACTCCTGAAACAGTGGGAGTACTGCGGACAGCCTAAAGTGGTCCTCAAAGCTCCTGATAAAGAGACTCTGATCCAGCTCCTGGCTGATGCTAAACACCTTGGGCTGACCGTGAGCTTAATACAAGATGCGGGTCGTACTCAGATCGCTCCAGGCTCCCAGACAGTCCTTGGTATTGGCCCGGGACCAGCTGATGTTGTAGATAAAGTGTCTGGTCACCTGAAACTCTTCTAAACCAGGGACCAAAGAAATCTGAATGTGTTGGTGTCTGTCAGTACTGAAGGGATAAAACCCAAGCTTGGGGATTTTTCCGTACATTCTCTCAGTACAAATAAAAACCAGGTTTTGTAAGAGATTTAAATTTGCAAATCATGGATTTCTCTAGCTTCTGTATTGCATTCTAAAGTGGGAAAGAAAGTGCTGGGCTTAGTGGAGGTGAGGAAAGCAGAGCTGGCCCCATTTTACTGCCATAAGAAAGAGCCCAGTCTGTTTAAGACTCATGCAATTAATTGACAATTTTGTACTTTGTGTGGTTTACTGGCTGAATAGAAGCATTAATAAAGTTTAAATGAACACATCCCATGTATTAAAAACAACAGGCCCTTCTCTGCCTTAGAGGAGAGGTTCTTTTGAAGAGAAACATTCTTTAAGATTAGCTGCCAAAGCAGTTAAAAATTGCCCCATACAGCTGGGGGCCAACCTCCCATGCAGTTTCTGATAGAGTAACCAATGCAAGAGCTTGTAACTGGTGCGGCTGACCAAGTTCAGCAGGCCCTGCAGCCCAGACCGTCAGTACCAGTAAACAGTTGTGGGGAGAAGCTGTAAACCCTGCTCCTCACGGGAGGTGTCTGTGTCGCTCCTGCAAGTGCGGGAATCTGTTTAATCAGTTCAGCCAAGGTAGAAGGCGTTAAGTTACCATACACATAAACAGGCTGTAATACAGGGACTACCTTAAATCCTGCTTTACTTGAGCTTAACAGGTCCTTTGGGGTTTAAGGAAGCACTCAATGACAGAAGTTACTGTACAGAGTTCAGATTGTGCTGATCATGGCTCACCTGTAAATTGTACCTGTGCAGCTCTAACACTAAAAGGCAAGTTCCCTGCACTTCTAACTGCCTCCGAGTCAGTTTTATAACAAAGCTGTTTTGCAAGAACAGTGCTGTTGAGCACATGTCTTTTACAGCCTCTCAGCCCTGTCTTCCAGTTGACTACCTATGAAATAGGTGCTCCACCGCCCTCTTGACCAAAGACCCACAGCCCGTGGCAGGTTAAGCCCTGCCAGATGCCGACACCGCCATTACACAGGGAACTGCTGCAGCGCTGGGCTGACAGGATCAGTCAGTGTAACTGTGGAGTTCACAGCAGGAAGGGGATTCAGCCTCAGAGCTGGAACCTGACACTGAGAACAGCTCCCAATTAAGCAAGAGAGGCACCTACAGCTATCCAAGTGGGGCCAGTGCTGTAATACTCGTTGCACTAAAATATGACAGTATTCATAGAGAAACATTTAAGTCAATTTTATTTGAAGCTAAATATATTTAAGGCAACTTACATACCTAGAACATGATCTCAATTTAACTGACACACCCTACTACAATCCTAACATATCACCTGGTCAAATATGCTGTAGTTGACCACAATGCAGCCAACTATGAAAAAGTGCTATTTTCTTCTCTCTGGCATAATCTTTCTCTAGAAAAAGCATTACATGTTTTCTCGTATTGGCCCCTCAGTGCAAGACACCACCAACAGTCTCCGTTGCTGCTCTAACGGCCCCTCATGCCCTTGAATGTACGCCCTCGCACGCCCCATACCGCTAGCACTGTAGTACTTGGTTCGAGTTCGAAGGTCCTTTTTGAAGACAGTAAAGTGAAGCTACCACTATGCAGCATGTCCACAGTCCAGTAATTTATTTTTAAATTGAGTAATTTCAAATTGCACAAACAAAACTGAACAGCAATATGCTTGAATTCTCTCTTCTGTACACTCAAAAAACAGTGATCTAAAACACCACAATATCCAACATACACAAACCTCAGGGCAGGGTTAGTAAATACACAGATTGGAATCATGGTGCTCTGTTCCTGAATGGAATGTCCCACAAAAGCACAGGATACAGCACAACGTAAGGTCATCTGTTACATATGGAGTGAGCAAAAAGACACTAGCATTTTCTATATGCATAACTGGAAAAACCTGCATAGGTCAAGGAAAAAAAACTTTTACTCATTTTAAGTCAGGCAAGGTTGTCTGTACGCATTTTAAATTCTTTTAGAGCTATGCAATCCAACCAGGGTAGGATATGCTGATTAGTGTTGTCTCTTGTCAGCAGTCTTGCAAGGTCAAATACAAGTATCTTCGCTTTAGCTTTCTCCGAATATACAGTGAGACTTAAATGCGTTTAGAATAGACAGTACATACTGTAAGCTGCTCACATACAATGAACTTAAGATTCAATATTAGAGTTAACACTATAGAGTGCAAATCAGAATCTTCACAATAGACTTAATGGTAATAAGCAGTCCTGCAAAAGCCCACTTGAACAAAGTTGGTTTAAACTATTCCCCTTTTGAAGTAAAGTCTAAATGACATGGAATGTGAAAAAAGATTTAACAGAAGTGATTCAAATAGTTTGCGCTAGAAAAAACAGTCCTTCATGAAATAAAGGTTACAAGAACACGAGGCAGAACTCTTGCTTTTCCCTGTTATGAGTTAAAGCGGGGAGGGACGGTGGAGTTTCAGTAAGAAAATACGCTAGCTCCAAACTGACTTGTGCTGCATCTTACATGCTGTACCCAAAGCCAGGCTGCGGTTGCCCATACGGAGGTGCAGTGTAGCCATAGCCGAAAGGTGCTTGTGGAGGAACTGCAACACTGGGTCCTGCTGTCAACATTAGCTGTGGCTGACCTGGAAGACAGAACAGTTTTATCTTTATTCCTCAGTACAGAGAGCTCAGTCAGCAGAATTCCTGCAGCTTCCCTGGAGGTATTTGTATGTTTAACAGTAATGCTCTTGTGTGAGCTAGGACAATCTTCAATCCTGCAGCCCACACCCAATCTTAGCGGCAGCATTAGGATGTGCACTTTATCTAGTATTTTGGAACGCATTCCCTTAAGACTTGATTTCACATAAAGAATGTTCCCATTTCCAAGGACTTCCTTGGGAAAAACCGTAACTAGATACGTTTTTTAAAAGCAAAATGTGTTACTGACAACACACGAACTGAAGCATTACCATAAACAATAGGTTGTGTTTCCGTAGCTTGCTCCTCTTCCTTTCTCAAGGACTCCGATGCATCCAGTTTATCCACCTGGAATTGAGGCCAACAATTAAAAAAACTCCTCTAAAAGAGGTACTTATTCATGGCAGAGAAGTGGAAAAGCCTTAGTGGTATGTTAACACCCATCAAGAAAAGGAGACCATGTACAAGTTAAGATCAATTCAAGTAGCAATGTTGGTACTGGTGCAGTCAAGATTGTCCGTTTCCTGAAAAAAAACCCTAATTGAGGGATTTGTGGAACTTCTTTGAAAGCTCACTCCAGGCTGAAGCTTTGCATGAAAGGCCCATACTGGACTAGAGTTACTCTGACATCAGTAAGCTCAGTCACTGTTGCTCCAGCTGCTTCAAACCAACAGCCCTAGGGCACAGACTCAGATTTGAGCACGATGTCAGTTGGAGACCTTTCGTGTTGGAGCAATTGCAACCGATAATGCCCAGACCTGGAGAAGTTTCCCTGAACAGAACACTGAGGCAAAGTAATCTGAGGTTGGTATTTGTATATGGCAGACTGCAATAGCATCCGACATGTCACTTGAGCCTCAAGATTTCACTTTCCAAACCCATTCACTCATGCAATTCAAGTTCAAATGCAAAGAATGCATGTGTATAAGACTTGCTTTTTTCCACTCTAGAACTGTGTGGCAGTCAGCCTAAACCCACAGGCACTCAACTTGTTTAAGCTTAACACGCAGTAACAAGACAAGACTAGCCAGCTTCGCTTGGCTGCACAGCAAGTGCCATTGTGTTGTTAACCCACCCCTACAGAAAGGCACCAGAAGCAGCTTATTCTGTAGCGAAATATTCCTTGTTACTGAAACAGATGCAAGGAAACTCAGCATTACTACAGTCTAAGGCAGGCCCTGAAACTAAAACCACAGAAATTAGGTATTGATATTTTACCTGGGACATAAAGTTTAGAATAAAGTCAGAGACAATCATGCCAATTACTTTTTAAGACAGTAAGACAACTCACGAACCAGATTAATCTTTCATTTCATCTGTGTCCTTAATAAAGGAGTCTGAAGACAGGTTTCCTGTACTTACACAGGGTCAGCATAACTTACTCAGCTACACCAACACCCAGGAGTTGAACGGTTTTCAGCTTAACTGTGCTACATTAGCAAATATTCGCAGGCAGCTCTAACGGCTTTCTTCCGTTTAGTTGTGAGTTAAAACACATGCTCCGTAAACCTGTTAAATTTGTAACCTCAACTAGAGGCATAAATCCAGGAAGTGGCACAAGTCCTGAGCTTTGAGTTCATTCACTGACCAGGCTTTCATGGCAAACCTTTTTGTCGCCTCACACCAGTATCTGGCTTGCTGCTGTCAAAGTGCACAGGAGTGTATGCCAATGCTTCAAGACTCATTTCCAGACACCGTGCTGAGAACTGCACTGTTTTTAACTCAAATAGCAACACACCGAACACAGGAGCACAAGTTTAGAGATGCAAATCCAAGGAGAATGTGCAGAGTTTGCTACTAAGCAGAGGCATTTGGCTTACGCACACTTGGAAAGCCTCCACGGCCCAGGACATTTAATGTGTTTTTGATCCAGTTTTGATGCCTCCCCTTAGAGCTAAACAAATATTTACAATAACAAGCACAAGTTTGAAACCAGCCTGCAGGATGTTTCTTGCACCACTTGCTTGAGCATCATCAGGTTCAGTACCCTACACGCTTGTAGCAAGATTGTTTTAAAGGCTTTTCCACAGGGACTGCAAGAAGCTGCAGAGGAAAAGTAACATGCATTCGATGTTATTGTGTTATGTGTGCATGAAAGAGAGGCAGAAGTACTGAAGCAAGAGTGAGGTCTGAAGATGACTGCCATACAGGCTCCCCCCCAAAAAAACCACACGCAGCCCACAGCAATGCCTTGTAGCTTAAGGAATAGTGGGATGTAATTGCAATGACTGCTACACATGCGTAGTTTATGCAAACACTGCAGTTCAATTACCTTTTTTCACACACACGCTTTCTTACTGCCTCACTTACTAGCTGCTGAAGGACCTTACGCTACACATTTTAGTCAGGTTAGCCTTGAGTTCCAGTGGTATAATTAGACATCTTGTCACCAAGAAGCAGTTTGCATTTAGTCCATCTTCAAGCCATTTGTCAGTTTGTTCGCCCCTTGCTCAACCACATTAATGGAAAACTGACACTAGGGCTGACCTCTGGTCTAAGGAGACTCAGAGTGGTATTGGTACCTAAGCAGATGGACAGAAACCTTAGAGATTGCCCTTCGGAAGAGCAAAATTACCCAGCAGAAGGCAAGCCTCAGAGTAGCCTCAGAAGAGCAATAAACATTATCTTTCTTTTTTTTTTTAATGAGGTAGCAAGAGAAGTTTAATGAAGCTGAAGAGCTTGAAAGGCAGTCTTTTTGCACAACTACAAGAAATTTACTACAGGGAAGAGAACCACAGACTTTGTCTAACAACTGAAGTTTTAAGTTGCTATGTGAACTGAGCACCCTGTGGATTGGGCTAGCACCGTAAGAACTGGACACCTAAATGAGGAAGAGTCTCTTCTGAAGCAGCTAGTATCTACTCTGCCTACTGTCAGCACGCATTAGTAATGGTCAAGAGATCAGAAGCTGGATCACAGTCCTTAAACTAGCAAATGCAATACTGATTTATGGTTCAGAGACAGTGGCCCAAGACTTAATTATTTCTTATTGCAGGAGGTTCTTCCAGTCAGATTGGCCATCACTTGTGTATCCTTTCAATACCAGGTTGACTGTGATCCAGCTGATCACCTGTATGCCCTTCCTGAGTATCTATTAGCTTATTAGTAGCAAATGAATCTACTTTTGTCCTAGAGCATTAGCTACTTGTAAAGTTAAACAATTTGCATATGCTTTAGTGATATTTTGTTGGGGGTAAAAGCAGTAGCAGCAGTGTAGTAAACGTAGGAAAGAAAAAAACTCATGCAGAATCCTTAGACTTAGTCCTCCAGACTTAAAGATGGAAAACAAGAATCAACTTTCACCTTTTCCTTTATTGCATCAACCTGCAAAGGAATTCAGAAGGTGCAGCTTAGAAAAATCAAATTCCATATTTAGCATATAAAAGGTAGAAACAAAAGCGTCAGGGAAGAAATAATTAAGGTACAGGTGAGTATAAAAACAAAGATACACCAGAAGTATCTGCTTTAGAAAGGCAGCTCTGCTTGTTGCTAGATCTCACTGCATTGATTTCATTAGCTACACTACAGATATGCTAATCCTTTAGCAGATAACAAAATTTTAATCTTTAAGAACCCTACTCCAAGACTACTACTCTCAAGAGAGGCCTAGTATTAGCTTGTTATGTCAGGCACATCTGACAAGTAACAGTATTGCTTGGACAGCTCCCCACCTCCCCCAAAATACAGCATTTAAGATAGCAGATTGCTGTAGGACTACAGAGTAGTCCTGCCTTTAGAAGTAACAGCCAGGGAAACCTAGACAAACGGGCACTCTAGTCTTCATTGACTCAAGCCTGAGTTAAGCTTTTACTTCTCACAGAACGAGTCTTAATCATTAAGGAATTTACATCATTTCACTGAAAGATACTTTAAAAGCTTCAGCTGGGCAAATCTTGCTAGCAACAGTCACTTCAAACAAAAGCTGAGTCAGAATTAGTGTGATTAAGTACCAGAGCCACATTTTAAGAGTTAAATGCACAGCAGACCAAGTTAACTCAAGATCTAGCTATAAAGCTTGTTTAGTATACAGTCTGGAATTGAGTTAGAGCTTAATCCCAGCTGGGTTTCCTGCCTGACAGAACATATCAAGATCCTGAATCCTGGAACTACTTTAAGACACTGCCCATGGTCAGGCAATTACTACTGATGTAGGTTCTATAACTGGTAGATAGGGTGGAGCCTGCAGGTGTTTCAGTCTCTTAGAGGGCGAAGTCTCTCCCCAGATGGACTGAAAAATAAGTGTGGACATGGACAGACAGACATTTGACAAAGCCCACATCAATGTTAGTAGCAAGCAGACAGTCTCAAGGCATACACCACAGTGACTAAAACAAGCTTTCAGTGCTGGAGAAGCACCTGCCCTTACCTTGGTCAAGTATTCCTTCATGACCTGAATAAAGTATGGCATGGCAAAGTCCATGATGTTGTGCCTCCACGCTGTTTCCAAGACAACATCTGGCCTTAGGAGATCGTAGCAGGTGAAGAGACAAGCACCAAAGCATTCTCTTTTGTTCTCCTGCAAGAACCACTGCAACAGCTCTTCTGCCAACTCAGTATCTTTGGATTCTGAAGCATACTGCATTGCATCCTATAACAGGAGAGAGCATTTAGCCTCAGGCACCATAGTACAATCACCAACACGGATGCGGCATTTAACTAAGCTGCGCTGTGTTGCTGACATTAGCAGAAAGAAGGCATTCTATAACTCTTTTCCAAGAAATCTGTCCATCTACTGCTGCTCTGAAGCAACATTTGCCAGGTTAGCAACAGGCACCACCTGGTGGCGTCCAAAAAGATGCAGCTTTACTAGAAAGTCACAGCTCTCCAAACAAGCTAAGTGTGCCAAACCAGACCCGTGTCGCTGGTCTTACCTTATACAGTCTGTCTTTCTTACAGAGTTCTACACTCTGTTTCCAGCGATTGTTTCCTTTGAAGAGATATGCAGCAATTCTTCGGAACTCTATTAGTTCATGTTTCTCCAAACGTTGAGCAAGAGAAATGTTGTCAAAGTTGTCGTAAGCATCTATAGAAGTCCTAAGAGCCTGCGTTAAGTAGAAAAAAGTTATTCACACCTCAGACATACAATTGCATCCACAAAGATGCAAACATTTTCCATACGTCTTAGTTCTGTCTTCCTACTTCTAAGAGGACGAAGTACCCTAGCCAAGCCTGCAGGGAGATCTACTTTTTTGTTGTTGTTGTTGAGAAGCTGGTGTTTGACACAAATGGAGTTTAGGGTATTTTAGTTAGTACTTTTCAGTAGTGATTACTGAGGTTAAGAGCCTCTGAATACTAGACAGCTGTTCTCTAAAAACAGTAGAGTAGCTAGACACCATGACAGTTTGAGCTTTCTGCAAGTTGTTTCCTTGGCAGCCACTGCTTGCCTTGAATAAAAGCTGATCTGTTGCGTTCATAACAAAAGTAGCCAGTCCATCTCCAGCAGGAATGGCCCAAACAGCTCCCAGAAAGCCACTAACAGTTGCCCACTTAATCCTTGCCAAAACACCAGCAGTTCAGTTTGAAGTGGCAAAGAACATATATTTAAGGAACGAAAAGTAACAGCAAGCAGGTAAAAATCTACTGAGAACAAGAGAGAAACCTATTGTTTCTGACATTAAACACACACCCAAAATACTAGGTTAACACTGACACAGAAGCCAGCTTGAATAAAACTTTAAGTTTCAGGAACAGCTGCTTCTGTGGTGAAGCATATACAACATACAAGTCAACACCCATCCCAGATATTGCCATTTCAAAACAAGAGATACCTGGTAGTCTTCTTCAATAATGAAGAGGTTGTTCAGGGACTCATTCACTGATTTGTTGTTGTGATTTTGAACGGAACGCAAGTAAGGCTTAACCAGTGGTAGCTGTTTAACCTTGAAGAAATCAGGTAGACAAGTTTAAGATAACTTCTTTTAGAGGTCTCCTAGCATCTTCCCTGTGAGGCAGTGAAATAGCTAAGCATTTTAAAATGCTACTACAGCTAAATGCTTCTCCAATTGCAACTTTTTCTTTCATCTGGATAGCAGAAAAATTACCTTTGTGAAGAAGGTGACAGCACGAGTGTGGTCAAGTCGAGGAGACAACACCATCAGTAGATCATTGAGCAACAGAGGTTTGAATTCCAAATAGAATTGAACTGCCTTGTAATACAGCTCCACATTGGCCACCTAGAGATGAGTAAGGATGCACGTTCAGATCAGAAGCTTGGTCATAGAGGAATCCAAATGAAAGACAGACAAAACCTTAGCTATTCCAGCACAACTGAGTCAGCCAGCCAAGATTTTTTCTAGTTTCTAGGTATTTCTTTAGTTACTGTAGTTGACTTCCTTTGAAATTATGTGGCAATATCAAGAACATTGACTTTTAAACAGGCTACTAATATAAAGGAAGAAAACTAGAGTGCAGATATAGCAAGNCTGAGTCAGCCAGCCAAGATTTTTTCTAGTTTCTACGTGTTACTGTAGTTGACTTCCTTTGAAATTATGTGGCAATATCAAGAACATTGACTTTTAAACAGGCTACTAATATAAAGGAAGAAAACTAGAGTGCAGATATAGCAAGACATTTACCTCCTTTCACTAGGAAAGTAATACCTTAGTGATGATATCTTTGAACTGGCCTTCTTTCCAAGCATCTGTTGGGTGATTCATCATTGTGATTATGGCATTATCATATTCTTCATACTTATCATACAAGAACACCAGTTCGGCCCAGAGATGGGCTTGTTCTGCAGCTCTCAGAACCTATGCAAGAGGCATATTAGAAATTCCAGTTAACATATATTGCTATCAGTGCTCTGGATTTAGCGCTATTAATAACCTCAAGAGCTGCTATTGCAAAAGCTAGGGTGCAGACAGTCCCGTCAGATGCATTTTAAGTTTAAACTTAAAGGCCTCAGGCTTTCACCTTGGGGATGTTGACTCTGGACCAGAACAGCTCCAAGTGCTCCCTCATCTTCTGTGGCTTGAATTTGGAGTAGAGAATTGCTAGCTCTGTAAACATCCCCATGTGTGCTCGCTCAAGTCCAAGTGCTGCTTCCAACATAGTTATCAGCTCTTCAAAGTAGCCACGATCCTAAGAGATACAGACAGTTAGAGATGTTTCACATTAGGAACCAACCTGACTCTAAATTGCCAGCTTTTGACAAGAGTTTCTGTGAAAGAATTTAGACTTCGGCTGTACGACAGCAGTCAGCTTAATTACCTGGTAATAGTTAATTAGCTCTTCCAACTCATCCGCATGCACTACAATATGGAGCCCACACATCTGGGCCAGGCGGAACTCTTTTCCATCAACACAAGCAAAGCAGACCTGCAATCGACAATTGCATTATTGCTTATAATCAAAGCTTCTGAAGAGGCTACAGCTTTCAAGCCCCTTAACTTACACAGTCAGTAAGTTTACCTCTTTCCATGTGCGAGTACTGTTTGCTTTCCGAGCACCATCCACAGCTGCCTGGTATTCACCTAGGTGAACTAAAGTCGAGGCTAAACGGCCAAAGTTGGACACATTGTTATACAACAGCTTAGCTGCTTCATACATCTTTTCATCGTAACAGCGATCGCCAACCTACAGGAGAGCATAACCAGGTTACTATTGCAGCTTTTCGGTCAAGGGCTTACATAAAACATGCTGAATTCAAGCCATTATCAAAACAGAGATGCCTTTAAAGTCCAAGCTCTATCTGCGTATCCAAAGAGACAGAGAAGTCCAAACAGCCCTTCGGTTAGCAAGGCCTAAGGAGCCTGCTGCTGTGGTTCAACAAAACTGAAACTCAGTCTCACTCACTTGCTGGATATGTGCATTGTTGGGTCCATTGATAAACTCCTCTAGCTCTGCTAGACGATTTGTTTTAGCAAGAGCAAAGATTAATTCCGTTTCCACGTATGACTCCCGGGCCTTCTTGCGTGCCATCTGGAGATACTTCACTAGCTCTTCCCAGTTTCCTACGAAACAGAGTTCAGAATGCTTATTTCCCATCACGGAGGACACTTGCGCTTAAGTTGTACTACCAGCTCAAGCTGGTTTGACATAAGTATTTCTACAGCTATTCCCCAACAGCCAAGACTAGACTTCATACTGCACATGCTACATTAGATTAATAAAGTCACCTTACAATGGGCCTAACTAAATAAATCCTGGTATTTAACTTCATGTAAAGACTCCTTAGTAGAAACTGCTCTGACAGAAGTCTCCAGCTAGCTAAAGGTCCTAGTCATAAGATCAGTGATTATCTGCAAATGGATTTCCTCCCATTCTCCTTTAGGGCAGTCTTTGAAGGACCAGATTCCTCTACTTGCATCAAGATATAGGTTTGGCAGAACTGCAGTTTGAGCAACACACCACACAAAAGAGCTGAGCAACAGCAAAGATTTAAATAAAAATCATACCACTGGCATTGGCAGCTTGAACAACTTCCATGTACGAGGAAGGGTCATCTGCTTTAATATACGAGTCAATTGCTTCCTTTACCATCCCTTTCTGAAGCTGTGCTTTAGCCAGCTGACTCCACACAGCAGGCTCATTGCAGCGTTCAGCAAATTCATATGCACGATCCAGGTTTCCAATGTGCTCTATTAATACCTAAAGAAAGGGTTACCATGATCAGCCACTATCTATAAAGGTCGGTTTTACAAGACACTGAGCTGTGTTTTATGTTAGTTCTTCAATGGATCCACAGTCACTTTTAAAATAGGGACTACTCTATACAACCCACGCAGCACAAGTGATTTTATGCTTATGAAATTTCACTTACTAGAGGGTTCAATACACAAAGTTTGTTCTACTTCGTAAGACAAGACACTGAGCAGCTTTGGTCACTTTGCTAATTGGTGTTAAGTACTCAAGTCACAGGTTAACCGTGAAGTCCTCGTGTGAGAGATGCACGTGTCATAAGAAGTTATTACAGACTGAGATTTTAACATACCTGTACAGCTGATGTGTTGACATCAAACTTCCTGAAGATAGCAAATGCCTCCTCGAAAAGCTCATTGCTGATAGCTATATTGGCTATGTCTGGAGCATCATAGTTATCCAGGCGATTGATGTACTCCATGACACGGGTGCGATCAGCCTTAATAGCTGTAAGAATGAGAAGGTTCTGCAGATTCCTAAATAGAGAAAGAAAAATATTAGTACATATGAAGTAACGATCAAGAAATTCACCCTTCCCTCTCAAGAAGGTATCAGTTTACCGGCTGTTCCACATTACAGCAATTTAACACCTGCACTAGGTATAACTTCAAGTTTCCTGTGACTTAGTTTTGACTCCACACACCTGTGCTCACTGAACACAGAGTTATCAAGAACTATTTTCTCCAGCAGTTCAATAAGCTCATTAGGAAGATCTGCAGTCATGAAGGCCTTCACAGTAACAGAGACTTCCTCAGGGTCCTGTGTCTCTGACAGTGCAGTCTGTACAACCTGTAGGCAGAATCAAGCCAGTGATAAATCAGTTAAGTAGGGTCCTAACAAGTCAAGTTAGGACAGTAAAGGCTTTTAATGTTTTGTCAGTTATACCTGGTCAATTAGCGGTCTTCTGTAGGGGTTACTTTCCAGTAGTACGCTGGCCCACAGTTCAGGGTCTTTACGGCGAACTAAGTAGCGGGAAAGGCTTTTGAAGAGGGAGTTCTCATTGCACACCTAGTGAAAGGCAAAGTTTATTCAGAGTGAAGTCACGCCTATTGAGCCTACAGGGGACGGAGCCAATCGTATTGCAACATCAAATAAGCCTGCCTGAGATGCAGACTACAAATCTCAGGCTTTGATATTTCCACTAGCCTCCCATTCTAGGATGTCCAGGGGAGTCTCCCATTTCTCATTAACTTGCAAAGGGAGATTAAAATAGCTACCTATTCTACTACAAGTGAGCAGTTCCCAGCTTAATACTTTTGGGAAATAAATGCTTTTGTCAGTCATGAACCTGAACATCTATCCCATGATACTCAGGTTAGAACTCAACCCATGAGTTCGCTGCCTTGGCATACATACATTAATAAGTTCCAAATCGCACTGTCCACGCTCATAAGCCACACAGGCCAGGTGAGGGTCCCTCTTCTCACAGTACTTGCCAACAACGCGGCTATCATAATAAGGATTCTCACGCAGGAATCTTTCTGGGTTGTTGTTGCTATCGATATATATTTTGGCCAGTGCATTGTGAGTTGCAGGCTCCTCACAACCCTCATGAATTCTTGCTTCCAGCCAGGGCAGAAGCAGTTTCAGCCTAGAAGGAAGCAGTTTTCACATTAGAGAGGTTGAGCGAATAAGCAAGGATCCACTTGCAGAGTTTCTTCAGTATAGAAGTTAGCTTCAGCGTATGACAGAGTCAGTAACTAAACCAGAGTTATAGTACTCCATTTTGACCTGTTTTCTTTTGGTTCCTTACTATAACTGTATCACTTTCTGACTTTATGAAGAACAATACATACCAAAGACTCATTATCTGCAGGCTGCTTAAGGGAGGTCCCCACACCAGCCAACAAGCAAAGCAGACTTTTTGCTGCTTGCTCACCCAGTGGCAGTTCCTTGTTACATCAGTACCAGTTTGAGCTATGTAACGAGGACATGCATTGATGGGTGAGCAGTATAACCCTTACCAGCCTGGCAGTGTTAAGGAGAGACTTGTAGAAGTTTAATACCTGTTTCTTTTCTCAACCTCTGCAACAAGCTCATCAGTCGAAAATTGACCTCTCACTACAAGGATAAGGTTCTTTATCACATCTTCGGAGCAATCCACATCAAGCAGCCCTCCAATAACAACAGGCAGACGGCTTGGATTCACCTAAACAGGATAATTTTAAAAAGTCACTGTGTTGTCATGCAGTATAGGCAAGTCAATACTTATCCCTAGAAGTACACATGAAGGCTGCTTGTTAAGATTGGCCTCATCTTCTTGCCTTTACTCCTAGCTTCCTGATGTTCTAGACGTGCTTGAAAGTCAATTCCTCAATCAGCAGGGTTTCACACCAAAGTTCAGTGGCTCACTAACGCTCAGTCCCCATAGGAGGAGCTCCTGAGCAAGCCAATTTGTCCCTGCAGGAAGTCTAAACGAGAACTTCCCTCCTCTAAAATGCTGGAAGTTAAAGTTACCCTAAGAACTCCAAAGTTATTCTACTAAGTCTTCCTCCTTCAAGAGGCACGTTAGCAGAGGTTACTGCCCAGTTTGAGTGAAGAATAAATAAGAGATCTGAATCACTTAAGGGCTAACTTCCCCAGGGCACTAATAGGTACTTAAATGTCAGTCCCAGGTATGAGGCTCTTTACAGAATACTTGCAAACATAATGCCTATAGTTGCATATAATACTAGAAAGACTGATCAGTTTGACTCATGAAAGCCAAGTAATAAATTCTAACTTACCTTCTGTACATAAATCTCAATATATTTTTGGAGATTATTTCTATACAAGTACAGCACCAAGTCGTGGACAAAGTCAAAGCGATCACATACGATGATGAGTGGTAACTGGTCAGTGAGTTTAGCTTCCTATAAAGAGAAGAGCTTCAGTAATTTGGTTTTGTTCTCAGGCTTAAGCAAACAAATACAGTCACTTAAACTGTTAAAGCAGCTGAATTTGGAAAGCCAAAATTCAACAGTCAACCAAATAATGACAGCTTATTGTTCAACTAATTGTTTGCAATATGTAGCAAGTAGGAGTACTCACACCCACTTCAGGGCCTACAGTAAGAAGCTTTAAGTTTAACCCTGCTCCTTTGCATGGCAGAGTCTACTAAATTTTACAGCACAGTACAACTATTACAAGCCTAAACTATAGACAGCATTTTTAGTGGCCACTGGTGCTTGGTGAGCAGGATTAGCACTCTGGGATTTCAAAAGGAATTTAACCGAGACTCGATTAAGTTATGGATCCTAATGTAAAACTTATATACAGAATTGACTTCAAGTGCCATGTGTCTTGTGATACTTTCTAACTATGGATTTAGACAACAGTAAGAATCAAGCTAGTAGCAGTACTACTTAAATTGCTAATCAGATTAGTTACCTAAAAGCATTCCAACTTTCAGCATAAGATTACAATGGTTACAGTACAGAAGCTTAGTCTATGTGGCAGACAGTATTCTGGATGCATATTTCAGATCGTTTACTCAAACATGCACATCCCAGAATATAATCCTACATGTAAATTACACTTAAGGACTTTACACAGGGAAGCCTGTACTGGGAGATTTACCTGGTACATGTCCTGCACATTCCAGACATGGAACAGCACAAAAAACAATAGCTTTCATCAGGAATTTGACAGCTTGATAACTTATCTTAGGTGGCTTGATCAATTTACGTACCTTACACCTCGGTGACACCAGGTTATTTTTATAGAATTCTGATTTGAAGAGTTTTACCATCTTCAGCTGTGACCAGCAAAATCTAAGGCTATGCTATGTAACCGACAAACATGAAAGCAGGAAATGTTCCCAGATAAAGTTTTTCCCTCCCACACTGTTTCTCAGATACTTCTAGCAGCGTTACGTTTGTCAACAAGCTCAGCACTAACAACAGGTGACAGAGTCTAAACTTTGAATACAACATTTTTCTCCACACTTCCGAATGTTTCAGCAATGCTCGAATCCTAGCTGGAACAGTCAGCTGGCATGTATTTACACTGACTGACACATCCTAGCAGAGCTAAACTGCGGTTCACCTGGCTGAACTTTCAGTAGGCATGTACGTGTAAGGCGAGTGGGACAGATCAAGCTCGAACTCTGAAAGCACTTATGGAATTAATTGACACTATTCATTTGTTGTTTCTGTAGTTGCTCAGTTGAAGCCAATTACACTGTAAATAAGCATTAAGTTATGAACTCATTTGGCATTACGGTTGTTCTCAACCTTGGAGTTACCTGTTTGCTACTTCATAGCAGATGTCTGGAACAAGTTCTAGATGAGCTGATGCTATTATTACAGTTTCAGAGTTCAAACCAGGTTAAGAGCAGTGAGGAACTGATCTAAGAGATTCTCCATTTCTCATATACTGTTTCAGGCTCTATTAGGAGGTACTGCCAACCTACTAGATACTTCTGGTTTAAGAGGACAGATGGATCCTTAAGTGCAAAGGTTAAGACTCATCTGTACTTCCATAGAGCTGCCTCATTTCACCAGTGACACATGCCACATTTTATCAGAACCTCAAACAGACAGTCCAGTGCTACCCAACGTTACCTTGAGGAAGTTTTTAACACGTTCTGGATCGTAGCAGTTACTTTCCCTGCAGATTCTTTCCACCTCTTTAATTTGTCCTGTCTTGCATGCAGCTTGAATATACTTGAAGTGCACATCTGGATCCTGGCTGAAGTTTACAATAGAGCCCAGGAAATAAAACAAACCTCGAGGGAAACAGTCAACATGTTATTCCGCTAAAGCACTCGTTGGATCAGTATTAGCTTTAAAGCAAGCCTTCTAAGTTACAGCAACATGACAATTTGAAACTGACTCCTGCAGAAGTTCACAAATCACTGAAAGAAAGATCCAGGCATTACAATTGTTTTACAAAGACCAGACCGCCCTGGCTGAGTTGAGCTTGTTGTTTTTCCCCACGTACTAAGGATGAGTGTGTTATATGCAATTTCAACTACTGATGCATCATCATCAATTGCCATAGGTCAGCTTCATTAAAACATCCAGCATTCCATACACCCTCTAGACAGGAGCAAGGAAGAGTTTCGAAAACCAAAACTGGTTGTGCCCAAAAGCTACTATCACACCTTTCACTAAAACAAGCACACAGTGCAGAAGCTGCTTGCCACAACCCACAGCTAAAGTTCACTTAAAGCTGATGCCATTTAATACTTGGGTACTCTAGATAAGTGACTGCCAAGTCACGAAGTCAAAATTCACGTATTTTTTGGAAAACATGCATAGGCTGCCTATGCAAAAAACCCATCTACAATAGCACCTTATTCCACTAACCATTCTCCAAATTCCAAGAATCCAAGTTGTGCTCTCAGTCTTTAAGGTGGTTTGCTTTAAAGCTTAGCAAGGTGCTGTTTAGCCACATATCTGCAGAGATTTGACGACTGATGTATCACCATGCTGACTAGACTATACACAGCTAGTCTTGTTGAAAAGTACAAAAGCCCCAAACCCAAAGGCTACACAAATTTTAGATGAGCATTCGGGACAAAGGACAGAGGACAGCAGCTTCTGCTGTTAACTTTTTAGGTTGGTTACAGCTCCAAGCTTTTTGGTAGCATTTCAGAAAACCAAAACATGCAACACAACATTGGTGCCCCCCTTAATGCATGAACTTTAAGGTTTAAGGTCAGGTTTCAAGACAGCTTTAAGGCTTAGGTACTTAAGCTCAACACAGCTTTCTAGATTTCATCAGATATATAGTCCTTCATATACAACATATGATGAAGTGAGCACTAGCTCCTTTTGCTAGAGACAAGGGCATGAGCTTACCTTCAAAGCTCTTGAAAGACTCAAACAGTTCAATAAGTGACTGCGTTGACAGTTGTTCGTGGTATTTTGAAGCTACCTGGACACAGATCTGCAGGTTCTGACGAATGTTAGCAGACAACATAGCACGCAGACACTCCAGAGAGTCTTCTACCGATAAGGAACCAAAATAATTCACTAACCACTGCAAAGACACATAAGCCATTTTAGATCCAAGTAAGAGCATTCAACACCCTGAAGTCAATTGTTGAAAACAATTATCGATTGCCTGGCTTTTGCCAGATTCAGGGTATTTGATCTCGTACCTCAGGATTGAGAAGATGAGTGTGAACAACAGCACGCTTGATGTCATACAAGTCTGTGAAGTGTTCAAGTGCTCTCTGCAGCAAGCCAGCTTTCTCACACAGCTGAGCTATGTGAGCCCGGTCATAATGAGTAAACATTTGGTTTCCCAGGATAGCATCTGCAACCTTGAAGGAATATTGATAAAAGTTTCATTTAGTTCCTAAACACTACCAACTAGCATTTGCTATGGACAACATAGCGGCTAGTCTAGCTACAGACAAGCCTGATGCAACATAGCTTACCTGAGGTGCATGCATGAGGTTCATCTCAAGTAAACGTGTTTGCAGGGGACCTTCTGAGGGACGATTATTCTTCAGTGCATCCAGCAAGAAGGCAGTACATTGCTGAATTAAATTATATTCCATAAAGACATCCACAATCTGCAAAAAAAAAAAAAAAAAAGGCTTCTGATCAGAAACTGGAAGCATATTTAAATAATGCAACACCAAGTGCAGTTTCCAAAGCTAAATTCTTTAGTCTGGCACTGCACTAAGCTGTCATTTAGTTTTCTGAAAACTACACAAGAAACAGCATTGTCCTGATAAGATAAATCCAAACTCTTAGTTCAAAATCTTTCTCTGATGGCAAAAGTATGGCTCCCCTTACCAACTTACAGCCTTGAAGTTAACTTTTCATAGCAATAAAATTATTTACTTGTGTTATATCTGCAAGAGGCTCTTCATCTTGAACAAGCATTTGTGCAAACTGCTGTCCTTGATCAGGGCTGATTCTCATTACATTCCTCAGCAAAAAAATCCAGTCTGGAGTATATCCAACCTGAAGAGATAATGAAAAAGTAGTAACTCAGCCAGAGCACATGCCATGTTAAATACAGAGCTCAGTAAAAGCTACTGGCAGTAGCTCACATAAGCCAGTCAGGATTTCCTCATTTGGAAAAGTCTACATAGGGAAGTATGAAAGGATAGACATATGAAGTCTAGCAGTAATTACTAATAACAAAACCTTAGACCACAGTAGGCACTATACAGGTGCTCAGATTTCCCCACAATTATTTTTAGCTACTTTGGAACATACACTAGTTATTCTTAAATACAGGACAGATACAGCAATTTAATTTCCTCCCACCTTCTTAGCATACAAAACAATCTTCTGGACTTGTCCTGTTTCAGCAAAACACTGGATGACTTTGTTTGGAACGTTGGCTCTCAGATAGACACTAAGGGCTAGTGTAGGATCTACAGATTTCACAAGGTCTCCCAGCTCCTCGGAGCACTCCAGCTGTTTAAAGATATAAATACAGTCAGTTCACCCTGAAATGTATTACTACCTACTTCCTCATTTGTCTTTGTTTTGGACTTCTCTTAAAAAACAAAATTTAAGGCCCAGCTTGACAGCATTATCTGACTTTCAGCAGTGACCTAGAGGGCTCTGTTCCTTAAGATGTTCTACAGGAGTAAGAAATGCATTTGCAGAGCTAAAAAGAATTAGATGATACATTGTACCAGCATGGTTCCTCAGCCAAATACACAGCTCAAAACACATGCAAGTCAGTATCCAAAGAAGCCTGAAGTGGTTTGGGAAAGAAGAGCAGCAGCTCAGAGGCTTTCCATACTACGTTCATCCTGATGTAACTTTAAGTAGAATGAGGGAAGCTCTTGGAGTATTTGATCCCTTCTCTTGCAGTACTATGGGTCAGTTACAGGTAGAGTGAATACCTATTGCTCAGCTGTTTGATCACACCAGCCCACTGATGAGTTGCCCAGCTGAGTTTTCCTGGGGAGGATGCTGTCAAGCAGTTGTACCCCTCCCCTTCCAGGGCTCTAAGAGGTATTTACCCCAAATTTACCTTATCTTCTTTTAACCATTTTTCCAAGAGTTGTTTGCGTCCCTGCTGAAGCACTGGTCGGCAGAGTTCCAGCGACTCGTACTTATTCAGCTGTCCTTGGTCAAGCAGAATGCCGAAGTACTGGAGTAAAGGGGAAGTCTGTCCTGGCTGAGCTGGAACACTCTGGAACCGGCGTATGGTGTCTGGAGTACGCAGGATTCCCTGCCAGAAAGAGACGCACTTTAGGTTCCTGTTCTGCTATTGTGGTTTGGCAAGAGTTTCTACAGAAAGCTGAAGTTAGAAATGCTTGCTACAGTGACATTATGCTTTGCTAGCCCAGAGTAAGTTAGAAGCAGTATAGCTGAACAACAGCTCAGACACTGCTGAGCTGTTTTGACAGCAGATGTGCAAAGCGGCCTATCAAACTTGCTTCAGTAGCAATGCAGATTTAAGTTCAGAGGACTGACCTACAGAATTAAGAAACCCTGGTTCTCACAAGCAAGTTCCTCTCACTTGAATTTGGTATGATCTCTACTCTTAGTCTGTCCTTTTTGTCCTGTTCCCAGATGGAGCCTCAGCTAGAGGCTGTCTTTTCCAGCATAGAATCAGTACTGTCAGCACATCGTGTACAGGTTCTTCACAGGTATGTTAAGCACTACGTTTGGACAGGAGCAGTAACAAGATTCTGGTCTTGCCATTTACAAAACTCAGTGAGCTTTCCTGAAGCAAGAAGCTCAAGCCAATAGAGCTCAATACTGTTCTGAATATCAGTCTATTACCTTTGGGGCATTAGCTGCCACTTTTGCTGCCTCTGAATAGTTCCCTTGTGCAAACAGTGCATTGAATTTTCTGGCAAAAAGTTCCTCAGCACCTGCCAGATTGTTGCGGACAGCCATTCGTAAAGCTAGGTCAGGATTCTGCAGCACATTTGTGATATAGGGAATAATATTCTCCTCTTCCACACACACTGAGAGCACCTGAATAAATCATCAAGGAAAACTTCCAGTTAGTCCAAATATAAGTAGTGAGTCGAGGGCTAAGCTAACCTCTAAAAGGAAAGCTGTGGCCTACATGGAAAGCTTTTTCATCCCTCTAACTGCAGAGTCTTGCAATTTTATTTAAGAAACAGACCTCCAGTTAGAAAAAACATATAACCATCCAATTACTGCATCAAGGCAGGTGATTAACAGTCAGTTATAAACTGAGATATTTACACAGGTCAGAAACACAGGGATATGAGTACTGTCTTTCTGTAACCCATACTCAGTGTCTTAAGTAGCCAATCCTAGAGGGTAAACTAGGAACAAATCTTCTGCTCTGTATTAGCCATGCTCAACACGCAGCAACATTTGAAACCAATTGAATCTAGATGCATGGCTGTACAATGTTAGTAGACTGGTTTAAACTAGTAAAGTTAGCTGTGTATCGAGATACAGTAAGAAATTTTCTTTGAGGCTTGTAACACTATCAGACATCAGATGTTCTTAACAGAGTCCAAAGTAAACATATTTAAGACTTCCAATAGCACGTGCTCTGCAAGAGGATACAATCTGCCCCCACCCCGGTATGTTCTACTTCCATCCTCAACACTAGGACAGTGTTTAGATCCACTGACTGCCATTACAAAACCCCTAAAATCACAGAACTAGAACCCATGTTGCAGAAGAAACTGAGTCAGACAAGCTGCACTCCTGTTCAACTATCCAATACTACCATTATTTCTCATTCTATTAGTCTGTCTTGTTAATTACTGGAAACTTTTAGACATTGACATGAACACTACAGTGTATCATTAAGGGCAGTGGGATTAGCTAAACAAGTGGTTTTCAAGGCCAAGCTTTCTTACTTGTCCCTTTCTGTTTACTCCAATAATTCCGGCTGTTGCTTCATGCTGCGCAGTAACAAATATGGTCTCTCCACTGATTCTGTTCATGTAGATACAGGTGCCAGTCTCCAGGTCATACAAGTGGATATAGCCATATTTTGTTATGAGAAACACCACATCATGCTTGTCACTGATCTGCAAAACAGAACATATTATTCAAATTTGGTATTGGATAAAATCAGTCAGTGCTTTTAAGAATCAGCAGACAGCTGTGCCGTTTCAGGACAATTAGAAGTGCTGTTATATTTTTACTTAATACTTGAGTACTATCACAGTAGAATGATGCTTTAAGAGCTTTAAAGACAGTTAAATATACATGGATATTTCTTCCGTAAGAAAGAATATGCTGCCTTCGAATGCTGCTTCAGTCTCCACCCTTACTTTAACACTACGGAAGCAGGAGCAGAAAACACACCAGTTTAGTGCCAAGCCTCGGGTCTGTATATTGACCACCTGGCTTCCAGTGCCATTTCAGTGTGACACCTGCCAAAGAAGGTACAGACTTGTTCTTGTGCTCGTTTACAGCTGCCATACCTGCATGGCAACAGGAAAGTCATTCTGTGCTTCAGGAGGAAAGAAGACATCCACTGCTTTCTTTGGAAATGGCTGATTCCCAGTAGGTGGTGTGCCAACTTCAATGATATGCAGCTGTGCAATAGATAAGATTAGTCTGTTAGTTCTTGTACTTAATTTATGTAACCATAGATTCAACAATGAAGATACAGCAATTCTTTTGCTGCTGAGCCTTAATCCCAAACTTATGAAAATATAAACTAAGACAGTATTCCTAAATATTTTCACTGGCTAAAAGCATGGCATGCTGTACTCAGGTACCATAGACGAGGGAAACTAAAGCATGACCTTTAGTTACCCCTAGCTACTTAGAAGTTTCGGGATTCAGTTACATCACTTTATACGCACTCTTTCAACTTGGTTAACATTCTATAGAGATGGTTCTGAAGATGTTTCTCTGAATCTAGCTTTGGTTTTACTTTGTTTTAGGTGTCACTAAGTAGCTCACGTAACTCCCAGTGTTAATATTAGACCACTAGTTAGCCTCGTAATACTAGTGTTTAATTTTTTTCATCCAATAATTTGAAAATACGTTAAGCCTGATACTGGGCATCAGCATCAGAGAAAGATTACAACAGCTTTTCCCTTAAGCTTAGCCTGTGAAGCTGAGTCACATGTTTCAAGAAGCTAATTAGGCTGGTCATGACATGCCACCTCACTTTATGACTCGAAACAGACTCCTGCGACACCAGGCAGCCTTCAGGTAGTGAAGCTCTATGCACCAGTTTCCACATACATTAGATACATAGCATCCAGACTGACACTTTTCTCCTAAAGGCAACTCTGTGAATTAAACCACTTGTTTTCCTGGAAGCGGATAACTGCAGAGTGAGTCAATAAAGATTACGGCATATTTAGAACCAAGTCTTACCTTACCCCCAGCTTGCCCTCTTACTGCAAAACAGAAGAGAGTGGATTCTTCGGCATTTCCTTCCATCTTGAACTGCGCAAAGCTAGCTGCATGTCCCTCAATTGGTTGTGACACTTTTCTATCTACAGAATACAGCTGCATTGCTCCCACAACACGATTTTGCTAGACAAGACACAACAAGAGTCAGGAACAGCAGGCTCTCAGGCAGTAATTTCATTTAAGTTAGTGTTGGTAAACACGTCGCCATATCACGCTGAAGTAATCTGCTGAGTTTTTCTCTTATAAAAGCATGACTGAAGACTCTTAACCTTGTACTAGTGTTTATATATTTACTGTAAGATTTTTAGTTACACTTAAGTTTGTTATTGGAGGATCAAGACAAGCATTTACATTCCCAACAATGTTTTAGGAACAAACATAGCAGTTCTGTTCCTACAGAAGGAGGAAACGAGACAAGTTCTGGGCCTTCCACACAGGCCTCCCTAGTAGTTAAGTACCTGTGCAGAGATGCCAGTTAGCAGTAGCCATTTCTGCTTCGCATCAGTACGGTAGTTGATGATCTGGCAGCCAGCGAGACTAGAATGGCGATCAAACATTTTCACAGGCTGGGACTCCCCCTCCATACTCCAGTGGTAGACTGCATTATCCGTTACAAGGGCGACAGTATTCAGAGAGATCCACTTCCAAAAGGTGACATCATCTGTCATTGTATGAGCCTTCATCTTGCTCTTCATTTCAATGTTAAATATTTGAAGCGTTTTCCCAGCTAGAAAGCACAACATTGTTAGCCAGGCTGCAGTTTCCACTTGTTGCTCCAAGCACTGGTTAAAAGTAGAAGAGCTGCACTATGACATTAAACCTCATAACTTCCTTTAGTAAAACACTGTTATATACTGGCAGTACCTTCAGCGATCAGCTATTACTTTTAACCAGATCACACTCCATGGGCTAATTTTACCGATTTGCCACTACTGAGCAATCAAACAGATGTGGAAAACAACTTGTTACAATACAAGAGCTTCAGCTACATGAACAAATTGTATTATGCTTCACATACATCAAAACTAGGTTACAATAATGCTGAGTCTCTTAAAAGTGGTGAGGAGAGCTATGCCAGTGTCATTAATAACAATGTCCACATCTGTTTTAAGGATAAAAAAAGCACAACATGGAATGGACAAGTTGGCACAGGGCTTTTGTAATTCAGGCTCATTAACCAAAACCATTGGGTTGCACTAATAAGATACAGAGCTACTGGCTACAAACCAGACTAGCAGAAACTGCGCAAGGAGAGGAATGCAGTGACCAACACAAGCTCTAGAACGTAAAAGGAAAAGTTCTGAATTACAGAATGGTGCGTACATACATCCTGAACAGCCACCTGCAGTCTTTTCTACCAGTTTTTAGAATGCAGTGGCATGTAAGAAATTATTTCTTCCTGCTGAGAAGATAAGGAACATTCTGACCAACTTCTAGTTTTAGGAGACAGCTATTTAAGCACGTGCTAGCATAGCCCAAGAGCAACATTAAAGATCATGTGAAAGTAGGTGCAAGTAACAATATCTGCTACAGTCACTAACTGTCACTCAGCTTGATAAGGTAAGTGCCATATGGGCAAATGCTTTCCCTCGCCAAGGATTACTCAGTCAGAAGACACCATTAGTTCAGCTCTTGACATAAGATGCAGAGTCAGGAGTTTCTCCAGAGCTTGGAGAAGGATAGTCTAGTATACTGGCACTCAGGCTACAGGCTAGCAGTTTATTCTCATACCTAGTGCAGTTGGAGCTTTAGAGCCAAGGGAGATTACAGTCAGGTAACATGTATCCTACAAGCTATGCAAGGAATTTCAAGAGGCAAAACCTAGACTTAAGTCAAAAGTGTTAGTCCTGTTTATAAAAAGCTTATTATCAAGATCGCAATAGTACTTTGAGTTCTTGAGTGAATTAATTTTTTGAATCTTGAGGATTCTCTTGTTCAGGAGGGCATGAAAACCCTCTGAACTTTAGGCTTTCAGTTGCTTAACACCACTGTTCAGCCATGTGCACCATAGATCTGCACCATTTGATTCTGCTTTCTCTTTTCATAAAGACAGGACAGGAACAAGCACAGTCAATTGACATAACTCACCATCTGCACACACAAGAAAGCATTAAAGTTGTGACAAAACAGGAGCACGGTATTAAAGTCAAAGTTAAATAACACTGAATACATACACATCTTTCCATTAGCAATACACGCATTTCTAGACTGACAGAATTTAGCTTCTTGGGCCTCCTGGGGAACAACAACATTTCTGGAGATTCCAGAGGAATGCTTGTTCTCTGTATCACCAGAGATACCAGGTTAGCTGACCTTGTGCTTTATTCACTACACAAGTCTTCCCTGCATAGTTTTACTTTTCTTATCGCTGACTGATACAACGAATACGCACAAATTGGTGCAGCAGCCTCTTCCAGCAAGGCCAGACTAAGGCCTTGAGGAATATTTCCCCTCCTCCTCAATCTTACTTTTCCTCTCTGTGAAGAGAGAAGCTTAGCTAACAGACCGTATATGCTTAGGAGATCAGGTCTCATTTCTCTCTAACATGATTCCAGACATATCTTAAAGCCTGGTCTTTCATTCCAGCTCTCCCTGCTCAGAAGCTGTAAGCATTGTGACTGGAGCAAAAAACTCAACCTTATGATCAGCAAAAAGCAGGAAGCCTCGACTGAAACTTACTGCCCAGCCACCTTCAAAAGAACTGAAAATGCATTAAACTTAAGTTCCCATTAAGCAAAGGAAAATTGGTAAGGGATCTTCCCACATAAGTTGCCTGAGACATAAGTCAGTCATAAAACAGTGCTACAAAAAGCTTTCCATCCACTTCAAACATTTCTTTATCAGGACTTCCATACCTTTTAATGCAATGACTTTACTCGCAGGGTTCATGATAGCACTGTCAGCTGAAATTGGTCTTCGAATAGGGTTGCTGGGGTCATTCATGTCAATGATCACCACTTGAGCCTGTTCTCCTACTTTCTCTCTTATGCAGATGAATTTGTCAGACTCCATCGTCAGAGTGCTGAACCCAATGTTTGCTGGGTTGATGCCCAGATTTTGGAGCTGGAAGAGAAAGAAAGATTTAGTATTAAGTTACACCTCAGTATAGCCATGAACAGCTTTTGTGAAAGTCGCAAGCGATACTAGGCTTCACATACCTTTTTGGGACAATACAACCATGCTACCCAAAAATGGCACTGCACACAAATTCTTGCTCATCTTCAATTAAGCGCAGCAAGCTTCCTGAAGAAGCCCTGCAGTGTTCAAGCGCCTGGTACTTTGTCTTCAAGGTCCATTTACAATTTAATGTTTTGAGAGCCCAGCTTTTGAACCCCTCATATAGGTTAAGGCACATTGAACCTGCCTGCCCCCTGGTAGCTGTGCCAGAGTTGCAGGCTTCAGTACTTGCTCCCACCAGCTCTGCTTCCAGAGCCCTAAGTCACTCCATTGAGCTTGACAGTTATCACTGCCTCATCACATGTGAGGCATCTGAACCTTATCCTTGCGGAGTTAAAAAAAAAGCTACCTGTCTAGCAATTAGCCTAGTCCTGTCTAGCAGTAAGGCTGTATACCACCCAGGACATGAAACAGACACTTGAAATCAGAAATGGCTCATCCACAGCCATACTTAACACAGAAGACACCAATAAACCATGGCCTTTGCTGAGCCACAGCCTCCTTCTGTAAACCTTTAGAGGCATACCTTTAAACTATGTTTCTAGTACGGCCTGCAACAAAACACAGTTTAGTTAACACCACCCCACTGTGTTTGCAACAGTCTAGCGCATCAGGATGTCAGCAGTGAAACAAAGTTTATTTCATTTTTAACAGTGGAAATGCAGAGTGGTTAGTTCACTCAGACACAGATTCCCAGCCTGTGGGTGGGTATACCTTAAACTCAAAATCGTTTTTTCTACCGTTAGAGGAATTATCACTTCCAATACTTCAGATGTTTTTCTTTCTGGAAGACTGTTTGAACTTCAAGCCCAAGGTCTCCCTAGAAGGGCTAGACCTTCAAAGCCATTTTAGTATTATTGTACTAGCTTGAAACAAAACACTGAGCTCTTATCAGCTGTGCTCTGTACAAGCTCTGAGCTGACCACACCTCAGCCGCTCTCTTCCTGCCTACTTGCAGCTTCTGATAAAAGACTGTTTTACTACACTTCCCCTTTGCCCCGGCTTTCAGACAGCACACACGAGAAACAAGTAATGTCTAAGCTATGGCACACCAAGTTAACAGAACAAGCTTCACAACAGACACTTCAGTGGATGATCTGTACCACCCAGTGAATCAAGACAGCCAGATCTTGGTGCAGTTTAAGGTTGAGACTCAGAAGGGAGTCAGTTTTAGCTCCTTGGGTCTGCTGAAGGAGAGAATTTCTAGAAAATGATTCAGCCTTTGCATGTGGTTCTCCAGTCACTCTGCATTTAAGTCACTATTTCATTGAAGTTACCTGGCTCTTTCAGGAGGGGTATTCGCCATTTGAAGCTCTTCAGTTGGGTTTAAACAACAAGATCTCAATGCTTTACCAAAAACACGTTCAGGCTCTCTGATGTTTAAGGGCTCATTTCACAACTAGTTTATAGAGAGTTATCTCTTGGTAAATTGGATGTCTACCCAGCTTTTCTACTTTGAAAGTTTTTAAGAGATAAGACTATAAGCAGAACAGATTTAAATGTCATTCTTGAAGCTAGGCATCAAGCTAGCTTAAGCCATTCCTCCGAGGCAGAAGACGTACACTTTCTGAGACTCACCACAGTGAACAGTTTCATTCAAAGACAGCTCTCTTCATGTCCATCCACCTGACAACAAAGCCTGGAAACTTTAAAGGGAAAGAAAAGTGCTTTTTCAGCTTTCCCAAGAGAAAACTGCCTTAATGCTGCTACAGCTATAGAAATCAAACCCTACCTCTCCTTGACAGGTCAGAACTCTGTTACCCAGATTTAAGTCAGTGTTTGAGGTGCAGCATCACAGAACTTGGCCACACGTTCTTCAGCAACATGGATTCACTTAGAAGATTTCAGTTCAATTCTTCCTTTCACACCTTTATCTGGGCAGTGGTCTCTAGGCCCGGGACTCTGGTATTTGTACATTACCTAGGCAGGGCTACATGAACCTCGTCACACCCCTGCAGGCAGAAAAGTTCGAAGATATAAGAGTTTCACCTGGTAGAGCTGAAGACACTTACTAGGATGTGGCATTTCCTTTTGCTAGGGCTGCAAGTTTAACAAGCACAAAATCATTTATCGAGCACTCAATTCCCTTGTTCATTTGGTAGAGACGGGTAGTTTCAGAGTGCCAAGTACTCTGCCTAGCAGTAACACAAAGCACTATACTCAAATGGACATTCTTAGCAGAAGAAATTGAAGAAGCAAGTCCCAGCAGATGGCAGACCTCTTAGGGAGGTCTAGACATAATGACTGAAGCAAAGTTGCTTACATATTGCAGGATAGATTTATCTTAATCGTGATCAAACTGCCATCTGCTAGATATCATGTCTGAGGTATCCAACCCTAGTCGGTAGTGGAAGACGTGGTCCTTTTTAAACTTAAGACAATTTCCAAAGGTTAGACATTTCTTTGAAAAGATTTAGATTGGCACTGGAGCTCTAAATAGACCTTGGGGAAGCTTTCTGATGGAGGCATGACCATTAGTGAGCTCTTCAAGCACACAAGCCCTTTCCCTTAACATTTCATCTTTTAATCCAAACAGATCCAAGAGCACAAACCAAGCTGCTTCCAGCACCGAGACAGGAAGTTGACTCCAACCGTGACAATCTCTGCATTTGATTACACAAGAGCATCACCAGCCAAGAGTGCCACTTGCTTTGCTTAGCTGGTAATGCTAGTGGTAACTTTTCTCAGCTGCACTCACACCTGATGCACAGAACTCTTGAGGGTATAGATCATTCCCTGTACTATAGGTTATTTCCTTCCCCAAACCGGCTAAAGTTCAGGTGAGTGAGGCAGGAGTGTTTGTAAAGCTAAGCAAAGTAAACAGAGACTAAGATTACCAGGAAACATGACAGTAGGTATTTCTTTGGAGGCTTTTACTGCAAAAATTTCAGTACTATCCTATGTACAAACTCCTGAGTTTGCACTACAAATAAAAGCACGTGAATTTGCAGCAGATTTTTCTCCCTCCTCTCCTATTACTATAAAGGAAAAAACCCAGACATTTAATATGGCACGTTTAGGTCCGTTACCTGTCACCAATTCAGGAGTAAGTTTAAAAGACTGGGGAAAATAGAAGGAATCGTAAGATACTGCTATATTATACTACAAAGAACACCTCCTTGGCTTTCAAGCAGATACAAAAGCACTTGCTATGACACGTGCTAGCTGTGCTTGGGCAACCAATTTACAGTTCAATTTACTGTACACCAACATTCATTGGAAAGTTCAGTTATACCAGTCTCCTGAAAGCACATTGAAAAGAAAGTGGTCTGTGAAGTAGCTGCTCCATCAGAGGGGAACCACGAAACAGGTTGCCAGAGACAGCAGCAACTCTTCTGTTCAGCAGAGACATCGCCTCAAAGGACTCACCTAACTCGAGGTCAGATGCTTCAGTCAATTGTAGGCTGTACAGCACCATCAAATTCTATGACAACATTTATCTGAACAGCATTGAGAGGTGAATGACTGTAACATGCTAAGTGAAAGCCTGGTTAGTAAAACCACTTTTTTCACTGGAAGATAATTCAAGTACATTCCGGTAATTTACTCAGAAAAGTTGTATTACATGCATGTTTGACATCAAACTGAATGGTAAAACTGCTGACAAGAGTCTCTTAGTTGACCCCTTCCTGGAACACTCGTTTTCTTGTGACAGACAGTTTGCTTAGCTGTCAAATAATTTCTCCTTGCCTACAAGGAAGGGCGCGGGACTGCTGAGTACGCATTTCACCTCGACTCTCACACTCAACAGGATATAACCACTGTTCTCGTAGCCACAAGCAGCTGCTTTGTCTCTGCCCAGAGACTCCTTATCTACACACAGCTAGAAATCACATAGCTTGGAAATGCCAGCTAACAGAAATATTCCCAGTCTTTTGAGAGGCACACAGCTCCTTGATGTGCAGTGAGTCACATCAGCTCTACTGCAAGCCCGTGCTTCACTGGGCTCTGACTGAACTAGCTAGGCACCAGGCAACATTTCAGCCACTCAGTTCCATACGTGAAACTTAGCAAACTTAAGTCATGCAAAAGACTTACATCCATGATGACCTGCAAGAGCTAGTGGTTGCAGTTTTGTAATGCAGGAACCCCACAGCCAGTCAGTCAATGGCTCCAAAGTACTTCATGTTTACCAGCGCAAGCTAAGAGTTACAGTTTGTGACAGGCTAGGATGTGACAGGCTATGTTTTCAACACACAAGAGACCTCTAATACTCAAACCCTTCCGTTTCTATATCCCTCCTATTTTCTGCCTCACCCTCAATAGGCCGAGGTAGCCATCCGGTCTCAGCAGCCACAGGCATGCTGCATGACTATTTCAGTTACCAGCCATGGCTGAGACTGCACCTGCTGAAACTTGAGTTCAGAACCACTGTCTGCCATTACTTATCTTTGGTTAAGTCACCGCAGTCCCAGCACAAAGTGCTAATGAGCACACCACCATGACAAGCAGACCTGCTGACTTCAGTACCTGCCGGGAAGGACATGCCAGGAGGAACACCTTAAGAACTGCTTAACTAATTGTGCCTACCCAATTAGTTGACACACACGCACACTCCTCAGGTCACTTTGATTCTTCACAGCATTCTTTGTTGCAGATTTTCCCTCTAAGAATACTCCAAGCTCACTGGTTTTAGGAATTCAGATCCACCAAGAAGCAAAGGGCAAGAACCCCACCAAAATGGGCACAGCAGTCCTCTCTAATTCCTCACTCAAAAAACCAACAAAAGACTTAACTGCTTCAAACTAATGCTGTTACAGCAGAGATTTAGTGCTTTAGGATATATTCAAGTGCCTCACTGCCAGCACAATACATAGAAGCATTTCGTTGTTTGTCAGAGAGAAGTAGTAAATTTGTAAGTTTTATTATACAATGCCTCGGCTGTCCAGTTTTATTCACTCTCCGGCATAGCCAGCTATAATTTGAGAGCCGTCTAAGTACCACCACACCAGAACAGCACAGTCACCACTCAGGTTTGCTCCATCAATGGCCAGTAGATACAAGAACCCTTTTCCCAGTTTAAAAGGGTAGCTCTGTCTTGGCATCAAGCGCACAGCATGAGCTGACAGTTTTCTGTACTGTCTGGACAAGTCCACAGAATAATGTAAGTTTTTTAAAAATTTATTTAGGTTCAGAAGAGTATTTATTAATGCCTTAAATCACACCAGTACAGCGGTTTGCCTGGTCCAAGTTCAATTTTTATATATTTCAGGGTAGTGCAGCCAAATCACAACCACAGTTCATCACCTGCTAACTCGTCTTGTTCCTGCTTACTCATTAGGAACTCAATCTAAGAAAAGCTCCACGCATCTACCACAGTAAACAGTTGTGTTTTACTTTTACCCTCAAGCACACAGAGGCACCAACTTACAGAATCCCTAAAATCTGGATATGAGCAGCCAGATTTGCAGTTATTTGACATAAAGAACTCTGATCTCCCACTACATGCCCACTGAACTGTTCCCTCACAGCTACTTTAAAAAAAAAATAAGCAGCACTATAAAGTTTTATAATGTGAGCCAAATAGTTTTGATAGCACAGAAATCAAGTCTCTCCTTGGAAAGTCCCAAGGAAAAAGTTTCTCCACAGTGTGTTGTTGATGTTCTTTTGTGGCAAGGCAGGCACCTACAATAGACAACACACTGATAACATCCTACACATCTGCAGCTACTCAGATTTCAGAACTATGTGATGGGACTCAGAAAAACAAGACCTGAAGCCTGACTACACATTTTGTTCTTAGGCTTCGTTTAGTAAATATCCAGAAAGGTTACTTAGCCCTAGTAAGCTAACTACTTGCCACATCTTACTTGCCCAAACCAGATCTTTAGCCCAAACTGTGTGTACAAGCATGCTGTACTGTGCACACAAGAGACAAGACATTCAGAACCACAACAGTGCAGGGCTTCTGAAGCCTTGAACTCTTCATTCCCACATCACCTAGCCAAGATGCTGACAGCAACAGACAATGCCAGCGTGCCTTGAGTAGCATAATGTGGAGTGCAAGTGGGTTGAAGCTGAAGATCAGGACAAGCTTTGTACAATTACTTGACCATTTTCTGACCCACAGCAGGGGATCCATGGGGAAGCAGTATCATACTACACTTATTGCTAACTGCCAGTCTTCGAGATTAATTAAAAGCAAGTTTCAGTAATAGCCTCACAAGAACTTTGTCATTCACATCCATCACCTGCCTTTTTATGAAAAAGGCTCCAGTTGGGTGGGTACCTTGCCTTTCATTAAGCATCAGCTGCAAACTTGCAAGTGTTGCGCAACACCTGTATGACAAGTTTCCTAGACAATGTAGGTCAGGCACAGTTCAAGAAATTGTATTATTGAGTCCACGAGGTCCTCCTGTGAGCAGCCCAAAATACAGTAGGGCAGTTCTGGGTGGCAAAAACGTAGCAATATCAATGTTTCTGCTCTCAAAATTTGCTCCAACAGCAAGTCAGAAGTTTTGTCATGAAAACAGTACAATTGAGAACTCAAGTTCCTCTGATTTTTTTCAATGAAATACAATGAGGAAGTTCAGCGCGTACAGCAAACTGAAGCAGTGTGGGCAAGAGCCACGCGCATGCAGGCTCGGAAGGCCGGACACCCAGTCTTACAAAAGACCAGCTCATATATGCAGTTGTAAAATATACTGGTTAAGCCAGTGCTCTACATTAAACAGGAACAAGGGGGGATACAAATAAACAGATAAATCAGTCTTTAGTCAGAACAGTCACGTTCCACAATAGTGCTGGCCTGAAACCTACCAGCACCTCTGGAGTGAAGCAGATGAGTTTCATTATGTAAGACTACTCATGTCATTAGAGACCTGGTAGTGGGTCACTTGCAAGGTTTGTATCTTAAATAATGTATCACAGATGCATTTCAACAACACTTTATTAAGAGCTGGGCTACCCAGAGGGATGAGTTTCACCTGAGTATACAGAACCTTCTCAAAACCCAGTTCTAGACTATGCCACTACCAGGAGAGAGCTGGTGCTCTGGCCAACTCGTGAACTTCTCGTGTCAGTGCTGCTTCCTAAAGAAGAATCCAGGGCTACACCTAAGCTATGAATCCCAGTCTGGTTTTAAACTGATATGGAAGTTAAATTATCCAATGCTCAACAGTTAACCAGCTAGATAAAAACCAATCATGGCAGCATTTTTGAAATCTAAAAATAACGCTATGGACAGCAGTAATTTACACAGCAAAATAGGTATTTTGCAACTGTCCTTTTAACAAGGTGTCTAGAAATTAAATTCTTCACATTTGAGTTAAAAAAAGGAGTCGCTACAAACCATGCACATCCGTCACAAACGACACACAGATGCCAACATGACAGGGAAGCAGGGCTGCAGACAGGTTGCTCGAAGCCAGAAGACCCTGCCCAGGTATGCCCATGTAACTTTTACTACACAAGTTCTCCTCAAAAAACACTCCTCAGCAGTGAAGCCAAGCTTAATGCCATCGCAGCTACAGCAACTCAGTAGGAGAAGCATGGCTCCTAGTACTTCGCCCTACAGCCTTGTCAGATAGGAAGCACCCATTGCACAACTGGATTACCGCTTCCAGACCCCTCCCTGTACTCCAGCTTCACCCAGAGACGTTAAAGGCGAGTGCTTATTTGAGAAGGCAACCTTGCATTCCTACAGCGGAGTGATTTTAGAATTTGTTATTAATGCCTTTAGAAGGCCGTGTTAAAGAAACTCAAGGCCATCACTTGGAAATACTCTATTAGCATGCAGTTACGGTCTCAGGACACCCCAACCCAGAATTTGGCAGAGGCCAGGCGATGCCAGACAGAAAGCATAGACCTGGCCCTTCTGTGCCTGCACTGCCACAGCTGTACTGCGGGGAGCCCCGCGGCAGCTTCCACATTTCACTGCAATACGTGCTTTTTCCTGCACAGAAGATGACATGACAAGTCCGACCATCAATAAAAGGGTTTAAGACGTCCTTACAATTACAAGAAGTTTTAGCCCCATTGACAAAAAATTAGAATTAAGCAACGCGCAGAGACGTCTCGGCCACCTCGTTAGCGCAGCCCCTCGCCGAGCCCGTACCGACGCGGGATTTCCCGCCGGCGCTGCCCGAGGAGCCGGGCTCTCCCCTCAGAAGCCCCGAGGGCCCCCCCCTCCCCCGGCGCTCTCCCGCCGCACCGCCCAGCGGGTGCGAGCGTGGGCACGGTGCCAGCCTCGCCCACACCACCGGGGCGAAACACGCCCCGCCACCCAGAGCGAGCAAGGCAAGGCAAGGCGGGGACCGCGCTGGGGCTGGGGGCCCGCACCCCGGCCCCTCGCCCCCTCCCCGGGAGGCGGAGGAGCCCCCGCGGCGCCGCAGCCCTTCCCCTGACGTGCGGGCCCGCTGGAAGGTGCCCTTCGGCGAGGCGGGGAGGCGCTGCCCCAGCCGGGCACCGGCAAGGCCTGCGGGAGGGCGGCCGCCGCGCCGCCGGAGGGGCCCGGGCCGCCCCACGGCCCTCGGGGAGGGACGGCGGACGGCCCCGGCGCCTCTCGCCAGGCACCATCCCCGCGGCGGCTCCCCTGCGGGAGGCAGCGGCCCGCCCGGCCGGCCCAGCACCCGCTCCGCCGGCCCCTCCGCGCTCACCTGGAGGTGCTCCTGGAAGCGAATCGGTAGGATCTGGGCCATGGCGGCGGCAGCGGGCCGGGGCTCCAGTCCGAGGCCGGACCAGAGTCACACCTCAGCGGGGGCCGGGCGGCGCGGGGAAGCGGGACCGCAATGGCGGAACGGGCCAGCGAGCGCGGAGAGCCGCGGCGATCCGGAAGCTGCCCCCGCCGGCGGAAGGATACCGCCGCGGAAGGAAGAGGCCTGCCCTCACCTGCCGGCACCGGCCTTAACAGCGCCGGCCGGGCGGAGGGATCGCGGCGAGCGGCGTCGCTCACACGCCACGGGGCCAATGAGAGCGGCGGAGCGATCCGCCGCCGGAAGGGACTATTTCGGGCTCCTCACTCCTCCCTCCCCGGCCTTTTTTTTTTTTTTTTTT
>VZSC01000690.1:299518-333412 GCA_013398225.1 Steatornis caripensis
TTTTTTTTTTTTTTTGCCACATCATGCGACCGCGGTGGGGCTGCGTCACTTCCGTTCCGCGCTCGTCGCCCCGGCGGGTCACGTGCAGGGGGCAGAGCGGGCGGGCAAGGTGACTCGCCCAGGGCTGGGGGGGGGGGCGGTTGCCCTGGAGACGGGCGGGAGCAGGCCCAGCCCGGGCCCGGGCCCCCTCAGCGGCCGCCACCGCGGCGAGCGACGGCCGCGGGGCTTTCCCCGGTCAGCACGAAGCCCCAGGCAGGGATGCGATCCATCTCCCCCGAGGCCGGCAGCGCCCGGGGCCGCCCTGCCCGTTCCCCGTCAGCGCCCTAAGGCTCTGCCCACGGTTTGCCCCCGTTGTGCGAGCCAGCCCTGTGTCACCCTTGGCGTCCTTCAGCCGCCCCCCACAGCACCCCCGGGGAGGGAGGTGGTGTTTTTCCTTGCTACGAACCAACGCATCCCGATTAAAAAAAGAAAACGAAGTAGGGAAGGACGATGAGCGGGTGCCGGCCCTCCTTGGCCAACACCACGGGCTGTCAGCGAACGACCTGAAACGGCAGCAGCCCCTCGAGCCTCCAGGGATGGTCCAACGACCCTGCCCCTGTAACACTGTTAATAAGTACAGTAACGGGATGAAACTTCACATTTCCCTCTACGTTTATTAACTTACAATGTAACTCCAGGTAAAACTTTGCTCCTTTCACTCGGTGACCGCAGCACACCACACATTCCGAGTGCTCTACCACGAGGCTGCGCGTGGGGCACGGCCCAGGCACCGGGGAAGACTTAACCACTGCTTCATCTTTCCTTATTTTGCAATCTCACGGTTATTTCCTCATACTATTTTTCTTTGTCTTAAATTTCTAAGTTCAAAACCTCTTGAGCAGTCCTGGAGCACAGGGGGTGGAAAAAAAAACCCCACCTCCCTTCTTGCTACAAAGAAAGTGAAAAAACCCACCACCATAAAAAAACCAAGCATTAGGATCTACCAGGAGATACATAGCCCCAAGCAAGTGCCGGCATTCTAGCTACTGGTCTCAGACCTAGCGTGTGGTGCACACGTCATCTGACTTGCAAGCGGTTATGACATTGCAAATATAATATAAACCAAAGTAAACAGCAATAATCCGTGGGCTGTCACAAAATTCAGACTATAGGTTTAGTCAAGAAAAAGTGCTGGCTTCTCAAAAGCAGAGTCTGAGCAACAGCGCGGAAGAACAAAACCCTTTTCCCTCCAAAGGCAGGATAAAGGGCCCAACGAACGAGGAACCCTGAACATGCCGCTTCCTGCAAAGACTGATCACCACCAGTAATTAAGGTTGATCATCACCAGTAATTGCTGGGTTCTCGCCTTCGCTTAGGACCTAGAAAGGCATTAATCTCGCTGCCATTTCTGTGCCCTGTACCCACAGAAAAGGGGCAGGCGGCAGCAATTCTCCTGCAGTGAGGAACTCTGTGACTGAAACTCGCAGGGCAACCGCAGATATCGCTGCTTGCTCCCGCTATTGCCGTTGACAACTACAGTGTTGCTCTAGTCAAGCCTCCAACAGCCTTGTGAGGTGGCAGGGTCCTGCAGGGCAACGCCGCGGCCTCTCCAGCTCTTCGAGAGCTGAACTGTGTCTTCTTCCCTGGGTTTGGCAAGCACGCAGACCAGCCTCAGCTTTTCCATTTTAATAGGTACAACCACAGAAAGAGGGACAACTACCTGCAAAGCAGCTCAAGGTGACACGCAGAGAAAACAACTGAGGCATGGAAAATGACAGTAAGTTCTAACAGTTTTGTGGAAATTGTCTTAGGTAAAATGTCACTTACTGAAAGTGAAAAACAGCAAAAAAGACAAGCTCCACCCTGGAGCGCTAGAACATTTTAGGGTTATTAAGGTGACAGAAGGGGATTACCCCCAGAAACAAACTTTATGATGACAAAGCATCACAGTTCTTTGCTTTTTATATACTTGAGGAAAAAAGCTACTATTTCCTTGTGTATTCTTTCAACACATTTGAAACAGTCATTTTTCAGACCAAAATCCATACATTTTAAAAATAACAGCCACCAAACTCAGAAGAACAGCCCACTAGGCAGCATGCCTGCTGATGGACTGCAGGACACAACCTGGCCGAGTACTGGATTCACTGCTGGATTGTTTTCTTTTTTTCAAATGGAAAACACACAGTGCTAAGTCATCCTTGACAAAAATTATGCCTTGTTAGCAAGAATGTGAAAACATTTACAAGTACTTTGCATACAAAGACATCTTCACCCAGAACCATCACTGTACATGGTACAGCACAATACGGAGTAGGAACAACACTGTCTGCAACAGAGAACGCAGGTGGCAAGCGTCTCTTTGTATTTAGACCATCATGGTTCCATGAACAACAGAGCACTTCCTACACGTTTTCCTGAGTAGAGTACAAGCATGAAGATTGTGCAGCTGCAATCATGCAAAGTAAAAAGTGACAGTTCCACTCCTTTTAAAAAAAAAAAAACCTTTAAGAAATTTTTATTATTAATGGCACTGAGACCACTGAGACCTTTCTAAGTCAACTGAATGCGGCAGAACTGGCACCACAGTGGGGTGTCTTCATCCACATTTCAGGCCGCTAAGTTGTTGCCGGTGACAAGTAGCAACAAAATTCACCTTGGTAACTTTTCCTTGCTGGATGCAGCAAAGGAAGATTGTGTTTGAATGCCTCGCACCCAAACTTACCACAAAGCAGAAGTTTTCCTTCATTCCAGTCAGTCATTTTGCATTATGCAAACATACCCAGAACAACTGCTCCGAACTGCCTTTCCTCACAGTGGGAGTGGAGCAGCCGCAAGTATTACCCCATTTCTTTCAATGGGCCACTTAAAGCCTGGACTCTTTGCTGCTTTCTCTCAAGATAGCGAGCTCGGGCATCCAATATTGATTTATCATCATTCCTTCTCTCCATCTTCTTTGCAGAGTTGTCTGTGACTCCTCCTGGGGGGAGAGGAGAGAGAGAAACACACTCTTCTGGGTAAAAAAAAAAAAAAATCAAACAAACCAAACAGCGTTACAATTCTTCCTATTTGTAAAATACCTCAAAAAACCCAACAGAATCTCAAAAGTTTCTCAAGTCCCCAACCAGCCATGCAAATGACTTCCAGAGAGGACAAACTGCACCACAGTGGGGAGGAAAAAAAAAAAAATCATGCCTTAACTCCCATGTCAATATTTGCAGCTGGGCTTATCTCACCCCCAAATGTCTATCTTGCTGTTTATTGTAACAGATACTATGTATCTTGCGTTCCCATTTCTTCTTTAAATTACACATCTCAAACTCAGCTTTAGGCAGGAGAGGGGCAGCACTGGGAGCAGGAAAAAAAAAGCTAAGAATAAACTGTCTTTATAAATTTCCAGGGGTAGGAGGAAGAGGGAGGATAACATACAGATAAAGGAGCGAAAAAAGCCACTATTCCAAGATCAGACACCACTAGAAATGCACGTTCTCCCACTAAGCTGAGACCTTGGGAGTGCTTCTCCCAGAAGGAAAGAAAAGTTTAAAAAAAGTTTAAAATAAAAATTAAAATAATAATAATAATATTAAAAAAAAATCATTCAAACACTCTGAGAGCCTAAGTATTATGTGAATGAAGCAGCTACTGCAGCCTGTTCCTAGGGCTCTGGGCACCAGAGTCTTTGATATGAGGAAGGAGCTTTAATCAGCAGTCTTGGAATATTTGTAATTATTCTGTCTTGGAGTCAAATAATAGTTCAGCTCATGCTGCAGCCTTTCCTTCCACTGGGCACTACTTAAGGCTTTGTCAGCTATTCAGCCACCTATTTTTACGAAGCTCCACAAAACACAACATCTGTAAGGTCAGTATCAATCTCAATTTACAATTCTCCAGCAAAGTCAAAAAGTTAAGGGGGACAAAGGGAACAAACCTCAGCTCTTTGGACTTCAGATAAATAGCTGAGGCTCCTCTGTGTTATCCAATAACGCAAACATCGTTTCTAGCAAATTCATAACCAAATCCAATTCATGGTTTTATCATTTAAAATGGTTGTTTTATACAACAATGCAGGACAGAAAGAGACGCTGGACTGAGCACAAGAGTCTAGATTTTTCCTATTGCTAAGGAAACTGAAGAGAATCTATATTGCCAGTGCCTGTACTATATATTACATTAATGTTTCGGAAGGGTCAGCTCAGGAGTAGAGAGGCCCTTTAAATACTTGGTTGCTGTATGAAACCTGCTGACAGAAGAATTCAAAGAATGTCAAGCAGCCAGATCAGTTAGCAGGCACCAGTTCTAGTTTTAATTAAAACTGACTATTTAAACATATGGCATTAAGTCCATTGTCAGAATGAGACATTCACCAAAATGTGATACTTTTTCCTCTGTATTTTTTGTTTGGCGGGGTTTTTCTCAGTTTTGGTTTGGATTTTTCTTGCTCTCTTGCCACCTCCCCAGCGCTTAAGACTTCCCTCTCTCATCACAGTATTATTTGGGGTATCTATGGCTAGATAGCCTTTGGAAACATAAATAATGGTCAGACTCAAAATGCTTTTATTCTACTCTGTGTTAAAGTTCTGCTCCTGTCAGCTACAGTAAAACAAAAGAAGGGAGGAGCATGGCAAGAGCCAGTAGACAACCACCACTACAGGCACTGCCGAGGCAGGAAAATCAGGATTGCAGAGCTGTAGTAAGACAAGAGAACAGCTAGAGCTACACATATCACATGTTAAGCACATCCAGATTAACACATACCAGTCAGGAATGCATGCAGTGACATAATATACACACACACGTCCACAACAACCAAGAAAACCGCACGCTCCATAGATAAGGACTAGTAATGTGCTTACCACACTGCCTTTTAAGGTCCTCCTTAAGTTTCCACTTGGTTATTTCCTCTTCAGTTACTTCTTCCCGTGCCACACTGCTCAGTTCGTATGCATCAATTTGATGCAATCTGGGCAACAAGTCTTTGACCCATTCATAGCGAACGGGACACACTGTCCGGACATAGATTTTGGACGTCACTGTGACATCATGGAAGATGATCCACTCGAGGCGAGTTTCCTGATTATATAGCTGAAAAAATAAACTATTATTTCAGAACTGATTAAAAAAACATTTTTATTTCTAAAGCACCCTCCACTGGAGTATCTTCCAATGCTTCAGATGCAAGAATGAGATAAAGCTGACATTACCCTAAACTTTCAGGCAGGGAAATTGAGGCATAATGACTTGCTTAGAATTGCCCAGGAAATCCAAAGAGCCAGAGAGAAAGCTCAGTCTATGTCACACTCGTTTCATACGCCAAACATTTACAGAATTTGAAGAAGTGAGGCTCTTCCCCACTTTCAAAATGAACACCGCAACAGTTCTCCTTCTGGCCATAAGTTAGCACAAATCAAACAGAAGAGGAAGAGTTTACAGGGACCCGCCTCTTAATCGTTTTACAGATCGTTTCCTACTTCACTAACAGAATTTGATAACTTACTGTAGATGAAGGATGGATATAGACTATGCTGCCATGTCCGTCCATTGTGCAGAATGTCCTGGCTGCAGATCTGAAAGGTTTGTGAAAATAAATATACTATGAAGCATACTTTGCTGTAATCTGAGAGCAACACTAACTAAGCAAACCAACAGCAGCACAGAAGAAAATGGTCAAATATATAAGCAGGGGAAGATCATTCCGGAATTAAACTGCAAAAAAACCTGTGAGGAATAAAAATATATCTAATTTACCACGGTAACACTGCAGATAGAACAACACAATAATAAACAGGGTTTGGGATTGAAGTCTTTGAGAGCCATGCTGATCGGACATTTCCAAGCCCTTTAGTTTACTATCTGGATCATCAGCTTGCAAGTTCATTTCACAGACAGAAGAACTGCTATTCCAAGGATGTAAGCAACTTCCCCAGGAGCGTAACAACAGACAGAAGCAGAGTACTTGCCAGGCGGCCAGCCCTGCGCAGAAACACCACCTTAAGCAGCAGTTGCTACTTGGCTACTTTTAACACTATACAGCCTTACTATTCTGTTTCGATATGCAGCTACACCTTTAAAGAACATGCATTCAATTCTCTGAATTTATTACTTACCTCCTAGCTACATTGATGAAGTATCCTGCACATAGACATCTTCTTAGAATTTCAGTTCTGGAGCCTTCAAATGTCTCTTTAGGGAAGTCTGGCAGCTATGTAAATTAAAAACAACAAGAATCAGGATCTTTGCTAAAGAAGTAGTGACAATCCCTGCTCCATCTCATGGGTTTTAAAACGTGGGTTTCTCACCCTACAGAAACCATGAGCAAAGGAGGAAAACCCTCCTTCTGGCTTGTTGCCACCATCATACCCGTTAGTTACACAAGCTACAGCAAGGATGCTCTAATAAATATTTAAGCGGATTAGTTTCTACTGGAAAAAGGCAGCAGCCATCTGGCAAAGGCTCAGTAGTCCAGTACATGTTTTAAATGTGAACTTATATAACTCGATCGTATACCAAAATTACATTTTTTTACCTGTTTCAGTTTAGTGATTATTTCCCGAAGCTGCTTTTCCACACTAAAAGCAGATTTTAAAGCTCTCCAATGGATCCAGTATTTCTGGCACCAAGCTGAAGGAGACTTGCTGAGAACAGAAATACTTGTATTATAAAGAAGCCCTTTGTAAGCTGAAGGCAGAAAGTTGCCTCTATTTTCTGTTATGGTCGTACAAAGAAGGCAACCTACACAGGCAGATACTTTGTTAGTTTAAATAACAGGTGTCTTGATAGAAATTACAGATCACAATAAGGAATAAATCTGCAATTAGGTATGAGTACATACATGTGCATATATGCAATATATTTAAAAATCATCAGCAGCTGGAAGTTATGAGCAATGCAAAATTACTTACTGTAAGGAATCATTTTATACCTTGCTTTGCACTGTTCAAAAATATTTAAGAGGGTTGCAAAGTCATTGCATCCTCCCACTTGTGAGGAAAGTTCCTGGTGTTGAAGTTCTGCCTCCTTTTGCTTCTGAGGATCACCTGAGGAAGTAAGTTACACCTCACTTCAACAAAGGCGTTTTTATTTATCACTCCTACTTGATTTTCTATTAACGTCTCTCCGAAGTGTGTTTGACAGCATTGGCTCTTTATTCGTGTTATTTTTAGATTTGTCTCTCCTCCACAGCTGCATTTACAGTTCTTCCTTCTTCCACTACCGCTGAACAAGAATACACAGACGCTATTAAATCTGTGATTAATCTCATCAGTCAGCACTAGACATGAAGACTTACAGTCTCTTAGAAAGAAGGAATGGTTCTATGTATTGCGCTCTCACAATCAATTCAGATGCCAACATGAAAGAGGAACCTTAAACAAACAGCTCACCGGGATCAAGTGAAAGTTTTGCTCTGGGAGAAAAAACAAGACTGTTGAAAGCACCCCATCACAGCACCACCTAATCTGTTTAACTCAGCTTTTGTCCTAGTACTCAAGTGCCATAGTAATGGAGGTCTTGAAAAATTAAGTCTAGAAAAAATGTGATCTGTGAGTTTAGTAGGAATTCGCCTTCACTAAATGCTAGGAATGCACTAGGCAAAAGCAACATTTCCAAAGTGTTATTTCAAGTTTTAAACACCCAAAGAATTTCTTCCCCAGCACAACCTATTCCTCTTCGTAGAGCAGGATATGGCTGCAAAGGCCAATGCACTGCATTGCTGCTGTACTGCAGACAATGTTAGAAGTCTGTGAGTATTACAAGCAACACCAACGAAGCAAGGAGGCCGTTCGTATACATATTGTCCACGAGCAAATGCCTTCGCGATGGGAGTTTCTGTGTTTGCACCCTAATGTACGGGGTCGCTGGAGAGTAACGAACAGGTATGCATTAGCTAGCTGAACACGTAACAAGGGTACGTTGCCAGATGGAGGATGGGAAAGCAAACACATAGTTGTGGGAATGGGAAAGACCCCAGAGCAGAATCCAGCCTATCAGTACCGTCAGCAGTGTCTTTAGCTGTTGCACTAACGGGCACAGTTAATAGACTACAGAGATAAGTGGACAAGAGCCAATGAGTGACTAGAAAGGACAAAGGTCTCCCGCAGACTGTGCTACATATAAAGACTGTATGTAGCACAGTTGGGGGAGAAGGGGGGCAGACAGGAGGGGAAAGCAGATAGGAAGGAGGATGTGGGAAACAGTTTACCACTAGTGAGAGGTGCCAGCTTTGAACCACAGCAAAATTACATTTTCCATTTAGAAAAACACTGGAAATGGAGGCAGTGACAAGTTGAGCTTCTCACAGTAACTGAAAAGGTCTATTTGGGTAAACACAGTTATTGGACTGAAAAGCCCATCCAGAGGCGACCCCGTTCCTTAAAAACAAATTAATCAGTACCTGTTTTCTGTAGCTAGACCAACAGCAAAGACCAACAGCGAAACATCTGGTGTGGTGCATTTTGGGTTTTTGGTCTTTTTTTTTTTTCCCTTTTCCTTCCTGTAACAGTTTTCCCCCTTATGATCTCTCAGCAATCCACTTGCTTACCCATATGTTGCTTTACAGCTCACAGACGTGGGACAAACACAACCCAATTCCACACCATTTTCAAGTCTTTGGAACAGCTGCCAACCAATGCCTACTGTGCAATGTGCCCTGACTCCAAGACCACAGAAAGCTGTAAAAGCATACCAGCAAAGTGCCTTTGTATATTTGTCCTAATCTTAACAATCTTCCCTGCAGATCTGCTATGATGTACTCTGGGAGACAAGACAATGCACTTGAGGAATCTTCCTCATGCTGCAACATAAGGGTTATTTGAAGATTTAGTTTAAGGTAAATACTTATGTCTCCCACCAGTGTTGGGCACAACTAAGGAGACCAGCTTGCTCCCTTGTATCCTTACTCTCAACTAAAGGCTTGTGCTACTGCTGTTCAAAATACAGAATCAGCTCCCACTGTACAACCTTGAGATTCCTCTGTAACATACTGTGGCCTCACAAACTATTAGCATAGAAAATGACTGACAGCACACACACACCCCGCCCCAGAGGAAAGCTGTAGAAAAGGTCTCCAGGTGAAACAGTGTGTGCTGCCTAACCATTGCCTGAGCTGTCCCTGTCCAAGCAGAGCTCCCCACCCACCCAAGGCTGCTTTGGGATAAGGGGCTTCCTACCTGGACGAATGAAGACATTTTCCACAGACAACATGGCTGCTATGGGAAGCAGCAGATCTTCACAGTCAAGAGAAGCAGCTTTTATGACAGCACAGGTCAGGTTGGGAGGGAGGGGGAACTGCACCAGGAATTCACCGAGTCTTGTCACATGGCCTCTCCTTATCACAGGAAAAACATTCAAATACCAGATTCAACAAAGCTACATTTAAACATAAATCGGAACATCTGCACACAACGTCAGTCATCATATACTGACAAAGAGCATTTCCCTCTGAACTGTTCTAACCCTGCCGTCTGTGTGTGCCCAGACAGGTGCTGGAGACATGAAGCAAGTGCAGGAGAACATTTCGCCTTTCTCCATTTTGGCTATGCCTGCTTCATGGCAGGCAAGGCCAGCTTTTTAAGTGTATCAGATGCTTAAGATACGGTTTGGGTTTTTTTTTTGCAAGAAGAATTCCTGGAAGCTTAGGATAAGATCTCCCTTCCTGTCTTGAGTTCTTGGATGGGACTCACAGCTACTGCCTAAGCACCTTTGTCACAACAGTCTGGGATCTGCTATCAGGAACTACAGCACAGAGTTGAGATATTTTGTCTGAAGTCACTCAGGAACTCCAGGACAATGCAGATAAATGAATCTGTATCTCTCAAGTCCTAAGCCATGCTCTAAGCCCAGTTTTACAGAGAGTATATTAAAACGCAGTAGTTAAATTCCTGGCCCAATGAGGAAACATATTCAACTGCCAGGGGAAAGTCTGGCCCACGTGAACAACTAACACCACTTAAACCATTAGATTTTAAATTCTTCTAGTGACTACGCCCCTTTATTTTTTTTACCTGTCAATAGCATCACACTGGTACAGTTCCTTGAGAGCTTCTAAAATATGCCTTTCTTCAGGGCGGTCCAAATAGGGAAATCTATAGCAAAAAATGAAGTAAAATATCTCACCGTTCAGACTCAGTAAAGCCTTGTTAGTTTTCAAATTTATTAAAATACTTTTGTAACCTTTCAACACACATTTCTGACCGAAGTGCACATACGCATCTTCAATATATGGGTGCATTACTACAGGTACAGCCTCAAGCTGAAGAATTACAATGACAAATCCCAGCATGGCACATGCAAAGATGAACTGTATTTTCTGCACATGTGTGATCCTAAAATTAAACAATTCCACAGAGATGAAGCTTTCGGGATATAAACATCAGTATTTTAAAGGAACGCTGTTAACTGTTTAATTTTGGAGACAAGGAGCTAGTTTTGGCAGAACCTCAAACCGGACTCGAGCTCGAGATCAAATCTGGCATTAAAGACTGAGGAGAACAGCAGAAAAGCTGATTGTGTTGAAGTGTCACAGTTGGCTGGGGACCTAATCCCATCTCCTGCCAACAGGCTGCTGGTGCCTGTGCTGCCGAGACTCAGGAAGAAAATGATAATCCCCCAACTCCTTCGAGGTTACCTTATGACATCATGCACGGAAAGGCACTTCAGGGTCAGGATCACAGATGTCAGACTGGTTCTCTTGATCTCTGGGACCGTGTGATCAGGCATGCACTGCTCCCAGAATTCTTTGCTGTATAGTCGATAGCTTTTTCCAGATGATGTCCTGCCAGCTCGGCCAGCTCGCTGCCTTGCTTCGCTCCTGCCAAAACAGAAAGGGAAAAAAAAAATCCACACTCCTGATCCTTTCTGTTATTATCCAGAGAAGCACACTGTAACTATGATAGATAATAGCAATTTCTAGGCTTGTAGATGGAAGACACATTGTACTGTGCAGCAACTGAGAAATCCAGCTATACAAGAACTAGCAGAAGAAAAAGCATTTCTGTGCAACTGAAAATCTTATTAAGCTTCTCTGAATCAGGCTGTTGTATTCAGCAAACACAAGATGACATGTGAGCCGCTGTTCAGACTACAGACAACGCATTATCAACTCCTTCTTAATGCCTTAATGCAAACAAAATGGCTTTAAATTACGGAGCCCCAAAGCCACCCACCTCCTGCCCTTTTTTAAATTTTTTTTTTAAAGATCAATAGATACACAGTATTGTCAGAGCAACTCCCAGAAACACCAAGCACACGACCTTTTTAAAACTTACTTCGAAATGGGAACCACCTCCAGTATGTCCAAGCCAACGCGGGGGTTATGATTCAACTGCTTCACAAATCCACTATCTACTACGTATCTGAAAAAGATTCATACTCTGTTAGAGAAGAAAACAATGGAGGTCTCAGTAGACAGACAGGTAACTGCCACATGCATAACATGAAAGCGAGAACACGTTTACCCTACAACTAAGCTGGGTACCGAACAAGTAGTTGCACTTTGCTGGTCAGCTGCAGCCCTGCAACGGTTCAGTCTACAGGACATTACAGACAATACCTCCCAGCATCCAAGGAGACTGTGCTCATTTAATGGAGCTGAGATCTGATTTCAAATTAGGGTCCAACAATCTGTAAGACTATGTAACAGTATCAAGGGGTTTTTTCATTCAATACCTGCACAAAAAGAGGCAACAGGTAATTATTGGGCAGGGACAGTAGCAGAAGGAAGCCAAACGTGCTTTTCCAAATCTCGCAGAACTTTCAGAATTATCCCCTCCGTTGCAACTTTCATGAAGAATAGTAAATGATACCTGACTCCTTCAATCGTCAGAGATGTCGCAGCAATGTTCGTGGACACCACACATTTTCTAATGCCTGCGGGAGCTGGCAAAAATATGCTTTTCTGTTGATCTAAAATGACAGGTAGTCAGTCAGTCAATCTGTTATGATACAATGCTCTGATTTCAAACCACATCTCTAACACTGTGCAAACTTAAGTACTTAGTGAAAGTCATTTGAATGAAAATAGAAAGTGAATCACATAACATTCTAAAACATAGATTCAGTATTATTTTAGCATGTGCCAGAAATGAGAGAATGTCTTCCTTATTGCTTGCATTTTTGAGAAGATTCTGAGATCAAGAAAGGTCAGCTCTCCTGGATGCTTCCCAACCCAGAGCTAGGAAAAACAAACAATATGTCTGGTCTTAACAGAATCTTCATGAAGTGAAGGATTGAAGGGTTTTAACAATCAGGGCAAGTGAAGGTGAACATTAAAAGATTCAGTTAAATCCTCTGCGTTTCCAGCAAATCTTCTTTTAACATGTAACAAAGCAGCATACGCGGTTTCCATTAATTCATTTGGCTTTCCGAGGAACAAAAAAAGGGAGGTGGACATTCAACCTCCCCCTGAAATTTTCTCACTTATTATACTCAAAAAATATACAAATCTCTTTACGGAAAATTCTCTCTTGTGTATTTAAAAATATTCAAACACAATGGCCTCTGAGAAACTGCCACAAAAGAAAAAAATAAAATAAAATATTACTCTCAGTCAGGAATCCAACACCTATCACGGAGTAAGGAAGAAGCTATCCCTTTCTTTTATGCAACTTTTCATGTTGCTCTTTCAATAAGGTAAAAATTTTGCTTCCTCTTTGCACATTGTTACCAGATCTTTCCTCTCAGCAGCACTCCCAGATGGAAACTGCTGTCATGCTCTTCTGAACACTTATTGAGCCTCTTGGCACTCTACGTACTGCACCCACACGTTTAAACATCGCACTCGAGCTCATCTGAAAATACAGCGTCTGTGTTCAGTAAAGGTCAAAGGGCCTTTGTTTTTAACTCTTTGACACTGACTGTGGTATCGCTGCCAAATAAAACAGACTGGCTCATTCTGATAACCTGTACTTTTCCATATTGTGTTACACTGTACTACTTCTATCTTCCCTTACAGGCCTGCGCTCACCACCACCACCAACCTACTGGCAATATCTTTCCCATGTAAGATAAAATGTGAGGGCCTACATAAGACATCTGAACTTCCATTTACCCAATATCCCCTTCCTAAGCTGGAGACCTTGATGCCATGTGAAGCCATTTCCAGTGGCTATGAATTTTAACTGGAGGCTTCTGTGCAAGTACAGACAAGGTTGAAGTTGCATTGGTTTACGAACACCACGAAAAAGCCCACAGTGCTACAATACTATAACAAATGGGCTAATAAATGCCATTTTTCCAATTACAACAGAACTATTTGAGTAGGACACTGTTTATAACATCTTTCGCAATTAACATTTATGTGAATTAAGTTCCATGTGACGTTATATGCTCTTACCTGTTGACATTGACCCATACAATGGTAAGATAAGCAGGCCTTCAACAGACCGGTCATGTACTTCATACCGATAATCAATAGATTCTGCTTTCTTGAAAAGTAAGTCACAAGCTCTTTCTATCTCAATTTGACCTAAAAAACACACAGGATCATTTAAGCGACTTACGTAGCTACAACTCTGCCTTCCTAGTTTGCAACATCTCTAAACAAGATTGTTTTGCCATGAGTCATCAAGAAAAACTCTCACCTGTCAGGAAAACCAAGATGTCGCCTTCTGGTTCATTTAAGTGGATATCCAGTGTCACTTTTACAGCCTGAAACAAACAACAGACAAGACAGTAACAGCTGGAATGCCACTTACTCTTTCTAAAACTCATAGTGCTAACTAATTCTTCCCTATATCCTGCAAAGGTGCTAAGAACACAGCAGTATAGCAGCTAATTCTTGTCTTTCACAGATGATAATCGTACCAAGAATAAAGAACACAAAACAGAAACAAAGTAACGCATGCCAGACCTCTGTAACATATGCAGAGCTGCCTATGTCCCTTGGGCTGAGCAGGTTGCAGAATATCTCCTTGACAGGATAACTTCTTCCTGGAATATGCAGCACTGAACAGTGTCCAAAGAACTCCGAGAGCTTGTCTACCTCCAGGGTGGCCGACATCACCACCACTTTCATTTCAGTCTTCCTGCCTGGTGGTTTCTTCTGTAGAAATAGTTTCTTCAGCAAACCAAATAAAATATCCTAACAGAAAAACAGAAGTGGCTTATATCAGTACCCCAGGTTTCTTAGAAGTGGCTGACGAACTTGGAAAGAACTGATTTTATCCTACTGATACAGCAAAGACGAAAAATCACACCTTCAGGGCCTAAGCACTCAGAAGAACGCATACACTTAGCCTGGTCATCTTGTAAGCACGCTAATCGGTTTCTAGAATTTAATTAATTTTTCATCAGCTCTTCCCACAGCTAGAAACAGAACCAGTGTAACTTAAAATCTGTTGGTTTCCATTTTCATACTCAAGTCATTTGCAAGCAGTTACCTCAGACCCATTTTAAAAAGTCCAGCGTACATTGCCTGACTTGAGTGTGCGTCCTCCTTTATTGCACTATTTATTGTTATCACTTCACCAAGTTTATTTTACTCTGCAGTGCTCTGGATTAAAAATCCACTCCTTTCAGTTAGACACGGGTGATGGAGCAGTAACTTCTTACAGCACCCTAGCTCAGTTACTTGCAATACCCTCAGATGCTGGAGGGCAGAACTGGGATTCAGGAAGCATCATCCCTTTTCCCCAGCTGGACTGGTAGATAGTTTGCTGGACTGGTGGGTTGTTTGACACACAACGTGATCTCTTGAGGACTGAGTGACTTGAGTCCCACTTTGCCTGCCACGGAAGGGTCAGAGTGACATTTGATAACTTTTGGTACTTAGGTCAGTGTAGATACTTCCATGGTCCCAAAAGCCATAATCTCTTTGCACAGTCATACACACCCTAAGAAACATTAGGCCTTAGAGTGAGAGAGATGTTTCAGAGTTACGTTTGTGTGTGGGCGGGGGGGTTTTGAATTACAATTCTAGAAAGACTGTGTTCATTGTGCTGGCTTGAAACTCCTGGAAATTCTGGGAAAGTATCCAATAGGCAGCCAAGTTTTAACTGCTTTCGAATGCAACAACAGCTGCAACAATTCCAACGGGATTACAGGATGCATTTTATTTTCAGATTATGCAGCATGTAATAAACAAAGCAGCAATTTTGTGGTCTTAGGACAGCAGAAGGATAAAGTGCATCCATGGAAATTCAGCCAAAATCCTTGGGGATTGTGCAGACATGAAAGAAGGGTACAAGTGGAGGTCAGTTGAGGAGAAATAGTGACCCAAAAGGACAGATATAAGGCAACACTCACAGTGCTGAGGCTCCGCTCGTGGGCTTCATCCAAAATAATGATGCTGTACTTGCTGAGAAGGGGGTCTGCCAATATTTGCCTCAATAAGCAGCCATCGGTCATATACTTGATGGCGGTATCCTGAAAGGTTTAATTAGACATTTAGTTGTTATCCTGGATTTTTACTTCAAAGTAAACACATGTTTGTCCAGAACACACACTGAGACTGCATCACGGGTACTTACGCACCGCATCACAGGTGCTTGGCAATGTCTCACTTGAAGATGTTCAAAAAACATTGATCAAATGAGTTATACGACACAAACAACTGCAGCTCCCCCACAGCTGGGACAGACGGCTTCTCGAGGCTCCGAGACGCTCTGCACGCAAAGCGCCAGGAGACGCAGCAGGGCCGCGCCACTCCCCGCAGAGGCCCACCAGCAAAACCCTGACAAAACACCGACCCCAACACCCTGCCACGAGCACACCGGCGGGGACGCAGTCCTTGGAGCCCCACCTCAGCGCTGCAGTCATCGAAGCGGACCTGGTAGCCGACAACGCTCCCCAGCGAACAGCCCATCTCCTCGGCCACCCGCTGCGCCACCGAGATGGTGGCGACGCGCCGGGGCTGGGTGACGCCGACGGCGCCGTGCTCGGCGAGGCCTACGGGAGAGACGGGGAGACCGGGGGCGCTGAGCCGCGCTGCGCCCGGGCGGTGTACACCCGAGCCCCGACGCAGACAGGCAGCTGTGTAGTTTAACGGCATTAACCGAACCACCTCCTCCCACCGCTCGCGCACCGGCGCGGCGCAGCCCGAAGCCCCGCTCCCCGTCACGGGACGGGGCGACCGCCCGCGTCTGGCTGTGCTTATCTCCCCCGTCTCGGGGCCGAGGCCGCAGAGCGGAGGGGGCTCTCAGGGGTTGCCCCCGCCCCCGGCCGTTACCTGCCTCGAAGAGGTACTTGGGCAGCTGCGTGCTTTTGCCGCTGCCCGTCTCGCCGGTGACGATGAGGAAGGGCCGCTCCCTCACGGCCTCCACCAGGGCGCGGCGGTACCGGCGGATGGGCAGCGCGGAGCCCTCCATACTTAGTGAAAGTCATTTGAATGAAAATAGAAAGTGAATCACATAACATTCTAAAACATAGATTCAGTATTATTTTAGCATGTGCCAGAAATGAGAGAATGTCTTCCTTATTGCTTGCATTTTTGAGAAGATTCTGAGATCAAGAAAGGTCAGCTCTCCTGGATGCTTCCCAACCCAGAGCTAGGAAAAACAAACAATATGTCTGGTCTTAACAGAATCTTCATGAAGTGAAGGATTGAAGGGTTTTAACAATCAGGGCAAGTGAAGGTGAACATTAAAANGGTTTTTTGTCCCGAATCTGCCGCAGCTTCGCACGCTGGTGCCTGCTCCTTCCTGAGGGACGTTGCCAGCGCAGGGAAACGCAGCGGCACCTCTCCTCGTGCCGGCCCGCGGCTGCCTCCGGCCGCCCCAGGCCCAGGCCCAGGCCCAGGCCCAGGCCCAGGCCCAGGCCCAGGCCCCGGCCCAGGCCGGCGGGGCCCAGCGCCTCAGCCCCTCTGGGTCTGGCACAGCTGAACTGCGGCGTGAAGTCAAACTGCTCGTGGGTGGCATAGCCAGTGGCTCGCTCTCAACAGGCAGAACAGCCGCGCACCGTCGCCGCCGTGTATGGAAGAGACGCGATGGGGTGCAAACGGCTCCGTGAAATCAAACGTCTCCGTGATTTGCCGCGCTGAGGATGCTCGGAGCTGCAGCCTGAGGCCTGACCGAGCGCCCCTGCTCTCTGGCAACGTCTGTGAATTCGTGTAAGACCTGAAGGTGGCAAGCGATGTACGCGTAACGGGAAACCAGCCTGCAGTCCAGTTCCCAACTTGTGCTTAACGGCTGCAGCTAAATCCCCGTTTCTGCTAAAGCGCAGTTTTTGCGTTGTGTTTTGTCCGTACATCGTAACGTTTCCTTTACGAGTCCTGTGTATGTTAATGTTTCACCCTCCGTTAGGCTGTATCAGTGACAAGAATCACACAGTAAATTTGTCGTTACACCAGGACCGAATTTAGGCCGCTTGCTTACTCCAGTTATCGCCAATCGCCTCAGTTTCTACCTCTGACACAATGGGAGGAATATTTACCGTCTGGCTCGGGCATCACCGTGAGGGCTGAGCTGGGAACCCTTGCAACGCTACTCTGGGGCTTGGGAAACATTTCATCAGCCCCCAACGTTGCCAGCTTCAGATATGCCTAACCTATAAATATTTGTGTAGTCTGCCTGCAAACTGGCATTGTAAAATCACGGCAGCTGAGCTGTTTTTCTGCCCTTCCTTACTAATGTAGCCAGAGAGAAGGGAACTGTTTCATTACAGCGCCGCAAGGAGAGAGATCTTGTACTATGTCTCTGGGTTTATCGTTTGGAGATGTTCGCAACAATCTGACAAATAAAATCACAGGAAGACAAACCCCTTCTCCAAAGGTACACAAACAATCCATGGGCTACCCTCACATCATCTGCATATTGGTCTTTTTCGCAACATGCAGATTCCTACTTTGAATAGCACTAAGGTGTATAAATCTTCCATTTCAGTCTGAGGCTCTCCTGTAGCGATTACCTAAAATAATTTAAACGCTCCTCTATCAGCATGCAAAGCGTGCCAGTCTAGCAGTAAGATGACTATAATCAATCTATAGCTCTGTTCACTTAGATACAGAATGGAACGTGCCAATACGCTGTCTGTTGTTGCATCCCTTTATGAAAGCGTACCGTATTTATTGCCTCGTGATGTACTAATGCCATGTCGCCACTAATAGCTCACACAGTTAATGGTGGTCATACACCCTGCTTTATTATTTCTTGTCAGAATCTTCAAACACACCCTCATTACACTCTTTGGTATGTTTACTAATAATTATTTAATGGTTTTCATGGATACGTATGTACGCATGAATGCATGCACGCTTGCACATTCTGCTGGATTTTATTTAAGTCACACACTGCTTTTGGCAGGCACAGGCGTTGGGAAGGGGTTTCAGTTTTCTTTTTTTTTTTTTCCTCCTAGCCTGGGAATAGCAGATTTGGTTTTAATCAACCCCTTTGCAGTCTTGAACTTTGTCCTCCTGAAATACAATGCCATTCATTTAAGGATTTCCCTCTGTCTAATAAACATTAATGAATCACACTCTACAATTCCCTTGTGATCTTATCTCAGTTTCACAGATGGGGAAAACAGAAACAAATTACGGGGTCTGCACACACCACAAATCAAAGGCAGAGCTGGGGGAAGAACCCAGTAATCCCAGCGCAATTCCCTGCTCCAGTAAGTCTGTAAAAACATTTTCACCCAGGCAGCTGCTCTGGCAGGAACTGTGTTGCACAGGGCAGCACAGTCTTTTCCAGGCTAGCCAGGAAGACTGAAATTGCTCTTTTCCTACGGTTCAGCTTTACTCATAACCGCAAATTCTGTGAGGTGACGGAGGGCTGCAGCTCTGCCAGCTTCCTGTACTGGATTATTCTTGAGGATGGCTTTTTCTTTTGTGATGAGCAGAGATGTAGCAGGATATGGGGAACGTTCCAGTCCCTGCTTGTACACCACAGGTTTATCCGTCTTCCCGGGGGACAGGCCTGGCTTCCCGGGGAATTTTCTTGTCCTCGTTCTGGACAAAGTGATCCGTTCCATGACGAACACAGCATCCCTCGGTGCCTCTGAAGAAAACCACATCTATTAATTACATTGAGCAAGTGAAGACAGATAATTGCCTTGTGCCTGGAATCTCTAAGTAGGGCCACTTTCTAGAAGAAAGATCCCCGAGCTGTAATTTCGGTACAAACAGAATAAACCAATGTTCCCTGCAAGCTGCACTCCTGTCAGACAACCAGCAGTTTTACTGACAGCCAGGATTTTTGTGGCACTGCCTGTGAGTCATTACTGAAAAGGTGTTATTCTTAAAACAGAGGATGAGCGCTGTAGAAAGGAGGTGTTAGACACAGCAAAAAAAAACCCCAAGCCCCTTTTACACCTCCATCTGCTATCTTACAGGGCCTTGCTACAAAACGTTTACAAATTGACAAGTTTTATTTCAAATTTTGCGCCGCTTGTTAAAAATTGCTTCTTTTGTGAAGACAGAATCAGATGCCTTAGCCTTTCTCCTACATAATGAATAGATTTTCCTTGTGATTAGCTCCACGGAAAATAACAGTGCAGCCTTCTGCCCGGACAGCCAGGTTGCTCATAACTGCATTCACAGGTTTCTGCTAAAAAAGGCTGCAGGAAATACAGCGCTGGCAGCAATCTGCACTTCTGCTGGCTTAGCTTGTTTCGTTCCGCAGGTGGCAAGGGACGGCGTATGGCCCGATCCTGGCTAGGAAGTGCTCTACCAGAACAAAATACCAGTATTTCTGTGCTGGGAAAGGATTTGCAGCGTCAATCTACCCTGAGAGCACATCTCAACTGCCATCTTGTGTGTGACACAGCCCCTGTCGGAGCTCCTCAGCCAGATCTCGCTTGGCCGCTGCTGGCACGGAGGATAAGATAACGGCTACAGCAATTGCTCGTCCACTTGCTGCCAGCCAGACGGCCCCACGCAGATTGTGCTGAAGCCTGTACCCTCACCCCTTTCCGAGCCAGCTGGTCTGAGGGTGCTGGAGCTTTGTCTGCACATGCCCACAGCCACATACCTGGCCCGCAGTGAGTCACAGTTCAGATTCAGGCCTCGGTGCCCCATTTCTGCAAATGTTTCTGCACAAACCTTACTGTATTCAGCAGAAGAGACCTGGTGTGCTCACTGCAAGCCTGAACTGTTACTCCTAAAAGCCTGTTTGCTTTTGTCTTTAAAGTTGGTCCATGATGAGCGAGCAATTGATTTTGTTAATTTACCACCCTCACACGTACGACTGCATCACCCTTTTTAAATTTAACTACAGTGTCAGCTCTGCAGCTGTTTCTGAGGCCACATACATGAATGATTGCTGCTCCTGCCAGGTGCAAGGATGAATAAAAAGGTCACGGGCTGGCTAGAGGATTAGCCTTTGGCTCAGCTGTTTGCATTCTCACACAGGGCACGGTCCAGCCGTCCGTCCGTCTGTCAGCCCGCACACACGAACCAGACAGGTGAGGAGCTGAATATTGGAAGCGATTCAGTGAGGCTCGCACAAAACCACTACCAGAGATGCACGCGATCTCTGTGGTTTAAAAAAAGCTTTTACAGCAATCCTCCGAGCAGCCCTTGGATCAGTGAAATTATCTGTACAGAAATATAAACGCAGAACGGCATGGGAACAGTCTCCCCGGAGACTGGGGTAGGGTAGGTTAGAGACTACTAAATCTTTAAATGGTGCCCGAGATTTTCATGTTAAATTGGAACGGTTTCTTCCCACGCTTGCCTAAGAAGATGAAGGCAGGCGGCTGCTCATGGGCAGTTAGCGCATACACCGACTACTGAGAGCAACTGGGGCAAAAGAATCCACGAGGCACGGACCAGACCCATTTCCCTGGATCTCCGCCTGAAGTATTTCACTCATTCAAGGCCTTTTTACCTGCAGTAATGAAAGCTAATGGCTATTTTAAGACCTTCTCACGCTTGCACTTCTGTTACAACCCATGGGAGGCTTCTAATCTATTTCTGTATATTAGACATCATTTCTCTTCTGACTTCCTTATCAAATGTGCAAAATAATCAATAATTCACTTAGGCTATGCGTTCCCATTAGAGTGCACCACCGCTGTGATTTAAGTATATTTCTGTGACTGTAAAATAAGCAGATACGCTAAACTGTCCTGGAATTGTCCTCTTGTACGTGACAGCACCTCCTACCACCCAAAGTAGTTTCATTTCCCCAACTGTTAAATCTAGGACAAAATACTACACTTTTGTTCTATATTAAGACCACAGGATAAAAGCAGCTGACTGCTTCCTCAGGCTCTGTCCTCACGGAGGGGAACGTGGGGTGAAGAATTCACCCCTGGCATGAGCTTTTCTCTCGATAAGTCATTAAGAAAAACCAGACCTCCTCGACGCTCTCCTAGAATTAGATCATGATGAACTGGAGACACCCGTCGCCTTCCTCCCCTTCCCGTAGCCCTCACCACGCACTGTGGTTAAAGGATCACCCGTGATTACAGGGCGATTTCCTTCCACAGCCTTCCTTTGAAGGACCTGAGATTCACGTAGCTTAACTAGGAAGAAAGAAGGAGGTCAGAAATCCTCCCATCCCTTACCACTGATGCTGTCGCACATCCCAGGTCCGTAATAACTTCATTGCTCGCTCCTCTCTGGGGCCTGGAGTGGGGAGCTGGGCTCCGGGAGATTAAGTGACTTGGCCAAGGTTACACGTGTCGCGGAGGGTGTTTGAAGTGAGAGGTGCCCAAGTGCCACGTCCCCGAGTTGAGTCCTGACTAGACCCAAGCAGCGCTAAAGCTCCTCCTTACCAGGGACTCAGCCTTGGGATCCAGGGACAAGGAGACAGGCCTGTCAAACAGACCACCGAAAAGAAAACCAACTCGTGTATTTCATCTGGGAATCTACAGCCCAGAGGTTGCATTTCCCAATTTCGTCTTGTCCCTGTGTTTAACCCTTCGGTATCATCAGCTGTGGGTGTTCACAGCATCCAGCGACAAGGGCAGGGTACACGGCCGCCACGCATGTCCTGGTAATCACTTCATTTATTCCACCAGCTCTGCAAAAACAAAAACAAAACCAAATCCCCGGTCCTGCATAATTATGGCCCTGTTATTCATGGATCTTAAATTGTACTCCTTCATGAATTTTAATGCGCAGTCCATTTTCTTTCCACTAATCCTGCATTAGGCTGGAAGCCTTTATAGACCGAACATTTGCTCTCCTTAGCTCTTTATTCCCTGCAGCATCGTGGCTGCTGTGTCCCCAGGCGTTGCCCTTGTCTCAGCTCATCTGACAGCTAGGCTCACCCAACATTAAAGTGTTTTCTTATTAGATACTCTAGTTCTGTGCATCCATGACAAAAGCAGCAGGCCTGGAATAGACACCCTGCGAACAGCAGCTTGTTTATTTTGCCCATAATTTGCTGATCTACTTGTGTGCATATTAGTTGCACGGCATTTGAGACAGCACCTGTCTGTGAATCTTAAAGGCTACGCTTTTGTAAATCTCTTTTTTTCCCAGCTAAAACCATCACCATAAGTCATCAGGAACAAGCGAAAGCCCTCCAGGAAATTCTCCTTTCCGAGGAATGGCAGAATTTCTGTGCTGTTACCGGTGAGCGACACACAAGAGCAAACCACAGGCAGTTGTACACCACCACAGACCGTAAGATGCTCAACAGCTTTATTTTAAATGCCGGTTAGAGTTGAAAGCCGGACAGGGCCATCAGATACTCTGATCTTACCTTCTGCAAAACGCAGTTTGAGCCTGTTATTTCACTACTAAACGTAGTCATTTGTTCAGCCGAAGTGACGCTTCCGAACGGAGGATACCTAGACTTGATTTGAAAAGATGACGAAGCCACAGCTTCCTTTGGTAAGCCATCCCAGCAGAAAGGGTCTGCCAGGCCTGCCTTGAGGAGTGGGGTCTGCGAGAAATTGAGGCAAAACGCTGGGTTTGTGTAAATTGCTAAGAATATACCAAGCCCTGCCCTTCCACGTATCTCACGGAACCCTTATTAGATGAAAAAGAAATATTGTGCAGACCTCGGCTATAAAGTTCTAAAAATATGGGTACTTTGACGTAAAAATGCATGTTGAGGGCCTTTCTGGCCCTGGCTACAAACGTCCCCAGTCGCCACTAATTTCACATCACTCGCAGAACCAGCAGTAATATTTCTTTTCTGAGATACACAGAATATACTCAGTGTTTTAAGGATTCCAGCCCTGGGGATACTTTGTGCTGGCAAGTGCCATTAGCGCAACAGGTAGGCAGGCACAGGCAGAAATGAATCTGACTTAAAATCTGATTTGACCTTATGAGACGTGTGGGTCCGAAGCAGGCCTGCATAGCCCATCTGTTTCTTACTTCTATAACAGGCAAGCTAAAACCCTAAATCCAAACAGCTCTGAGCCTTGAATCCAAATTTTGCAGCTTGAGTCCATTACTAGCAAGGATGACGGCTAGCCCAACACGGACTCGCTTCTTAAATTGAACGCTGGGATTTATAGCACAACGTTAAGTGAAGGAGACACACTGCCGGTTGACTAACAGCTAATCTGGGAAGGTACTTGGCGACAGAGATTCATGGGCTGGTGAAGAAGCTGAGCCACCTCTTTGCTCCCCATAAAATTGTTACTGCCACCCTTGTGGACTTCTGTGGCGTTTTGAGGGTTGGCTGGTGTTTGAGAGCCACTCGAATGCTCCTCCGCTGTTAGGAGCCGGTAAAAACCCGCACTCGCTCTCTCTGTTGGGTTATTATATTAAGTTACAGTTTTTGCAGCTTTTTTGCTGCAACTTGATGTAAAAAAAAAAAAATCTAATCTATAAAGGAAGCAGCTTTTTAGGCTTTTGTGAAAAATAAAATTGAGTGTGTTGAGAAAAAGCCTTGTCTGTCCTTTAATTCAAAAGAACAAAGCCGGCGAAGGCTGGTCTCCGAGTGTGAATGGAATTTGGCGATACCATTCCCATTAGCGCAGAATAAACCCGTTAAATACATAACGGCTCGAGTACAGCGTAGATTAGAAAAATAAGTGTGGAACTGTAAGAGTCCTAATTATTTTCCATCCCTTTACCTTTACGTTAAACACCAGGTCTTGATGCTTCCCCAGATGCTGGGTAAATTATTGAATTTTTGAAGCGATGCGCTCTTTATAGAATTGCAATTACTCAGTATCGGCCTTTGTTTGGAGGAGAATCCCCATCCCTCCTCACTAATGGCTGCTTCTGATCTCATCTGATGTGGGGGATTTCCTGAGCATATTAAAACCATTATTCACTCCGCCTTTTTAGCTTAGCCAAAGATTTAATGACTTCAGCCCAAGAACTGTATGTTTTGCTGTATTCGAACTAGATTGGCTCCCCAACGGCTGATGCTGTGCACTCTGTTCCCTACGTACGTACACAGGTGCTGGGGGAGTTCTAGAACTGGTTAGAGCATAGATTTTTTTGAGGTAAGTATCCTGGTATTTAGCACAACTGAGCGTATGAGCCTCAGAGTACCTTTGACACCTGAAAGCACGTCCTTGTCTCACTGCCAGGGTTGGGCGAGCATTAGCTGTTTTGTGCATGGCGGACCTTTGTGCCCTACCTGGACTCCCCGTTAAACAGCCCGGGTAGAACCTGAAGCTCCTGAGACCTTGGCGGTCCAGTGCTGGATCCATCCCAGCCTGGACAAGGTAGACACCTACCTCCAATGCAGCTCTTTTTTCACTATGTATGGAACACCTTTCGGCAAACATCCAGTTTTTATATACTATCCTGTAAGGTGCGTGCCTCTCAGAGTTTACGTAAAGTCCAGTTTTCCTGGCTTAAAGAAAGACACGAGCCTCTGGAGCTCATGTGTATTCCAAGAGCAGGCAAAAGGCAGCAAAAAGCCAAAGAGATACTCCGGCCTGCTGCTGCTATGTCCCTTAATTTGGGAAAGCTCAGAAATATTATTCCCTGCGCCCGGAAGCAGAACATCACGACCTTGAAAACGCAGCCTGCATCTGGGATTAGGTCCTTCTGCAGCACGGGGGTTCAAGTTTAATCTCTCGCTGGTATCGCAGTGCTGCATCCCGCTCCTCCCTGGCACCGCTGCGACCACCGGCCCTCGGCTTTTTTCCAGCGGAGTTGCCACCTGAATCCGTCACCCACTCCAGGATTTAAATCTGCTCCATCGTGGAGCCAACCCTGGGTAAATCGCTTTGCTGACGAGGATTTGAAATCTTTCTTTTTTCCCCACTTCTCCTGCACTTTGGGATGCTTAATTGAGATGAGCGGTACATCTCGGTAAGATAGTTCGTTATGGCTTTTAAAAACGGGAATTATTGACTGTTGGTTCCACACCTCGCAGCGCGGGGCTCTGCGCTGGCTCAGCTCACCGTGTGCCGTGGATTTTAAACCACCGGCGAGTGCAGGGGGGCATGCAGTTGGGTTCTGGTTTATCTTTAGTTAAAAAAAAAAAATGAACAAAAAAAATTGTCCTATTTTCCCCTTTTCTTCAGCAGCCGCCCACGTGCTTGCGATTCAAGGGATTTTTCACTGAGCTTTTTACCGCAGAGTGTTTCTTTGGTCGCGTCGTGCACTGACTACTGTCATTTGTTTTCAGGCCTCTCCTTCCAGCAAGTGCTTCAGAAGCAACGTGAGGTCAAAAGGCAGCTTCCTCCATCCTGCATTTGATCAGCAAAGTGGCTGCGTGATTGCTTTCCATTCCTGCTCTTATTTATCTCTGAAAGAGCAACCAGAAAATGCAGGGTTTATGCATGGGTATTTAAAGATTTCAGGGAGCCCAGCAGGCAGCAGGGAACTCCCTGCCTGCTGCCCAGGAGCCTTAACCGGCCTCAGAGCATCTCGGAGGGGACAACCCACCACAGCTCCGGGGGATAAACCCCGTCCTTAGAAACCCGAGAGCAATCCCAAGCTGAGGGGCTCCCCATCACTTGCCTTGCACAGGCTTCCCTCCCAGGTTTGGGGAGGACTGGCGTGGGGAAGGAATGGCGTACACCCAACACGCACGGGCTCTGCCGGGATGGAGCAGGGCAGCTGCAGCCCTTCAAGCAACGTGTTCCTTGAGGAATCAAAGAGCAGCCTACGATGGAGAGCCTCGCCGGCTCCTCCCGTATCTCCCGTCGCAGCTGGGTACCACCGGGCGGCCCGCTGCCCTCCAGCAGTGCCTTTGCTTCTCCAAACGTTTCAGGTCAGAATTTGATCTGGTCCAGGATATTTTGTACCCAGCAGCGAAATGCAGTAGGAATCGCCGAGTGATGGTCTCCTGATTGTATTAACTGGATGTAAACCGCTGCCTTTCAACCCGCTGCTGCGCGACAGACAAAAAACAGCACAGAGGCGCCGGGGGACTGCCCGGAGCCACTCGATCTCACGATCGCTTTCTGAAATAAAGCCATTTCAGCACCAGACTCATCCTGCTGATGGTCTGAAATGCCCTTGGTGCGAGTGGTTTGCAAGGAGGTGCCTGGAGGGTTGAAAGGCGATGGGAAACCACACACGGGTGCTGCTGAAGCAGGCGTGCGCGCCGGCTCTGGTGGGCAGCGAGTGACGAGGATGTGTTGAGTGGGTTTGGTTTACCCGTCGCACAGAGACACGGCTTGGGTGCTGGGGAGCCCCGTGTCACGGGGAAGAGGACAAAGACTCCTCTTTTTCAGATAGGCGGATATTTTGCAAGCTGATTCCACTGCAGACACACACACACAGACCCGCTCCTCCCCACCGTCCTGTGGGAGAAATGGAACCCCCCCTAAGCAGAACAACCCCGGACACCCACTGCAGTAATTTTTAACGCCATCTCATAAGATGTGGAAACCAGAGCCCCAGTGGCTCGCTGGGAATCTGCCTCTTACGGCGGGTGTGTGGGCTCCATGCTGAGAGCGTGCATCCCCATCGAACGAGCCAAAAGCCCTAGAGCAGGTAGACCTGCGCAGGGCGGGATTACACTACCCCAGGTGTGCGTAACTGAGAGATTTCAGCCTGATTTTGGGATGCCCACCTTCACCACAGCCCCAGCCCTCCACCACCCTCTTCCAGAGACCACATTGCGTTTTTGCTCAGCAGCTTGGCGTAACGCCAGGGCGCTTCAGCTGGCCACGACGTCTACAGCAAAATCAAATGTAAATCGGTGCCAGCCCACACGTTAGCCAGCGTGACCGGCAGCGTCCAGTCCGCATCGCCCTGTGGCCAGGACGAGCCTGCGGGTGTAACTGCAGTTACTGTTCGCTAGAGTGGGATGCATTTTCATGGTAGATTTAGTCTCTAGCACCTATTTTTTTTCTTTTCCTTAACTTACACAGAAAAACAACCCTGCAGGGCATGAGGAGGGGCAGCCTGGCAAGGCAAGGCATCTCCTTCCCTGCTGCAGTTCCATGAGAGGAGGAGGTTAATTCGCAAGCCACTATCAGGGCCTGGGGGAGATCGGCACCCGCAGCCCCGAGCGCCTTCTGGTGCCCTTTACGGGGAGAGGGGGGATCTCGGGGTGCACGCAGCTCATTAAACCCATCTAAGTCCTTTACTTAAATCCACCTAAAGTGCAGAATGACTTTTTTCCCCCCGCTCAATACTCAATCATTGGGCCTAAACTAACCTAAAGCTACTAACCTAAAGCTAAATTCCTTACAAATAACACACTAAAGCACGTGTGCAACCAAAATTTCCTCCACCCGTAATAATTTTCCCATGCAAAGCTCATCAGACGTGTCTGATGCATGCGTGCATAACTCACCCTGGTGCATGCTGACAGCCCGAATTACTGATTTTTGCCTAACTCATTTTTTCTATCTCAAAACATGGTCTCCTCTATCTAATGTGAATTGATCTTTTCACCCAAGCTATTTGACAGATCTACAATTTAGCATTCAATTATTTCAAGAATGAAACCAGTTCGTGACGCAGACACCAGTCCCTCGCACGAACTCCAGGCGTCCACATTGACCTGGCACCTCTCTGCGAGCCAGCGAGAAGACCCTCAAAGCAGGCTGCTACCTCTGCTCTTAATGCCACAAATAAAACGAGCGCAAGAACTGCAGAGATTATCAGGGAAAAGAAACACCGCGCACTGGTCGGGACTGCGTTACGGGTGTCTGAGGGGTAGCGGGACGGGCACGGCCCCGGGAGGGATGGATCCCACGGCAGGCAGCCTCTGGCTTTTGGGGGCTCTGCAGCTGAAGCGTAACTGTTTTATTTAATGAAATGTTTTGAAGCAAAAGGCCTTGAACTGCTAACGGGAAGAGTGTAAACAGCGACTGAGAGGGATCTCGAACACCGTTCACTGGGCTGGGTTTCCAAAGCCCGGCCTTCACCCTGCACCTGCTGACGACCCGGCCGTGGTGTGGGAGCGTTGGGGTGCAGCAGCAACGCATCTGCATCTGCTCCTCGGCAGAGGCAGCTCCCAGCCTCATCCCAATTAATCCTCTCCTAATGACTCTCTGAACCGGGAGGATTTCTTTAATTATACCACGCGTTAGACTTTAATCAAGAAATCAATCTGCCACGCCGCCCGAAACCCGAGGGTATGGCGCGTTCGGTGAAGCGGAGCCCGGGCATCCCTCGCGCTGCACTGAGGAGGTCCCTGCAACGCCACCGGCCGGCCTCGCACGCTGCACCCGTGGCTGAGCAAAGCCCAAGGACTCCCCAGTCACGGCCCCGGGGGACGATGGCATTGCCATCAGCACTGTTGTGCAACTCTCGCTTTGCCAGTGTCGGACTCTGGTGTCATCCCCGGAGAGTGACCCACTGAAGGTCCCCAGCTGAAGCAATCGCTCCGCAGTGATACAATAAAACCAGCGGCTGGGGCTGCAGGGCAGGGCACACACAGCCCGTGTTATGCCGGGAGAGGGAACGACGCCTGTTCACTGGGGCGCAAACGCAGCAGAGCTCTGCAAGGAGAGGGGTTCGGTTTGCGCTCGGTAGCGTGCCTGCTCGTCCTGCCACGGGGACGGCAAAGCAGCTGCAACAGCCATCGGGAAGACTCCTCGTTCGCAAACATGCAGTAACAAATGTACAGGGACGGTCGGCAGAGCAAGACAGGAACGGTCTGCAAAACATTCATAGTTTGCTGCTACCCCACAAAAATGATGCTCTGCTGCTTGAGCGATGAGTTCAGCAGCCGGTGCATGCTCTCGCTCGGCCACGGCCGTGCCCGGTGGCGTTTGGCAAACCCGTTCGCTTCTCCTCCTCTCTCCCTAGCTATGGTGAAGCTGGCGCTGCTCTGCTCGCCCTCTCCCGCACCCTCAGACGTGCGCTGGGACCGCAGACCTGGGCGCCCGCTAATCCCCACGGGGCCCCAGGGATTTATTTCTTTAACAGGGAGCAGCGGCAGCGGGTTATAAGCGGAATTTGGAAGCGGTGCATGCCGGCGCAGGGCTCGTTACCGAATCTAGCTGGAAGTGATTTAATTAAGATCCCTGCACAGCCCCGTGCCTGTGCCCCGGCTCAGCCGAGCACCGACATCCGTGTGTTTTTTCCGCCTCCTGACGCGGGATGCCAGGCAACGCGCAGCCCTCGTGTGCCGGCTTAGCGCCTTTGTGCCGAGCTGGATGCAGCGGGGAGAGGATTTGCATTTTTTGGCAGGCAACGGCGGCGAAGCCCCGCGCCGCTTCGCCTGTTCCCGTGCCACACTGAGAGCGACGCAGCCCCGCGCGCACCGCCTGCCTCCGCAAACCTTGTGAAAGCAAATACAAATCGTGGGGTTGCTGGGATCTGCTCTAGTGTCAAACACTGTGCAAGGCCGCTGTGATCCGAAGGAAAGAACGTGTCTAATTAAACATCAACCTCGCTTTTTTCGTTCCGGTTTACAGGATGCCAGGAGGCCGATTGCAGCCAAGGATTGATCTTAACGGATGCCGAGGCCCTGGTCCGACCGTCAGCCCCTGTTCGGAGGGAGAACGGGCGGAACGTCCTTACCGGCCCGAGCCAAACCCCAGCGGCACGCGACAGCGACGGGAACTTTACGGAGGTGCAGCCGCCGTGGTGCCTCCAAATTCGAGTTATTTTGGCGAAGGAGCCCTTGTTTCTCCCCGTGCCCACTGATGTTGTTACAACAGTTCCCCCGGCCTGCGGGCAGAGGGGAGAGCGTCCTCCCCCTGCAACGCCCGCGTGGCACAGAGGACCCCGGGTTCGCCTGCGTTCACCCCCAGCCCTGCGGCGCCGGAGCCAGCGGCTCCTCCGCAGCGGGGACCCACGGGGGAGCAGGGCTCTCGCCCCGACCAGGTGGGTACAAAGCCTTCACGGCAGCGATTCGCAGCAGAGCAGCGCTCAGAATTTTTACGGTTGATTAACGGGCGGGTTTTATTTTTCTCCTTTCTGAGGAGCCCTGGCCAGAGCAGCCAGTCCCAGTCCGTTTTATTTTCCCTGATACCAGCAGGAATTTTGTCACAAGCAAAGACCCAGCAACTTGAAAAAACACAAGTTCCTGTGGTTTTCGCCTCCAGATTTGCTCAGCCGGGCGCGGGCAGCCGCTGGCCTGGCTCTCCCTGCACCCCAAGAAACTCTGCCCCACCGGGTGAGGGAAATGGAAAGGTTTTTTTCTCTCCGTTTATAGAAAGTCTGTTTTCCTCACTAACTAAATGCAAACGCAGGAAGCGAAGATGTGACGCAGCAAAAAGATTTAAGAAAAATTATTACGGTAACGGCGGGGAAGGAGACAGGGCCGGGCTCTGAGCTCGCCTGTGCTGGCGCAAGTGAAAACCAGCTCGGATGAAACCCGGCAGGCCGGGGGATTTTAAATTGAGGTAACGATCAAAACGTTTTGGTGCATGTGTTGCCTCTGCAGAGCCCTGCTGCACCTTGGCCGGCCGTCGGCGTCCTGGGGCTGCTCGGGCACCGCATCCTTTCTCCCACCTTTCGCCTGCTCAGACGACAAGGGCGCTGGGACGGGGAAGGATTTCGAGCACCTGCTGCCTTTGCGAGGGGCTAAAAATAAAAAGCTAAAAATAATGAATGATCAGGAATGATCAGCTAAACCCCAGACATCTCCCTGGACTCAGGATTAATTTTAATTTCCCTTTAATCCGGGCAAAACCAGCAACATCCGTGCTGGAGGGTACGGCTCTGCCCCGGGGACCAAAGCGGGAGTTGGGTGTCCTTGCCCATCCCGCCCGGCAGCACCCCGAGACCCCGTGCATTCCCAGCACCGAGCTTTTTGGGTGCATTCCAGAGAAAAACAGGCACGCTGCAGGCAAGAGGCTACAGGGCTGCGGTTGCTCCCGCAAGGGACGTGGCTTAACCCCTGCGGCCGCAGCTCCCGGCGGCGCCTTCCCCAGCTCCGCGCTTGCCGTGGCGCGGATTAGAGTTGGGCTTCGCGCTGCTGTGCGTGCCTGGCTGCGGCCCGTTTTGGGGTGCTCTGAGCCTGTATCACGCTGGGGCCACGGGCAAGGGGAGGAAAAGGGGCCAGATGTCCCACATTCCAGACTGCACTTCTTAAAAATAAGGTTTACCCATACTTGTTACTTTTAGATGGACGAAAAACACCGATCAGAGCGAGCTACTTAGTTTGCAGCCTTCCAAAGGGACAAAAAAACAAATTAATTCCTGAAAACGCATTTAAAGGAGCAAAGGATGCTACGTACCCGAAAGCCTGGGCTCCGTGAGCACCGCAGCCACCGCCCGCCCCGTCCGACCGCACACCGCATGGGGCAGCCAGCCCGGCACGCAGCCCCCTTCTCCATACCCTCAGAACATCTTTCTCGGGTTTTATCCAAGCAATAAAACACCGGTAACACGGACGATGCGGGTGGTTGAGCATCGTTAAATAGAAACATTGCTCCGAGCTTACCTACTGCATTCAGATATATGCAAATATATGCATGCAACGATGTACATGCAGAGCTCGCCTGGGACTTTGCTTCGGTGCGGGAAGGAAAACTCCTTTAATTCCTGGGACAAGCCCAGGGCTCGGCGCCCCCCACGCAGCTCAGTTTGGGGTGGGGGCTTTGGGGCTGGACGGGCTCGGAGGAGGGAGGCAGGAGGACGCGCTTTGGGGCTCCCTGTGCGGCAAGGTCTCGGCCTCAGCGATGTTTTACACACTGAGAGCCCGGGAATAGGTACAAGGGCTCATAGTGCGAGGTGCGATTTATACGCAACAGCGCATAAACACCGGAAACGGGGTCTTTAAAAACGCCTCAGCCTTCGCTATAATGCTGCTACTGTGGAGCTGCAGCAGCTCCTCGTGGAGCCAACGCACGTCCCCGGAGCCCAGCCCTGCTTGGTGGGGGGAAAAAATTAAGAAAAATCAAATCTAAGCAATCCCTTACAAGCTGCTCCAAATGTGTTTTCAATTCAAGAGCGACCGGAGAGGTAAGTAAATATTTTCCTGGAAAGGAAACTACGCTGTGTTTACACCTAATGCTGTTTGCTGAAGCGCTGCCCGCAGTCCAGCTCCAGCCTGCTTAATATTTACCCAGCTGGAGGAGATGCTCAGAGGTGTTTGGCCACGCTGGGCATGATATAGGTGAACGATTCAGCTTTTGTACACATAGGAAGCCCTGTGGTTTCATGCAACGCACAAGACCCGGCATCTGTTTGCTGGGCCGTGTTTTTGCAGAGCCGTGAGCCTTGGACAAGGGGGCTGCTGTTGGACCGGGGCTGTGCAGCCTCTTGGAAGGGCAAGGTAGTTTAAAAGCAAATATTGAAGTCAGGAGGGCCCAACCTTCAGCCCGCTGGGGTCTCGCATTGGTCTGCAAGGCTCTTCCCATTGCAGGGAGCTTTGCTCTGAGTGTTGGGAAGGTCTCCCATTGCTCTCTCTAAGACTCGCTGCACCAAATGCTTGAAGGTGACTGACCCAAAAAGCTGTTTGCTGTTCCTGCAGAGACCTTTTTGTCACCCTCCCGTGCCAGGCACAGCGGTGCTGGAGGGACAGGGGTGCCACGTGTTGTGTCCCTGGGCCTGGTGCCTCCCTTCCTGCAAAGCAGAGGGGGAGAGACCCGTGGGAATGAGCTACGGAACGTCTTCCCTGGGGAAAGCCCTATCAGTACAGCAAGTTCAGCAGCTGATGCATCCTCAAGATGCCACCTAAAACTTGGGCCTTTTGCTCCCTGGAGAAGGGCACTGCCCATGCAGGGCGTCTGCGTTGCGACACGGAGGGAACCCAGGCTGGGGCTCGCGTCTTCCGTAGAAACAAATTCGCAAGACCCTGAAAATGTTGGCTGAAGTCTAAATATATTCCTTGGACACGGACAGGACAAACGCACTCGCTGCCACGTTGCCAATTTGGGTAACCTGTAGCTGACGCGCTAACGAAGGTGCCTCTGCAATGCCTTTGCTCATCAGCCCGCACAAGCGCACAAAGCTCTCCCCCTCCCCGGGTCCTACGCGCCGAAAGCTGCCAAGGGTCAGGCTTAAGCTGCACAGAGTTTGCCGAGAGTTTTTGCAATGAAATCCCCTCCAACATCTTGGGAAACGCAGGCCTGAGCTTTGCCTTCTGTTAATCATTGATGAGCGGGGTGTTTTTCCAGGCGGTGCAGTGGGAGCCGCCAGGGGACGTGGCCGGGCTCCCCGTGCCGGAGGGACCTGCTCCAAATCTCCCCGCTGAGCCCTTAATCAGCTTTCACCTGGGATTAGCTCAAACATTCCCAGCCTCTGGTTCAAAATAGCTTCTCTTGCTTGTAGGCAACTAATCCAAAACGGGCCCTCTCTCCATCAGCCAGCACGTCCAGTGAGGGGTTTTGTTTGATCTTGGGTTTTTTNAAAGCTCTCCCCCTCCCCGGGTCCTACGTGCCGAAAGCTGCCAAGGGTCAGGCTTAAGCTGCACAGAGTTTGCCGAGAGTTTTTGCAATGAAATCCCCTCCAACATCTTGGGAAACGCAGGCCTGAGCTTTGCCTTCTGTTAATCATTGATGAGCGGGGTGTTTTTCCAGGCGGTGCAGTGGGAGCCGCCAGGGGACGTGGCCGGGCTCCCCGTGCCGGAGGGACCTGCTCCAAATCTCCCCGCTGAGCCCTTAATCAGCTTTCACCTGGGATTAGCTCAAACATTCCCAGCCTCTGGTTCAAAATAGCTTCTCTTGCTTGTAGGCAACTAATCCAAAACGGGCCCTCTCTCCATCAGCCAGCACGTCCAGTGAGGGGTTTTGTTTGATCTTGGGTTTTTT
>VZSC01000691.1:0-60432 GCA_013398225.1 Steatornis caripensis
GACTTGATGATCTTAAAGGTATTTTCCAACCAAAACGATTCTGTGATTCTGTACACTCAGACCAGTCACGTCTTGTTCCCAACCCGTCGTACACCCCAAACGGGGTGACCCTGGTTATAAAGCCAACTTTGCTTCAAGCCGCAGGAGCATAGTGTCGCTGCGTATTCCTCTCATTGTCTACCTCCTCCCACATCTCTTCTTCTAAAGCTCTGTTTTCTGTCTCTGAATTATTTTTTCAAGCCTGTGCCTGCTAATACGTTGTGGTTAGCCTTGGGTAGTGCTGAGTGACTCTGTAATGGGAAGGATTAGACAGGAAGGAGTGAATGTTAAGTGTCCCATAGGATTTTGACACTGTGGTTAAAGCTTTGCCGTATCTGATGATGCTCTCCCATGAGACATTAAGACCTGAGCTCCTATATCCCTTAAACACTCCATGGTCTTCATTCTGCGGTTGCTTAGCATTTTTCTGGATTTTTTTAAACCGTATTTATTAAAACCCCTTCTGATTTCAGCAGCATGGTGTGCTGCTGAGCGTGATATTGCTGGGTCAGCACGTTGCTTTGGGTTGGGAGGGGAAGTAGTTGGCACCAGTGCATGCTAGAAATAGCAAATAAAGATGCCAGTGACCTTTGTGATAAGGGACTTCTGCAGGCAGTGGTAAAGCTGAGGCAGCGTTTGCTCCATCTAAAACTGCTTTTTGTTTTTCCCCCTAGCTCTGGGTGAGTGAGTGCTCTGGATTCTCTCCTAATTCAAATGGGGTTTGTATTTTAACCCCATCTCCTTTCCAGACCTTATCTGAGTCTCGTATTATAAAGATGGGCTCCTTGATTTGAAAAATGTCATTATAACCAGGCTGGCTGTGCCGGGTTTGTCTTGATTTCTGAATGTGGACAACTGTTCCCCTGCCCTTGATAGAAACCCTGTGTTGTGATACCACTGATCCAGTCACAGAAAATTGGGCTGGAAGAAAGTTTAAAGAGCTTTTTAGGTTTCCCAGAACCATCATTCCATAATATCTGGGTGGCTTAAAGACCACAGGGCATGCATATGGCTATTTGGTCTCATCTGAGCGGAGAATTTTCTTTGAGATGCATGAACTTAACAATTTGTGTGAGCATGCCTGTTTCCTGAAACCAATTTTCAATGGGAAAAGGCAATTTCAGAGAAATTTTCGTAGCTTGGGGTCCTTGCATTTTGCTGAAAGCCCATGAATGTTTTGTTCCCACATAGTCTTAGAGCTTTTGAAAATCTTACTCATCATCTACTATTAACAATTTGAGAACAGTTTGTGTCTGTGTATACAGGGTATGGAAAACCTCTGGCATTATTGGGAGCTACAGACATTGCAGAAAGCTTTGGTTAGAGTGAGCATTCAGGGTGGGTGTTCTTGTTCAAGCTACCTGAGTTTGGCACTCTGGACATTTTGGAGGATCTAGTGGGGAGGAGGGAGGGAGGAATAGAGTTATGTCAGCACTCGAATGACTACAAACATCTAGCAGGTATCCAAGTGACCTTTTGTTCTGAGTGTATCTTGTTTCAACCGGTCTTGGGGATGCTGGGGATATGTTAAGCTCCTTGATATCTTCACAATGATTTTGATGCGAAGATGTGAGAGAGGCTGGAGTGGGAACAGGTATATTTTTAGTACTGCGTACGCAAATGTGCACCTCCATCTGTAACGGGGTCTCTGACTGTCTTTGCAGCTATGACGGAGTGCCGTTTCTGATGCATGACAAGACACTCAGGAGAACAACAAACGTGGAGAAAGTGTTTCCACAGCGGGCCTATGAGCACTCCTCCATGTTCAACTGGACTGACCTGGAAAAGCTCAATGCTGGCGAGTGGTTCCTACAGGTGCGTACGGCCATGGAGAGAGTGTCCTGGAGCCACATCCTGGCCACAGGATGAAAGCTCATGCCTAAACCCTCTTTGAGGTGGACAGGTGTAGATCCGTCTCCTCAGTGGAGTGGTCTGAAGTGCAGCTAGACCACGAATCCATGAATCACGTTTAGTTCTGTCTTCCACTAAAATTAGACTTGGTCTAAAAGACACATTGTCTTTCCGTGCCTCTTCCAGCACCTGGAAGAAGGGGCCTTAATGCCTGGCTGACACCGCAAAGAACTTAAAAGTCTCCAAGGAGGGTGAACGTGGTTGTAAAGAGAACAGAAAAGACAGCGTGTTGTACGCTGTTCCTTATTCTTTAATTTACTTTTGGAGACAATTGTCTTTACAAAGAAAAAGGAAGAAATCCAGCCTTCAAAGTCCAGAGTGGGAAGAGTTGCTATGGGATGNGAACAGAAAAGACAGTGTGTTGTACGCTGTTCCTTATTCTTTAATTTACTTTTGGAGACAATTGTCTTTACAAAGAAAAAGGAAGAAATCCAGCCTTCAAAGTCCAGAGTGGGAAGAGTTGCTATGGGATGGGCTTGACCCATGCTTCGGCATGCAGCCAGGTTGCGGGTGGGATTTCTTTTTACCGAGCTGCTGTCTGGCCTGTGGCCATAACCTTCTTGGAGAGCATTAGCTGTGGTCTGGGAGGAGGGCTGCAGCACTCTGGCACACTCATGCAAACGTGAACGTGGCTTGCTGAGGCCTAGCTGCAGCAATGCAAGCTCAGATACCACTTTCACTTGCCTCCTCGAAGCTCTGTGTGCTTGCTTGATCAAAGTCTGAAACCACCGTAGCTTCACTGCTCTTCTGATTTAAGCTGTTGTGATGGGGATGTCTATGTATTACAGCTGCACATGCTGCTGCAAAGAAGCTTGCTTGCCTTGCAGGTGTGAGAGTGGGAATGCAGGGAAACTGCTGCTTGCCAGATGAGAAGGGCCAAGATGGCAGCTGGAAGGATGCTTTTTGGGATGTACTTTGCAGCAGTTGTTCCTGAACGTCCCTAAGTCAGGAGCCCATCTCTTCCAACAGCCCCATAGCTCCTTTCTGATCACTCGTAGTTATATAATAGCTGTTCCTTTTCATTTCTGGGTTCTGAAGAATCCTTGGTGATCATGTATATAGTGTGAGAAAGTACATTTTTAGCTTACTAGCTTACATTGCTGCTCTATAGCTCTGCTCTCCTCCTGGAAATGAAGTGACCTGCCTAGCACACGTTGCTTTTGGTAAGGATCTATGACCTCCTCCTGGGGAAAGGAAACTGAGGCACAGACCTTCAGCAAGCGTCAATATGTTCCTCAAGCAGAGCTGTCAGTGTCCCCCACTGTTGCCAAAGTGGGATAGAAAAGGGTCTTCACCTGTATTGGAGGAGTCTGAGCTTTGTGGCACTGATNTAACACAGCTTGCTTTTGGTAAGGATCTATGACCTCCTCCTGGGGAAAGGAAACTGAGGCACAGACCTTCAGCAAGCGTCAATATGTTCCTCAAGCAGAGCTGTCAGTGTCCCCCACTGTTGCCAAAGTGGGATAGAAAAGGGTCTTCACCTGTATTGGAGGAGTCTGAGCTTTGTGGCACTGATGCCAGGATGTGTTTTGCTTTCAGAATGACCCTTTCTGGACGGCTGGGTCTCTCTCGAGGTCTGACTACTTGGAAGCTGCCAACCAGTCGGTCTGCAAGCTGGCAGATATGCTAGAGGTGATCAAGGACAACACATCGCTCATCCTGAACTTCCAGGATCTGCCACCAGCGCATCCCTACTACAGCAGTTACATCAACATCACCCTGGAAACCATCCTGGCATCGGGAATTCGGCAACAGGCTGTGAGTTCTGTGGGGCTGCTGATGTTTCCAAATGGCTCTCTGTGTGGGTTCCCTGAATCCTTAAGTGTCTCATTTGGTCCATTTGAACACTTGATTTGAAATGCCGCTCCATGCCAAGAAGTCATGCTGGAGAAGACGGCCTCCAGGCTGGTGGACCCAGAGGCTTGACAGCATCTTGGACTGTACACGTGGTAGTATAGATGGAGCAAAGTGATTATTCTGCTTACTCAGCAATCATGTATTCAGTGTGGGTCTCACCAGTACAAGACAGATGTTGATAAGCTGGGACAAGTCCTGCAGAGGTCACCAAACTGGTCAGAGAGCTGAACATATGAGGAGGGGCTGAAGGAACCGAATCTCTTCATCCTGGAAAAGAAAAGACTTAGGAGAGATCTAATAGCAGATCTCCAGTACCGGCAAGGAAGTTGTTGAGAAGTTAGACCCAAGCTCTTCATTGGGCTGTGTGTCAGGAAGATGAGAGAGAATCATCATAAACTGCAACAGGAGAGGGTTTTGCTAGATATAAGGAAACTAGTTTTCTCTGTGAGGGCAGGTAAGTGTTGAGAGAGGCCAGGAGAGATTGAGGGATCTCCATCCTTAGCACTTTTCAAGATGCAACTGGACAAAGCCCTGAGCCCCTTGTTTGAAATCAGTGCTGGCCCTGGTTTGCCTTTGAGTAGAGATCTCCTAAGGTCCCTTTCCACCAAGCGATTCAATAAGAGCCTCAGACACAAGAGAAGAGGCTGAGACTTGGAGGCCAGTTGTGGGCGGCAGAGAGCCCTTCCTCTCCCTCAGACTCCTTGGTTTTAAGTAATCCTTCTCCATGGGCTGAGCAACTGTTGCAGCCTGGAGTTAGCTTCTGCTTGAGGGAGAAACGTCTGTCCTGGAGATAAGGGGTTTTCAGCAAAAGGAGATTTATGTACCTGCAGTCTATGTATATGCAGAGATCTCTTCCAGACTTTTGTTTCTGCCCCAGAACTGTCCTTGCTGGGTTATGCCAAGCATTTTAATCTCCAGCTCTGTGCTGCTGCAATCAAAGCCCAGGCAGCCTTGTTAGCTCTGCCCTCTCTGACCACGAGGTACAGACCTTCATCCAGCCCATCAGGAGCTCTCATGCAGTCACAGAATCACAGAATGGTAGAGGTTGGAAGGGACCTCTGGACATCATCTAGTACAACCCTCCTACTAAAGCACGTGCGCCTAGAGCAGGGTGCACAGGAACGCGTCCTGTCTTCTGGAGGAAGAGCATCGCTTCCCGTGTGTCAGAAGGGCATCCAGACCTGGGGACTCTGGGAGTCCCTTGGAAAATTTCTCTTCGTGACCTGTCTTGGGAAGAAAATCTGGTCCTTCCTCTCATCCTGTGCTCTCCCTTGACTATGGACTGGTTGAAAATAGCGTAGCGAGGCTGGCAAGTGGAACGACTACGTCACTCGCAGCTCAGATCTGTACCAATTAGGTGCATCTGCATGCACAGACAAGTTCAGCACTGACTTGTGCGGTGATGAGCCTGGGAGGGAATGGAGCTGTTTTTAGCTTCCATCTGTGTTTCTAACGACAGACACTGCCACCCAATTTCCAATTAATTATGCGGACGCACAAGTGTTATCTGCAAGCCTCTGCCAGCTTGGCTAGGTCCAAGGGAGGACCCTGCTGTCTTCTCCTTGGGTATTGGAATTGAGAGCAGGAGAAAAATAGATGTGGGGGTTGTGAAGTGATATTTCTCACCCAGGTTTTATGGTTCCCTATTGAAAACGCACATGGCTGCTCTGAGTCTTTGACAGATGAGTGTCACTGAGTTATTAAACGTGAGTTAAAGCAACACGATGCCCAGTGGTGCTGCTGAGATCACCTGGTTGGGCCCAACCTCTCCATGGCACAAGCCATAAAACTGCCCAGCTTGGTTCCTGAGTCCACTTTACGTCTGGCAGCTGAGCATGTTAACAGCGATTAATTTGACATGCTTTCGAAGCATGACATGAACTTAGGGAAATCCTTGCCCTGGGTTGGAGTAGATGTAGCCCTGATAAAAAAAAGGATGAATTAAACTAGTCTGAGCCATGGGAACATTTTAGCCTATTGTTCTCAGTTCTCTCTGTGCCCTGAACTAGGCAGGAAGGACAGGTTTTCAAGGATACGCTGTGTCTCGTCTCGTGAGCCCTTGGCCTGATCCCTTTGCACCTCAACCCTTTTCAACTCTAAGATTTTGTGTGTTACAGTCCTTTGGGCTTGAGGATAATCCTGAAATGCATTTGATTAAATATGTGGGAGGCTGGAAATGTCTCCCAGACAATTTGTATGACAAATGAGGCAGTCTCTCATGTGATTTTGCATCTGGCTTAGTGCAAACTGGGTGTCTGCAAGGCTTTGTGAACCATCTTTGCCATAGCCATCCTCTGTCTTGCTCCCTCCGCAGGTGATGTGGCTGCCGGACACGGAGAGGCAGCTGGTCAGACAGATTGCACCAGGTTTCCAGCAGACTTCTGGCCTCAAGCTGGACGCAGAGCGCATGAGGGAGAAGGGCATCGTGAAGCTCAACCTGCGTTACACCAAGGTCACAAACGAGGACGTCAGGTACAGCCCTCTGTTTGGACACTGCGTGATAGCCCATGTGTTTCATGGCAAGCGTCCACAGCTGCGTGTATCCTTGTGCCACGCATGCATCGCTGGCCCAGCAGCATCTTTTCGGATCATCCCGTCCTATCTGCATAGAGGTATCTTTTCAGATGGACTTGCTTTTGAAAGCATGAGCTGTGGAAGCTTGTCCCTACCAATCACCCAGAATCCAGCAAACAGCTAACAACTCTACATGCTAATTCGGTATATGATGATCCCTTTTGAAATACAAATATATGAATCGTCTGATTCTTATTACGCTGTCAGCTTGGGAAAAAGTGAAGGCTTTTCACACTAACTACCTCCCAGTGCTGTTTCATCCTCATTAGCAGCTGCCCTTTGCTTCTATTTGTCTGCTCCAGAGTTGCTACCACAGAATTTTTGATTAGTCCAAAGTCTGGATATGCTTTCAGAAATTTCTCTTTGTAGAGAATTCACCTGTTTCATACTGTCCTTTGTCAGCTATTTAGACCATTTAGGTCTCCTGTTTAATGAGATTTGGCACAGCATGGGGTTCCTTTCCTTCTGCTTGAGCCTGTATTTGAACTGTGCAGCGTGTCAGCTCCCAGCTTTGCCCCTTCTCGGAGATGGCGGATTGTCTCTAGTAGTTTTTCTATTTATTGGAGTTTGAATTTTTCCCATAAAGAAATACTTGAAAATGAAACAGGTTTGCAGAAGAAAAGTATCTTCAAAGGGTTTGTCTTGCTATACATTTGGGCTGGGAGTAGGGAAGAGCTGAGGCCGCAGCTGTTTGCGAGCGTGGTCCTATTTAGCATAATGCACTGGTGTTTTTCCAAGGCTGCCAGCAATCTGTCTAGTTGCTTACCCTTAAGACCAAGTCTGTGCTTTACCTACAGGATAATTCCAGCCTGTTTTTCCCCTACCTACTTGCCCTATCTCATGGAGAGGACCATATGCCAACTTTCTCATCTATCCCAGCTCATCAGCCCCAGTCTCTGACCAATCCCGCCCCAGCCATCTCCAAAATCAGACCTGCCACCTAAGTGTTCCTTGAACCCTGAAAGCCTTGTGGTGCCCAGCCAAATTTTGCTGCAGTCCTGCCGCATGACCCAGAGCAGGCTCAACCAGCCCTGGGGTAACACAATTTCCTTAGTCCCCTGAAAAGTCAGCATCTGGGTGCAACATTGCTGTGACCACCTGTGCCCTTGAGAATCCCTTAGCCTTTGGAGCAGCTTGATCATATTGTGAGCTTTGAGCTGTCCACATCTTGTAGAGTGACTTTCCACCTCAAAGCGCTTTGCTGATATTGAATTGCAAGGATTGATCTTGGTGCTACCCATGCAAGGGAGATTAGTGATGCTTCTGTTTTGTAGATAAGGACACAGAGCAACTTATGCAAATCATATGGGTACAGGGAGTCTCCTGTCAGTCCTTGGTTTGCTTCTGACAGCTCCTGTACCACAATTTACAGTTTTAGCTTCCTGGAAAATGACCTCAGGAGATGAAGGCATAACTCTGTGACTGTCCGCAAAACAAGAATGCGGGTGTTGTGGGAATTGATATTGGAAATGCGGTCTGTCAGTTTTTAATTAAATAAATTGTCTATGAAGTGTTAGAGGCATCAGAGCCAGATGTTAATTTTACATCAACACGATGAGGCAGTTGTTAGAAAAACACCACATGCCCATCGTTTGTGAGGAAGTATCTAAGATGGGCTGTGGCCTGGATCAGATACCATCCAAGAGAGGAAGAAATCTTTTGAGTTCAAACCATTTGACTGCAATGCCCTTGGGTTGCTTATGAAGTCACCGTACCCTGGTAAAAAACTTATTTCATGCAATTCAAACCCAATAAATCTAGCCATGATTACAGTGGTGGCTGATGGCAAGAGCTCTACTCTTGGAGATGAGGGTTTGACGTTTGCTGGGGGACTTGCATCTCAACCTTTTTGTCTCTTGGCAGGGACTACGCCATGGCGAACCTGAGCGTGAATCTCTACACTGTGAATGAGCCCTGGCTATACTCCATCCTGTGGTGCGCTGGTGTCCAGTCGGTCACCTCCGACAGCTCCCATGTCCTTCGCAAGGTGCCTTTTCCCATCTGGCTAATGGTAAGCACAATGCCTGGGAAGGTGCTGTGAACTCCTGGAAGGAGGGAATTTAGTGGAGGGCTGTAGAGGTGGCTGTTGACCACAGCAGCCATCTGTCTAGTGGGTTTCTCCAGGAAGGTTTGCTTGGGTTCAACACACTATGGAGCTTGAGGGTTTTCCTCCTCTGTGTGCCTTGGGCCCTGAGATGGTAATGGTTCAATGATACTCTTGCACAATCCCTTCCTTCAGGTGGCCTTGTGTCTCCCTGTACAGCGCTTGGGAGCCTTGGACATTGCATTGCATGCCCCATTTAACCCAGGTGATTTTCCCATTTTTTCTCCAATGGAAAAACACCTTTCCAGATCTGCTGAGCAGCTCGTGAGTTGCAGGAGGAGGAGACACACAGGTGAACCAGCAAACCTGGGTTCTGTGTTTCAGCCAGGCTGCAAAACTAGCTTTTTGCCTGTTTTTGATAACAAACGAGGACAAGTTTTACCTGACTACACGAATTCACGCTGGTGCACGCTGAAGCTGGAAATGGTTTTATAAAGACTGGATCTATTGGCAGAAGAGATTATCGTCGTTTGAATTGTGCTGCTGCTAACATCTGTCCTTCACTCAAGCTGGCAGCAGTTGTGTGCACATCACTGACAGATTTTTGCTCCAAAAGCCTTTTTGGTGATACTTGGAGCCTTCCTCCAAAGGCGCTCCCATCTGCTGGATTTCTAACTCAGATTTCTGCTGCGAGTGCACACTCTTATATCACCGGCAGCATAAAAATCCCTTGATTTCCTGCATACTGCTCAGCTTTGCCATCTGAGCCCCCTCTACTACATGAGAGATGGCTTGGGAGCCAAGGTCTGTCTGCCCAGTGCGCTCAGGGGCTTTGCTGGGCTTTATTGCCAGCTGAACGGAGCAAATCTGTTCTGCTCCACTCACATAGCGGGCCATTCTATGATTCTATGATTTGCAATTGCAAAAATACATGTAACTTGTGTTTCAGTTAAATAAAAAGGTGGGAAAAAGATGAAAAAGTGACAGTGTATCTGCCTTCTACTCTTGATGGAAAGCTGCTGGTAAGAACAGAGTCCATGAGCCATGACAGAGGAGGGTTTCAAAAAATTTAAGTTTCAGCCCCTAACTTGATGTTCTTAAAGCAGGAAGCCAGTGCGGGACAGCTTTCTGCATTTTTCAGAGTCTCCCTCGGAACTCTCTGCCCAGTTCCACTGAATTGATGAAGGTTTGATGGGCTGCAAATGTGAGGATTTCAGCAGTAGGACTTATTTTGGGTACAGGTTATAAAACCCCAAAGTAATCCCAACAGAACAGCCTTGTCTAAAAAAGAGCAACTGCAGGTGAAATATAGCAAGTTCCCGAGCAGATCTTGATGTGGATGGAGCAGTGCACCAGGTTGTCTCAGCGCAAAAGATGTCTGGTGACCGGTGCTCCTTCCTCTACAGGGCTGAGGAGGCATCTGCTCGCTGGGCACTCCTAATAATGATGCGTGTGGGGTGCATGGCTTTGAAAAATTCCAGTTTTCCCCTTTTTGATCACCTTGAAATTCATTTTTTGTCACTTGTAAAACCTTGATTTGGTACCAACAACTTCTAGCTTTGAACTTTCTGCAGGACTTAAAAAAAAAAAAAGTCTGTAATACCTGTAATCAGGTGTTGTAGTTTGCCCAGAAAGCTATGTTCACGTCCACCTATTGCTTGGTGTATATTGCAGAAAATGCAACTTTTTCCCCAGGAAAACCTGTTGGTTTAGGTCTTTGGTTGTGGAATACCAATACTTGCATAAATGGAAAATTTATATGTGTAGATTTTGGTTCTACATTAGAAGACTCTTGACTTTTTGTTCAAAATACTTAGTCATGATGGCACTCACCTGCCAGGAAAATGGGAAGCATCGTTTTTGTGTCTGTTGGTTTCAATGGATGCAGCAAATGTAACATTCAATGTCACCCTTCTGTAATTAAGCTGGAAGCTGGAAACCACAAGGATTTAATCTCCATCAGAAGCATTGGCTAAAGAAAGCGTTGCCCTGCTAATTCCGTGGTGTATTTTCACAAGATAAATTGAGACACACAAAGAGTCACTGAACAGAAAAACAAGTTGTTCTCTGCTGGGAGGCAGAGGCAGCAGAGTTGATGGCTTCCAACTGTTATTATCCATGTCACACTACCATTGCGTGAACTCATCTTTATGCATTAAGTGTTCTATTTCTCTAATGAAATGTTACCTGCGTGCCCTCATGGTGATGACGGTGGTTGTGATGGATCTGTCTGGTACGACATCAGCAAATTCCTCCTGATTGGGACTAGTCCAGGTTTGGGAAAGGAGAAATTGGTTAGCATCACCGGTGGCTGTCCTGGGTAGGTGTCTTCTGAGCATCATGAGGAGCTGATTATTATTATTATTATCACTTTACTTTCTTATCTCTGCTAGTGCCACTCTTTCCTCGGCAGCACAAAAATCAATGTGAAGTAGCGTGCTTCTGTGCTGTGTTCAGGTGATGGGTTTAGCTGGTGTGATGACCACAGCCACTTAGACTGGCGAATGGACCCAGAGCTACTGGACCTTAAACGATAGAAATTGAGAACTGTATGCTTATAAACATGGGGCCTGTGCAAAACAGCTAATGTCGGCACTCAAAGTGAACCCTGTGTGTCTCGTGCAATGTGTATATATTTCTGTGTTTTCCCACAGACTTGGATTTCCAAACAGCATCTTAACCTCACCTCGAGGTACAGCTGAGATAGGAAACTCTCAGCCCACAGAGCTCTGAGAAAATGTCAGCACATGAAAGGAGGGAGAGTTTAAAGTTGTTCCTGTTTGCAGTTTTTCCTGGTAACGTCATTTTGAGTGCCAGGCTAGTATTAGAAATGTCATAAACCTTGTGATTTATATGTGACCCCTGCAGCTCTGTGCTTTTCTTTCTGCCGTGGTGGTAACTTTAGCAATGTGTGGTCTCTCTGTGATTGTACAAACCAGAAGGTTTAAGGTCTGCTTGTGTTTTTTCTCTTCCAGCCTCCAGACGAGTACCACCTAATCTGGATCACGTCTGATCTCATTTCATTTGTCGTAATTGTAGGAGTCTTTATATTCCAGAAGTAAGTAGCATTGTTACGGCTCGACTTCTGGATTTTGTGGTGTGTGCTTTTGTTCAGAGCATGGGGTTCAGATGGGAGAGAGGAGCACCGTGCTCCTCAGGCGCTTGGATTGCAATAGCAGGCAAACCGTTTATTAAAAATCCTTACGAAGACTGCAAACAGTAATTCCAGTTCTGAGATGTGACCTTCAATTGGATGAAGTCGCTACTCTTTAAGAAGAATGAGAGATCTCAAAATAGTAGCAGTAGACACCTTGCTTTGCTCATAAATGCATGTGGGAGAGAAACCAAATGCTTTGGGGAAATGGACATTGAGAAAGACATTAAAATGCTTCAAAGGAAGAAGAGATGTTTTGAGATTCCACCATTATAATCTCCAAAAAGAACAAGTTATGGTTTTCTTAAACCAGTTTGTTCCCATCTGGATGAAGAGAGAGAAATATTACGATTTAGCGAATCATTATCAGTTGCTTAGGTTGATGCATAAAGAAAACCCCTCCATTTTCCAAAGAAATGGGAGAGCAAGGATTTGACAAGGGCATGGCAGAAGCCTCTCTGTTAGCCAGGGGCCCTGAAAACAAATGCGGAGCATAAAAGCTAGGAGCAGAGCAAGTTAAGACAGTGATAAATCAGGAGGAGGTAAATCAACTTCCTAATGGCAGAGTTGGCCAAGCTACCCGGCTCTTGATTATACAAGAGGAAGCCACGGTGTCTTCCAGCTGATGTGCCTTTTCTCCTAGGAGGCATTTTAGCTGTCAGTGGTGATAGTGTAATAACCCTCTCTGGGAAAAATTGTGAGCTCATATAGAGATGCACTCCCTCCAGCGAGAAGAGGCAGCCTTCTCCTGGGAAAATGTATCATTCTGAAATTGCCTTCCCTCTTCCCCTGGCTCTATAATCTCATCTGCTTTGGCATGCACAAACGACTGTCCTAGAGACATCAAGGGACCTACACTTTCCTTCCTTCTTGATACCTGAAATGCCTTTGTGTTAGGAACAGTAACTTAATTTGCTTCAGGCTCGCGAGCTAGTGATTTTGCTGTTGTGTTGTCCCAGATCATCTCGCAGCAATCTCTTTCCTTCCCCGGGTGTGTAATTATTCAAGTATTTTTGTCATGTTACAGTAGGCTATTGCTCCTGCCAGCACCCGCTACGGATTTGACTTCAGGCCACGTGTTTTGTCTGTTTATAATTGTGTCTAAACTCATGATTTGCACAGTCCCGTGCTGGCAGACCTGTGCCCAGCGGGTCTCCAATTCCAGCATGGGATAATGGAGTGAGCAGCAAATCCAAAACTCTCCTCTCAGATTAGATTTCTCAACAGTTAATGAAACCACTGACCAAGATGAGATTAAATTTTTTCTAGGAAGTCTTGTAAAGAATCGTGGCTGATTCAAATCTTTCTTCCAGAAGGGCTTTGTGGCTGTGTCGTCTGGAAGCTTCCTTTTCTCCCCCAAATTCATTGGCTAGTTTAGTAAGAGATGTCCCTGCTCTTTAGACTCTGTATTTCTCTGTCAGATACAGAAATGCATGGTGGAGTCTGGAGGCAGGGACTGACCTCTCTGAAGAGCAGAATTTGAAGGCCAAGTGGATGCGATGTTTGCAGTCTTTTGCGTCACCTCCCACAGTCAGTTTTAGAAGGCTTTGCAGACCCAGGAGACCATAGCTGAAGGAATTAAACTGATTCAACCTGCTGAATGGGAATTATAGGTCCCAGAGCAGAGTCAAACGATGCATGCTTGGAGAGAGAGAGAAGTCACAGCTACACGGACTTTGCAACAGCAGGACTCTTCCTCTCTGCGCAAACTGAATTTCTTTCAGTTTGGAAGAGGTTTGATAGAGTAGGGCGAGAGCAAGCAGGGTAAGGAAGGAAAGCATTGTTGTAGGAGTTCTTTTCCACCCTCAGTGTAAGTGTGATACAGTTGAGAAGAGCTGGAAACTGCCACCAGCTTTCCTCACGATCCATCAACCTGGAGCAGTGATCTCCCAGCCCAGCCTCAGGACCTGAAGTAGAAAGGCAGTTGCTCAGAGAGGTCTGGACACGAGTGGTCCATTGTAGCAGGGCCAAATATCTTCTTTCGGATCTCTTTCTCGGGACGACTCGACCCCAAGTCAGCAGAAGGAAGAAGGAGAAACTCTAGCACCAGAAGTTGGGCTTTCTGCAGCAAAGGGCTTGCTCTCCCAAGAGCCTTGTGCAGGAAAGACCCATTTCCCTGCCGTTCCAGTTTCTCCACCACATGATAGAATTGATTGCAGCAATGAGGATATATCAAAACGAAATTGCGGCAGAATTGCCCACGTACTACCTGCTGATGTGATTCTGCTATGGGAAATAGGGCTTTGTATTTGGCCTTCAGTGTCGTGGTTGGTTTTGGGGTTTTGTTTGTGGGTTTTTTTTTTCTAAGTCCTTTTTGGGGCAAAACAGAACTGCTTCCTTCATGCAAGGATGAGGGGGCGGGTGGGAACAGAGCCACCGCTTCGATGTGCTCGTCCTCTCTCCTGTGCATGGCTTGTCTCTCCTCCGTAGCCGCGGGTAGGGATTGCTCTTGCTGTTCTCCTTCAGCCCTGGCAACAGGATCGTGGCAGCCTCTCCGGAGGGGAAATACCAACAGTAATGACTTCTAACTGATCTTTTTTTTTTTTTGCCTCTTTGCCTTGTTTATTTTCTTACTGCTCTGACTGTTGTGCATGTTCCTCCTCTTTCTCTCTCTGCTGCATTCTGGCATCTCACAGCTATCACATGATCAGGTAATTCTGGTGCTTTCCTCCTCTTTCTCTTTTTCATTCAACCTTCCTTTCTCTCTTTCTTTCTCCCTCTCTGCTATGGCTTCACTGCAGATGGACAGGCCAGGATGCAACTTTTCACGATGCTTTCAAACATCTGGCTTACAGGGGGGACCATAAGGGTCTGAACATTAGATAGTCCATAGCCATGAGCACCATGGAAGCTGATGGATGTTTTGAAGGCAATCTGACCTTCTGTTGCAATGATCCAAGTTCCTGCCTTTTAAAAGTGCCCTGTTCTGAGGTCCTGCAGTGTGTTGTAATTGGGAAATTCCCAGTGAATGTAACGCTTTCTCCATTGAAATAATCCCATACAAAATATCTCCTTCCTTCCTGCATTTACCAGAGGTTTTTGAGACCAGCATCTTCTAAATTGGCCAATTCTAAAGAAAATGAAGTAATATGTTCAATTATATAAAGTAGTGCTTCTCTTGCCCTGGGAATGGATTAGTAAGACTAATAGCTGGAAAGGCTTGGCTCATCAGTTGCTGCACTTGGAGCTTGGGATCTTTCAGGAGTCTCTTCCCAGTTAGACCACTGTGAAACTGGCAATGCAGTGTGAAAATAAATAATATTGCATCGAGGAAGGGAACGAGCCTGGGATGCTGGATTTGAAGTGCCATCAATTGGAAACCCAGATTTCTCCTTGTACTGGCTGTTTTCTCACAAGTAGCCCTCATCCTCTTGGAGGGGAGCGCTGTCACCTTTCTGCAGTAAAGCCTTCACCACATCTGTACTTGGACCAAACTCTTCATGTGTTACCTTCTCCATTCCTTCCGCTGTGTGCCATGGGGGTTGTGTTTCTGAGGACTTGGCTACTCCTTATCTGTGCTTATCTGCCCCTGTCCCTCTGCTCACCCACTGCCTTGGGGGTCAGGGTTGGTCACCTGCAAGTATTGCTTTCTCCACGAGGTACCTTGGACTTGCGGCGTTACGTCCTCGCGGCATCTCCCCAAAACAGAACACGGCTACGGGGCTGGGCTGAGCCCTCCTACGGGTTGCAGGGAGGTTGGGCATTTTCCCACTNATTGGTCACCTGCAAGTATTGCTTGCTCCACGAGGTACCTTGGACTTGCGGTGTTACGTCCTCGCGGCATCTCCCCAAAACAGAACACGGCTACGGGGCTGGGCTGAGCCCTCCTACGGGTTGCAGGGAGGTTGGGCATTTTCCCACTCTCGCCTCCTCCTTGCTCCCTAGCTCATGGGTAAGGAGAAGACAGAGGTGCGGAAGAGTTGGGCAGGCTTTAGGCAAGAGTGGTCACAGGATGGGGGCCTCTGTGGTTGCAGCTGGCTTGGCTCTTTGCTCACTCCGTCTTATCACTTCAGTACCGATCAACCCTGTCTTCTCCCTGACCTTCCCTTCTCCCATCCCCTTTTCCTGCCATTTAGCATCTCCGCTCCAAAGCAAGGGTCCGGTTGTGGCCCTAACGTGGTGTATGCTGTCTCTGTGTTGTTGTCCCAGTATTTTTTAGTCTGTTCCCACCCTGTGTCCGTCTGGTCTGCTTTGATGCCAGCCTCCCAGAACAAGACCTACCTGCTGTCTGTCTGGCCTTTTTGCACGCTGCTGTCCTAAACGTGGCCGATCACAACAGAGTCCAAGGGGGTAGGAGAGGTGCTCTTTTCTATTAAACTAGTTTTCTGGAGACCCAAAGGCTACTAGGCACAGCAGAAGAGTATTTCGTACAGTGTTGATTGGAATTACTTAAATTGTTATTAAATGTACTGGTGGCTCTTCTAAGAGGGTATTTCAAAATACCTCTGAAAAATGGGCTCTCCCTCTCCTAGCTTGTTCAATCATGGCAATGCACCCCTGTGAGAGGATTCATCATATTTAACCACCCTGGGTCTGACCGCAGCCACCATGAGAGATGGAGAGCAATGCTTGCTCCTCTTGGCAGGAGGAGAAAAGCCCTTGGTCCCTGCACCCCTTTGAGGTTNTGTGAGAGGGTTCATCATATTTAACCACCCTGGGTCTGACCGCAGCCACCATGAGAGATGGAGAGCAATGCTTGCTCCTCTTGGCAGGAGGAGAAAAGCCCTTGGTCCCTGCACCCCTTTGAGGTTGGGCTGTCTACGCCTCAAAATGGCCAATGACCTCCATAGGATGTCTAGGACCTATGGGCAAGAGATATCGAGCCTTTTGGCCATGCAACCCAGCCTGATGCTGAAGATCCTGATGTTGTGGGCAAAGAAAAGGCTTGTTGCAGCAATATGTTTCGGTCCTGATTATAGTTTAAGGAGGGTCTTATCCTGTGGGATCCAATGCACTTGCAAACACGTTGGCCTTAGTGGGATCTGCCTGCACGGGACATTAAGGGCAAAAATGGTCATCTTCCAGGTTAGACTGGCTCAGCTTAGATGATGATGATAGAAGAGAAGTATTTTTTTATTTTTATTTTTTTTATACTTTAATGTATTTGCCTCTTTGTACTTCCTTTGCGTTGCTTCTGTTCGTGGGTCTGCGAGTTGTGTTGCCATCCCATCCCTTTTTTCCTTTGTAGCAAAGCATTCACCTTCATCTGTACCCCGGTCAAAGCCTGATGGCATGGTGTCACCCACTGGGATTTGGGAAGGGGCTAAAAACCCCATGAAATCAACACCAGCTAGATTTTCCTGGAAAAATTGCAGAACCTCTTTTATGGATGTTGTTTTGTCAGGCTGATGCTGTGGACCCAGGCTGGCGATGTGTGGGGCTTCAAGTCCTCTGGTCCCCGAGTTTGGGCAGGGGGTTAGAAATTTAAAAGAAGGTGGTTGTTACCCAAAAGAAAAATTAAAAAAATTTAAAAAGTCCCCTTCCCTTGTGTGGGTGAGCCACTAGATGGTGCCAGGAGATCAGAAACCCCATAAGCCATCCTAAATCCCTGCTGTTTCTCTATCATATAGCCTTGTAACATACCTGGCTCCAGCAGGTAGAATCGGATTTACTTGAAAGCCTTCGTCTGTGGTCAGAAGGTAGAATGAGTCGGTGGGGTGCGTGTTGGGAAAGCCTGGCCTAAACAGCATCCCTTTGCAATGGCACCTTGGGTATGGCTGCTTTGTCTGAGCCTACCAAGCCCTGTTCTGCCCTGTGGCGGCAGCGGCTTGCCTTTCCCTCTTAATGCCGGCAGCTCTGCAGCTGAGGGTCTGTGATGGGGGTGCTCTGAGGCTGAAAAACAGCTTCAAAAGAAAAATCTCCTGTGAACTTGCTCCCATTGCTTATTACTAACATCACTGTAAGCATTATATGTACACATATAACATCTTTATAAGCATTCAGTAATTAGAATAAAAGTCTGGCTAATTTTAAGTCAAGTTCCCATCAGCCTTGTGTAGTTCAAATGGTGGAAACTTTTGGTGAACACTGAGTTTTCATCAAGGCTTAGAAAGTGTGGGTTTCGGTAAAAGCACTTAAGCAACGACCTGGCATTTGGGGAGGGAAGTGCTCTGGGAGAAATCATGGTCAGGGGAAATGTATGTGACAGCTACCTGTGTAGGGACAGTGTCTTTTCTGCGTATCAGGTTGGAGACTTTAATTTGTCTTTGAGATCCCTTCTCCCACAAGGGTGGGTATGTCACACAGTGAGGAAAAGGTTATGGTTTCTTTACTCGGCTTGGTCTCTTGTCCCGTTCCCTCTTTCCAACCCTAAAGAGTCAAAATACCCCTACCTCCTCAGGGCAGTTGGGTAGCTGATGGGATAGAGAGGGGTATCTGCAGTCCCTGGTAAAATTAGTGGAATTAGGATGCTCAAGCTGATTAAAGATGACCTTGTATGTCTGTACCCCTCTGAGATAACATGCTCATCTCTGAACATCCTCCTACCATGCGGGGTTGCGTAGGTGCAAGGGAGCGAAGGTGCAAGGGTCTATGGGACTTCTTGGTCTCTACATTGTTGGTGGCTACTTGCATAGAGGATGCTCCTGTGTTTGGGGAGACCAGCCCCTGATATCCCTCTCTTGTCTTGCAGGTGGCGCTTAGGAAGCATCAGGACATACAACCCGGAGCAGATCATGCTCAGCGCTGCTGTCCGCAGGTCTAGCCGGGATGTCAAGATCATGAAGGAGAAGCTGATCTTCTCAGGTATGGATGGGGCTGGTTGGTCAGAGCCCTTTGCTTCATCCCCCAGCTATCACCCTGCTTTTTGCTGATGGAGGAGATGGTCTTGGTATGGGTGCTGTTATCTGCTGGTGGGACAGAGTGGCTGGACTGACCCTGTTGCACTGAACCATTTGTGGGATGTGGTCATGGCTCATCCACCCCAAACTGGTGCAGGTCCGAGCACTGATTTGCTCAGGAATCCTGCACTTAACTTCCCAAGTTAAGCCGTGCAGCGCTCTTATACTGTCCCACACCTTCTCTGCTCTGAATTGTCAACAGTGTGTCAAAAGCTGTAAAACCCATTAAAATAGTAGTGATGAGTTTAGCGTAGACCTGGCCCTGTGGATTGAGGGGTGCTTGATATCCTTGTGCTCCTCCCAGCCTTGATTTGTGTTAGCACACACTGGCATTACGTCCATCTCACCCCACCTCTAAAAAAGATCTCCAAAACGCGTACAAAGAGGGAAACATTTAGCTTTAAAAGATTAAAGTTGGTGCCTGAACCTGGAAAACTCACATTTGAAGGAATGTGAATATAACCTCACCTTGAGCTTTGTTATGGGTTTTCTTTCTTTATATTTAAAGATGTCCAGCAGGGATCAGGGTTGGTTTTTCTGGGTGCATACAGAGCAAAACGACAACCCTTGCTTCAGAGAGCTTATTGTATGAAATGTAGGCCTGATTCTGTCCTCTGGAGATGGTGAAAATCAGGGAACCCAGAGAGGGAAAGCGGTTGGTCACAGCAGAATTAAGCCTTCCGGACACGTTCTAGACATAAAATATCCTTAGTGGTAGGGGTATCCTTAGTGGTAGGGGGTACATGTTAAAATTTTGTGCCTCTGAAAGAAATGTTCTTGCTTAGGGTGGATGTTTACAATTAAAACGTTAATAGTTGCACATTTTTTCCCAGTGAAACCAGTGACTGTAGGAGTCTGCCCGTTTCCAGTGTGGCCATTTGGATAGGGATTAGGTTCAGCCTGTGACATAGCATCATGGTGGGGGGGTGGTGGTCCAGTTTTGCCTCTGATAGTGGCAGGATTGTGAAGGTCTCAAAATTAAAGGTGAGCTCCTATTTGGAGGCAGATCCTGTTCAGCACTGGTTTTAAATGGGTGCAATGTTGCTAAACCAGGGGTTAAACCCCCGTAGGATCAGGTGGATGCCATATGCTGGAACTGCATGGCTGTTCAGTGCCTCAGTTTCCCTATCCATGGAGGGGCTCCTGGGACTTGCACCCCTGTGATGATGTCCCTGCTTTCTCTACTCTCCCCAGAGATCAACAATGGCGTGGAGACCACGGACGAGCTGTCTCTTTGCTCTGAGAATGGTTATGCCAACGAGATGGTCACCCCCACGGATCATCGGGACACCAAGCTGAGGATGAATTGAGGGGCTCCGGTCCAACCCCAGCACATGGCGTCCCCAAAATTTACTTCAGCAGCGAGAGCCGTGCTCTCTTGCTTGCTGTGGGATGGGAACCTTTGAGGAACTGCTGGTTGAGCAGAGACCCCTTCCCATACCCCATCAGTAGCTGCTCCACCTCCCTGGTTGTGAGGTTGGGAGGCTTATTTTTGTAAATATGTAGAAAATCTGAATTTTTTGTCTCTTTTTTGAGTGTAATTTTTCCAGGGCATGAGTGGAAATACCGTGTTCATTAAATCCTTGACCTTATGGCTGAAGTTATTTGGATCTTGACGTGACAGCCTGAGTCCCCTGAGTCCCCTTGGGGGGTTCTGGGAAAAACACGTTGGGATGTGTTCCTGCTCCACTCCTTCCCTTGGTGCAGCGATTGTGTAGCTGAACGTTGTGATGTTCTTGTGAAGTGTTGTTTTTGTTACCTTTTTTTGCCCCTCTGCCCCCCCACCCCTTCCTTTCCTGGGCAATGAAGTTTTACCTCTAATGCAACAGGAGGCTGTTTGGAGGAGAAAAGCTTTCCTAGGAGAGGACATAGCACTTCTATTCCCTGCCGAATTCAGAGCCAGGGAAGGGGCTGCACTGGCTCAGTCACTTGGGCACCTTCTCCCTGTACTGTCCTCCTTCCCCAAAGCCTGGATGCTCACAGGGGGATGGCCTTCTTGAAATGTCCTGTTGCAGTCTTGAAGGCAAATCCTGAGCGTTGGCTGTAGATTGGCCTCTGCTGACAGCAATGCTTTCATTTTTGATCTTTTTTCCCCTTTTTTTTCTTTCTTTCTATCTTCTCCACAAGTGTTGGGCTCTGTCGGTAGCCTGAATGGCTTGTAAAAAGCAATGCAGTGGGCACCATCACTGCTCAGAACTGGGTAAAGTGCCTGCCACTCCAAGTGGCATTTGCAGTCGCTCCTTGCTTCCCTGTCCTTGCACCCACGTAGGAAGAGGAGGTGGTAGTGCCGTGTGAGCTTCCCCCTGTCTGGCCCAAGGAGATGCCCATAAGTGAAAGAGTTGTAAATAGTTTGCAAGCTGAAGCAGCCCCGGAGTATAATTTATTTCTGCAAGGAGGCGTTTCCTCCTTGCTTTAAAAGCAGGATCTTTAAAGCTGCATGTTCTTGTCCTCCAAAGGAGTGATGGTCTTGCAGCAGATGCTGACAGGCTCGTGAAGGCAAGAGCTCTCATCAGTGTGTTTCCAATGCAAAAGGCTTTAAACCAAAATCCTAGACCAGAGGCTAAAGGAAAAATATCAAAATAAAAGCTCAGAAAACAAGTAGATGACAGCTGAATTTTATCCCCTCCCTGAAACAGCTCACAGCCAGCCCAAGGGCTGTCTCAGCTCTCTGCTCTTGCCCTTCAAGGCCTCGTGGAGAGGAGCCTGGTTTTGGGTGACTTTGCTGTTTGCACGGAGCCAGTTCCCAAGGCAGCTGAAGCCAGCTGGAAGGCTGCCAGAGCTGTGAATGGGTCTTGGCTCAGTTCCCGTGGCCTTGTGTTGGGTTGATCCCTTCCTTGCTGGATCCTGGTCGACACGACGTGCAACGTGAGAAATCCCATTGAGGGTGAGCTTCCTTTGAAGCTTGGTGTGTGCTGCCTTGAAAGCGATGGGACCATCAAAGTTGTTTACCGTGGAGGCAATGGGAGCTGAGGCTGAGTCTTCGAGTGCTGACCAAGCTGGTTTGTCCAGCCCGTGAGTGGTGAGGAGAAGGTGGTCTGGGGGATGCTCATGTGCATCGCATTCAACACACAAAGCAGGCTTGAAAAGGCCAGAAACAAGCCACCATAAAACCAGCTTTGAGCACTTTGTTACTGTTTTGGCAGCCCTGAAGTGCTCTGTCATTTTTTAAGATGTACTCCAGCAACATTTTGAAACCCCGAAGTCTTTTTTTAGTGTGTAAAAGTGAGTTTTTAGTGAGGGCAGAAGCAGCCAACATATCTATGTAAAAGAAAAATACCCCTGTTGATAACAAAAATAGGAATTGTGGTGCTTTAATAAGCACCTCCTAAGCAGTGTAAATCAAGACGTTAATTCCTTTGCATCTACCCTGGGTTTTTACGAATGTAAGTGGAATAAGACCCTGGTCCATGCTCATTCTTACCTTCCTCAAATACTGTCCTTCTATATGGTACTCTCTCAAGTCTGTGAAACACGGTGTGGGGTTTTTTTTCTGCAGAACTGCAAGATTTTGGTGGACTTGAAGGCTTTTGAGAACAAAGTTGCTTCTCCTTTTAATGTGGTGCTGTATTGAAACATTCCCGGTGGATTGTCATTGCCAAGTGAGAGATGTTGTTAAATCTCAGCATCTGTTGATAATCACCTGCATGTTCTGTTTTTATCCTTGGAGAATCCTTTATTTGAGAGGTCAAGTGCTTAAAAGGTTGCAAATGTTAAAAGCAATCCAACAAAGAGTTGTTTTCACAATTCACTTTTTTCCTTCTTTTTTTATGATGAGACCCAAACTTTATGCATAATGCACTGACTGTTACCATTATCGTCCTGAACATTTGCTACCTTTTTTTTTTTAAAAAAAAGGTTGATACTTTTTTGATGAAAATAGAGCTAGACGAAGATAAACTGCAATGCTCTGTGAAATAAATTGTTAGTATTCCCCTGGCAGTCTGTGACGTTGTTTTGTGTTCTGGGATCGCTTGCAACATGGTAATGCCTTGATCTTCAACATGTGTTTCTGCTTTTTTTTTATACTTCATTAGGGAGTTAAAGGTCTGACTGCAGGGAGTTTTGGAGATCTGCCCTTCTTGAGATCGGTACAGTTGTGTTGTGTCTTCTCTTGATGACACTAAGCTGAGTGGTTTGGTCGACACGCCTGAGGGATGGGATGCTGTTCAGAGGGACTTGGACAAGCTCAAGAAGTGGGGCTGTGTGAACCTCATGAGGTTCAACAAAGCCAAGCGCAAGGTCCCGCACCTGGCAACCTCTGCTATCCATAAGGCTTGGGGGATGAAGGGATGGAGAGCAGCCCTGAGGAGAAGGACTTGGGGGTGTTGGTAGACGAGAAGCTCAACATGAGCTGGCAATGTGCCCTCACAGCCCAGAAGGCCAACCACATTCTACACTGCATCAAAAGAAGCATGGCCAGCAGGTGAAGGGAGGTAGTTCTCCCCTCTGCCCTGCTCTTGTGAGAACCCCCCCACCCTGCGGTACTGTATCCAGCTCTGGGGCCCCCAACATAAGATGAACATGGTCCTGCTGCAGCGGGTCCAGAGAAGGGCCGTGAAAATGCTCAGGGGGCTCGAGCACCTCTGCTATGAGGACAAGCTAAGAGAGTTGGGGTTGTTCAGCCTGGAGAAGAGAAGGCTCTGGGGAGATGTCATTGTGGACTTTCAACCCCTTACTTAAAGAGGGCCTGTAAGAAAGATGGGGATGGACTTTTTAGTAGGGCCTGTGGCGATAGGACAACAGGTAGTGGTTTTAAACAAAGAGAGGGGAGATTCAGACTATATATAAGGAAGATATTTTTTACAGCGAGGGTGGTGAAACTCTGATGTAGGTTCCTGGAGAGGTGGAAGATGCCCCCATCACTGGAAATGTTGAAGGCCAGGCTGGACAGGGTTTTGATCAACCCGGTCTAGTTGAAGATGTCCCTGCTCATTGCAGGGGGGATCGGACTAGGTGACCTTTAAAGGTCCCTTCTAACCCAAACTGTTCTATGGTTCTCTCCCATCCAGGTTTTATAAGATGGTAGCTGAGAAGCAGTCATGTGAAGAGGAGGCGACTGTGCAGACCTGAGTCTTCAGCAGTAACCATAAAATAATTGTTTGGCGTTTCTGGCCACATGGGGACAAAGATGCACACGTTGAACCAATGAAGCAGTAGTTTTAAACCACACAAACGGGAAGCAATTTATTTTTTACCACACACTATGCAAGTCATTGCCCCAGGGTGCTGTGAAGGCCAAAACCCATAAAACAGTTCAAAGAGAGATAAATGGCTCATATGTCCGTTAGCGCTTATTACACAAAGCAGTCCGGATGAGAGATCCAGCTTCGGAAGTCCCTGAGCTGTTCTTCGCTAAATATGTATGTTAAGAGAAAGGCTTCCTTGGTGCTTGCTTTTTTTTTTTTTTATGCTTTTCCCCAGGATCTTCTCCCAGCTGCAGACAGAGGGTCCTTTGGGTGAGAAGGGGATCTCGTCTGGGTCAGCATGGGATTGATTGTTCTTTGCTAAGCAGCTGTTTTCTCCAGCCCCTGAATGGCTGCGTTTGAGTGCTAGTTGAAAGGGATTAAAGTGAATGCAGCACTGTCTCGCTGGTTGGTGATGGGTAGTCAGTTCCATGTCATGAATTTGACTGGCTCTGGGAATACCATTTGAGTGTTAAATATAAAATTGCCCTAGGGCAAGGGGTAGAGCTCCTGATATCTACAGTATTGAATAATCCCTGACTGGGGTCTGTCGTTGCTGTACCCTGGGGAAAGATTTAAAAGTTGAAAGGAGAGAAATGAGTGTCATATAGGCTGTGCCTGTTGTTCAAATGAAAGAGCTGAGGATTGGTTGCTGGCTCTAAGCCCAAATGGCTTGGGACAGCCAATATTTAGCTCTTTTTCTTCCTCTGTAAAACTGCCCTTATTTATAAGCGCTGCATCATTAGTACAGCTGGGATAGTTCTCGTAGCATCTGGGATCCTTTCCAGACTTTTAAGTTTGCCGGTAGAGTTGTAGTCCTGGGTCTGGGAGGTGATACCGATGTGGCTATGCCCCAGGCCTACACAGTTATTGAAAGTAAGAAGGATCTCTTATGTCTCTGCTAAAGCCTTAATGTGATGCACTGACTAGGAGCTTGGAAAGTTCAAACTGAGCGTGAAAAGTCCAGCCATGATGTGAGCAGCAGCAGCGACATGAGGCTGAAGGCTGGTTCCCCTCCTCCTGGGCTCTTGGTGCAAGCAACCTCTTCTTGGCTGAAGCTCTAGACCAGGTTTCAAGCTCAAGATGAGTAGTGACCATGTGTGAAATAGGAAACTAAGTGCTTTTTTTCCTCTTAATCCTCTTACACTTCTCCCTCTCTTCCTTCTGGGTCTTGTTTCTGTTTCAGTTACTTTTCTTCTGCCCTTTGTCATCTACTTGGTTTTCCTGCTCTGTTCTCTTCTCCCAGAGGCTGGTGGCTGCCCTTCACTTCTGCTAGCTGGCTGAGGGTGCAAAGAGGGTGTCCTGACTGTCTCCATGGCAACGTGGAGCCATGGATGGTGGTGCCAGCAGTGCGTAGATAGCTGTCCTAGATGGGATGCATTTCCTTCTGTCAGGCGTGTGGTGGGGAGGTAGAGACCAAAGCGTGATCAAGTCCTGGTGACTCCAGATATCTCACCACGGCCTCTATTACCTGATTTATCCAAAACCATCTCCTACCTTTCTTATTGTCTTTTCCACTCTTTTATCCTTATTTTCTCTTCAGCTTAGCTGCATCCCTTCTCCTTCCTATTCCTTTCTTCTCCTAACACACAGTTTACTGCTCCTTCAGGAAGCTTTAATCGTACGTTCACGCAGAGCTTTCCCCAGTAGATGCCTGGAGTTCCTGGTCCTATATACTTTATTTCCCTTTTGCGTCTCTTTAATGCTTGTGGCTTTGTACCTAATGGCTTCCGTGGGCTGTGTGCCAGATGCTGAGTATTTTTAATGTGAGGAAAGGATTTTGCAGTGGATTTGGGCTCTAAAATCACTGCTTGTGGTGTCTGTATCTACCCTGGGAGAAGACCCAGGGCACTGGGAGCAAATGGGAGGTTGGGCTCCTGCCCCTGCATAAGGTATCCTTTCTCCAGTGCTGCCTAGCAGGCACCCCTTTTGAACACGTTTTGCAGCTCTATGGGGTGTTTAATGCCCTCAATTTCAGGCAAAAAGGCCACAAGCGTGGGTTACAGAACAGCCTTTGCACAGGGACAGCTGCTTTGGGACACAGTGGCATCGCACGGGGGGAAGCAGGGCCAAGTGCAGTGCAGTCTGGCTGTAGAAATCTGCACGATAGGCAGCTTGGCATGGATGTGGGGACAGCTGCACCCTGCAAAGCCTTCTCATTGTGGTCACTTTATGTATTTACAACCCTTGGTACCTTGTCCCTGCCCCCTCCCAGGAGCTGCATGCACTGCTTAAAGCTGGGATTTGGTTTTGAACAGGTTGGTAGCCCCATGGTTTATGGCTGCAAGGAGACGACAGCTTTGCAACCTTGCTGAAGGGTTTCCAGAACTCTGTAGACCTTTTTGCTGTGTGTCATAGGGCAGGATCCGTGCCATGCTGCTGTTTGTCCTGATGACCCACTCCCGGTCATCTCTAGCTCTATCTGTGTGCGGACGTGGTTGCACCCCTGGTTGGTGCAGCCTGGTGGTGCCCAACCTGTCAGGACGGAAAGTCCTAAGAGCAAATCCCCCAGCCCTCCCAGCCTGCTGTGCAGTCTGGGAAGCCACGGTTCCTTCCAGGTTGCCAGTGATTCACACGCAAATGTTGGTAGCAAGCAAGATGCTGGCTTGCACCTCGCATCCCAGCGATGGGAGAGAGAGCCAGCTAGCAAACGAGGCACCGGTGCCCCACAGAAAGGCGATTTCACTGGAATGGCAATGTGCAGGGGCTGGTTGTTACTAATATTTCTCTTCTACCTAGTGTGAAATAATACAAGTTGTTCAGAGTGATGCTGGGCAAGGGAGGGAGGGTGGGCTAGTGGCATTGGATTAAGGAGTTTGATAATCTTCGGCACCAGGGTTACTTTGTGGAGCTTCCCCAGGGATGCTTTGATCCCTGCTATGAGCATTTAAAAATTCAGCCAACAACTGGGATCCAGTTAGAGGGGAGGGTGCAGAAAGCCACACAGGGCAAGCCTCCCCTTCTGTCCTCATCATCCTCAAGGACCTAATTACCTAATTATCACAAGTTAATGAGGGGGACTGCAGCTCCTCCCTGACCCAATCCGTTCCTGCTCCGGGCGTCTTTTTGCTCACAGAGCCGTATTTTATTTATCGGATTTAGTGGGGTTTCCAGCGAGACAGAGTCTCTATCAAATGAATCGTTCCACCTGGACCTCAATTTACTCTCCAGATGGCTTGGCTGTCTTAAGCTGCCCTGGTGTGATATATTTTCCCTGAGCTGTGGTGGGTTTTCCCTGGGTCCTGGCTCCTCCCTGCCTGGCTGTTATTGACAGCTGCATGGCTAATGCCCTGTAGCTCTCTGGCATGTCATTCAAGAGAAACAAAAGCAGATTTCTCCCCCACCTCTCCGGCAGTGAGGATAAAGGGGATGCTTTTGTGCTTCCCCAAGCATTGCCGCAGAAGGGCTGAGCGTGCTTTGCGGAGGGGACCTGGGTGCGTGCGGAGCCCCAACGTGGATGGGAGCTCTCTGAGAGGGAAGTTGAGTCTTTGCTAAGTCCCACCTGGAGAACACAACCTGTGGGCCAGGTAACGTTGGACTTCTTGCAGTAGCAGCTGGGGAGGCTTGACAGAAAAAAATACAGCATTTGTTGCTGTGTGGTACTTGGATGGAGAGGGTGACCTGGAGAGAAATGTGCATGTGTGAGGGCAGTGGGGCAAACCTGCTCTTTCTTTGGAATTTGCATTGGCATCATTTGTCTCATGGGTAGACAGGAGGAATGTGAGCTGCGGAAAGGCGTTTGGGTTAATTGGGGAGGGAGGGGGATTGCCTGTTTGTAAAGGAGGTCAGCCTGAGCTGTTTCTTCCCAGCACTGAGCCGTGAGTGACCCTGATGGTTTGGAAATCCGTGCGGATCGGGGAGAGAAGCGAGGATATGGATCTGTTTTTCTTTCTCAGCTGGAGCCGCGTGTGTCGGTAGAATGTGGAGTCTGCCGTACTCTTTGCAAAGGCATTTCTAGAGAGCTGCCTTTGTTGTAACTTCTCTAAATATCTTTGAACCAACTAACAGTGGTTCCCTTCTGTACACAGCCCCGAGCACCCGTCAGCAGCCTTCGGGGTGTTTAGAGCCTTCGACCATTCCCACAGTATTTCTTAGACGTTTAGTAAGCGCTTGTCATGCTGCTTCAGAGCTCTTTAGGTCTCTGCATCTCCCCCGTCGCATGGGCAGAGGTGTTTTCCTCATTGCCGGAGGATTCTGGAGGCACAAAGGATGATACAGTGGCACTTTCTCGGGGCGGTGGGGTGAGGATCCTCAGGACTAGATTTGGTTGTCCTACACATGGCTACCCTGGTGCGGGTGCAGCGAGGAGGTGTCCTCTGGAGCATGGAAGAATCTGAGTGCCTTTGGGGTCTGTAGTCAGACATGATGGCTGGCCAGGAGATGCAGGTGTAGGAAAAGAGATGAAGGGACCAGAGCTAAGATAGGGATTTTGACTAATGAGAAATTCAGGGTCATCCTCCTGAAGGGATGTGCTACCTGCCATCCTACAAAAGAGTGTGTGATGTTTGGTAACTTATCAGAGCATTGGGGACTTGTGCTCCTGCCAGAGGCTTGTGGTGAGATGCTATAGAGCCTGACTTTGGGGGCCCTTAAGAGCAGAACCTAAGCTCCCTCCGACTACCCCAAATGGGTTCTTTGCTGTTACGGAGCCTCAGAAAAGCATGGCTGTGGTAGAAGCTGTCATCAGGTGCGCTCTGCTGACTACCCTCACTGGCACCCCAACTCGAGGACTGGGGCTGACTCTCTGCCATGCTTTTAAAACACAGCTAACAGGATTGCGCTGCCCCTTTTATTTAACATCCAGCTGGTGAGACTAGTTGGGCAAGCGCAGGGAGACCCAGGTTCAATCCCCTCCTCACTCTTTCCCCTGGCATCTGCGTCTGTGCAACAGGGAGGCGTCAGGGCAGGGTTTTTTTGGGAGAAGTAGGCTAAATGGGGCGCATTCAACCTGTTAGTAGCTCTAGGATGGTCAAGGCGGTAGTTGAGGGTCTGGAGTCTTTGATTCACTCACCGTTGTAAGAGACAGTAAATTCTTGTCACTATTCCAATGTCATGGTGCTCCTCTGCTTTTCAGACCACCCTCTCTGGCCATAGAGGCCCTTCTCCCCAGGGATTACTCTTTACAGATGATCTGTCTGCCTCCTCTGGGCTTGACAGGGATCACCCTTTTGGATGTGCAGCTATTTGCATCTCTAGGCTGAACACATTACTTTCCCTGCCCTAAAGGGACTGGTCGTGCTTCTCATGCTGTCAGTGCAAACTGTGAACAGTTATAGATCGAATGAGATAAGTATTTTATTTTTTTGCAATTTGTGACGTCCTTTAGGGAAGATTTTAAGTCATCTGGAGAACAAATCTAGCAGAAAGGTATGCTAGATGTAGACATCTCCTCTGCTTTTAGGCAGGTCATGTCATAGCTACCTTTGGCAAATCTCAGTCTTACATCCTTACCTCTGGATTTTTGCCTGGAATAAGACATCTGGGGAAACATGCTGTACAGAAAAAGTCAAAATACTGCATTGCTCCCAGCTGGGCTGTACCATGGAGTGCTTGCATTTGGTAGGATGCAGTAATACGACCTGCAAGATCTCAGAAAGAAAGAAAAGGATGTTGAGGTGTTAGTACAGCATAGGTTGGGCTAGGCAACTGCCTTAGAAGAAACATCTCCTAAAAGCAGACGTTGGTCTACTGGGATGGGGTTGGGTTGGAAATATCTTAGTGCCCATCACTGGGCAGTGGTTTGGAGGAAATGTTGGTTACTGAGGGGGAGCCATGTGTGCAGATGAAGGGGCAGAGTCTGATTCGACTTTGTCTAGAATCTGTACTTCCTCATGACACCGAGAAAAATGCAGAAATCATGATGGTGTTGGACATCATGGTCAGATATTTTAATAGCGTACTGTTCTCTTGTCTCCTTCACTGCTTCACCATCAGGATGCATCGAATGATGAAAGAAGAATCAAGTTTCAGGACAAGCAGCCTGGAAAATGTTACCCGGGATCCGAGTAAAGAAAAGCTGCACATGAAGCTCTGCAGTGGGTCCTGCCATGCTGAGCAAATCCTCCAGACACTAAACTCGTACCGTCAGAGCGGCACCTTCACAGATGTTGTGCTACTAATTGATGGACAAGAATTCCCCTGTCACCGTGCCACTTTGTCAGCCAACAGCACGTATTTCCGGGCAATGTTTGGTGGCAAACTCAAGGAAGGCCACCAGGATATCATTAATATCCAGAAGATTTCTGCTTCCACCATGTCTCTCCTTCTTGACTATATGTATGGGGGGAACATCATCATTCAAGAGGACAATGTTGAAGGCATCTTGGAACTGTCTGACTTGCTGCAGATCTCCAAGCTCAGAGATGCTTGTGTCACCTTCCTCGAAGGCCAGCTTCACCCATGCAATTGTTTGGGCATCATGAAATTTGCTGATTCATTCTCCATCGCGTCCCTGACAGAAAAGAGCAAGAGGTTCATGCTAGAGTGTTTTGTGGAGGTGTCGTGTCATGAAGAGTTCCTGGAGATGGGTGTGAAGGAGCTGGTTGAATATCTGTCTGATGAGCAGCTGGTGGTCCCCAAGGAGGAAGTGGTCTTTGAAGCAGTCATGCGCTGGGTACGGCATGACGTACCTGCCAGGAAGGGAGTATTAAAGGACCTCCTTGAACATGTGCGTCTGCCCCTACTTGACCCCACCTACTTCCTGGAGAAGGTGGAAATGGATGAACTCATCCAGGACTCAAAGGAGTGCATTCCTCTACTGCATGAGGCCCGCAAGTATTACATCCTCGGGAACGAGGTCAGCTCTTTGCGATCAAGGCCCAGAAGGTAAAACACAGCATCTTCTTCCCTAGACCTGCACGGCCTGAGTTGAGGGATCTTAAAATCTGAAGGCAGTTGTTGTGTTGCTTTTTTTCTTTTTTTTTTTCCCCCCTTCTATTGCTTCGCTTTTGGCTTCCATGTTTCCAAAATGGAGACATTGGAGACATTTGCATGGCTTAAAGGATTCCTGTGAAATTTATACTAATGCAGGTTACACTTTATTTTTGTGTTGGCAAGAAGTGCTCTGGGTGTACAATGATGCTATGCAGATATGTGTCTAGACTATGGGCAGGAAGGGATGTTTGTAGCTCTTTATTTCTCTCTGTTTTTACCAATGAGTAGGGCACTGGCTTGAGACCTATTTTCCATTCCCAGCTCTGCCACTGGTCTGCTCTCATCTCGCCTCTTTTCATCTCTCTTTCACCTTCCCCAAGCTGTCTGTTAGCAGGAAGGCTTGGACCAGTCTCTGTCCTCCTGGCCATCAGCATGGTGCCTAGCTCAAAGGCATTGCTGTGAGGTCAGGAATTAATGGCCAGGGAAAAATAAAAACATTTACTGTCCAGGCAGCTACCTGGGCATCCTCAATTTATGTTTTTTTTTTTCCTTTTCATTGATTTATTGATGAACAGCAAGAAGATAAAGAGATGCCAGCCCAGGCAGCTGCCAGTGTAAAGTAGCAGTGTAAAGAGGATGGAAACAAAAAGCAGTTTCTGGGGATGATTGTGTATGGAAACCTGCACCTTTTTGTGACTGAAGTTTGGATTTGACTAGCCACGTTTTAAGTCTCTGCTGTTTCTTCATGGTCTCATATATGCCTTAGGGTGTGCTTGGTAAGAGTGCTGATGGACGTCTCTGCTCTGGGGTGGGTTGCCATATCAAAACAAATCGGTTTGCAAGGCTTTCCATTGTTTTCCAGAGGAGACCCGTGACCACGGGGCTGTAGGGCCAAGTTCTTGTGCTCCCCTGCTCTTCAGCCCAAGGAGTGTAGTGGTTTTTTTCTGCCCAGTGCAGCGTTCTGGGCAGAAGGATAGAGGTTGAGCCAGTGCATCTTGGAAGTCTCAGTCTGGCATTTAGGACATGTTTGTGTCAGGTGGGAGAGATGGTTTAACACATCTTCTCTGTGCTGAATACCACAATGGGCCATTATATACAGAAGTGGTCAATAACAGGTTCTGTGGTGACCTCCTCAAGGATGCAAACAGCTAAAACTCACTGGGGATAAATCCCACCTCTCAGCATCCACATTTTACCTCCCTCCTTTTACAGCTTTGGTCTTAAGTGAATTGTCTCAGGCTGCACAAACTTTGGACCGAGTCTTTCAAATCCTCTTTCATCCTCCTCCCTCCTCTCCCCTCCCCTCCCCTCCTGCGGAGCCGTTCCTCTCTTGCCACCTACTAGCTGGCAGGATTTTCCTTCCCCTGCTGTCTGTCTCGTCTGTTCACTGCTATTAGGGCTGGAGAGAGAGAGATTTCCTGGAAACACTTCTCTCTCCAGGCAGAGAGCTTGTTGCAGGCGGGCTGCCAGGAATGGCTTTCCATGCTCGTGGTTGTGCTTGAAGATTAGGTTTGATTGTGCGGGAAGGGGGAGGGTGAATGGCAGGAGGCAATCTCTTGAAGGGCTTTTAAATGTCATTCCCATTTTCTTTCCCTATGCAGCTTGGATCCCTTCACACCCAAGCTGGGAGGCGCCTTTGATTTGATCGTGCAGACAAAAGGGAAGGTGCAGGGGTGAAATGTTTTGCCCAGAAAATCAGTAGCTGATGCAGGAGAGGACCTTGCCCTATTTACTGGACTGTGCTGCCAATGTCCTAGATAGGATGGGGTGGGAAGGAGTAGCCTGGCCTGGGGACTTACCCATGCTTTTGATGGTTTAGGTTCATGGAGCTGGCGGAAGTCATCATTGTCATTGGCGGCTGTGATAAGAAAGGCCTTCTGAAGCTGCCCTTCACAGACCTCTACCACCCAAAAAGCAGGCAGTGGACAGCCCTCTCCAGCGTGCCTGGCTACACCAAGTCAGAGTTTGCTGCCTGCACACTGAAGAATGATGTGTACATATCAGGTGAGATACCCTGGACCAGCTCCCTGCCTGGTTGCAAAGAACACCATGACCTCTGCTTCAACAGCACTCCTTAGGTCTTATTCACTAGGACTCTTTCACATGCACCCCAGCTTTGGAGAAAAGTCGCATCTTGGTGAAGTTTATCCTTAGGTGGTTTGGACTTTGCTGTGCCAAGAAACAACTTCAACTTTGAGGGGGAGGATAGCTGTATTAAAAAACCTTTCCCTCCTGTTTGGCATCTGTCAAAAGTGTTCAGCTGTGGAATGAGTTGGTTTTGGTGTGTGCTGTCAGACAGGGTTTTCTAAAACATCAGAGTCTCCTAACTGTCCCTCACTTAAAATATAATGCCTATCAGATGAGTTCTATGTAAGGGGGGGCGGAGCAGTGTAACGACTGTCTTGAAGTTCAGGTGCTATCTCCATTGGGAAGCTGAGTTTACATGGCCATAACCCAGTAGCTGTATTCTGGCCTAAGTTGTTCCAATGCATGGAGGAACTATGCAATATTGTGCTGTAATGAGGTGATGGGACTGTCCTCGGGATGGCACCAGCCCTCCACCCCTCTGTTTTTCAGGAGGACACATCAGCAGCAACGATGTTTGGGTGCTGAGCTCCCAGCTGAACGTCTGGATCAAGGTTGCCTGTCTGCAGAAAGGCCGATGGAGGCACAAAATGGCAACACTTCAGGGCAAGGTAAGCAGTGGCCCAAATTTTGGAAGAAGCCACATGGAGCACTGTCCCCCAGTTCTCCTGCTGCCCAGTACAATGAGAAACTGTCTGTGTGTGTTTATCTTCTGGGTCGTTTAGACAGTTTTGATGGGAGAACAACTAGGACATAACCAAGACGTCCTTGTTTCAGTCTGGTCTGTGCTGTCTCCTGAAGTAGCCACAAATGAAGTTGTAGCAATAAGATCTACCACGGGATGGTGCAAGACTTCTGCAGATAGCTGTGTTGAGTCTTTGGGTGAAAGCTATACAGAGTGAGGTGTTTCATAGAATCATAGAATGGTTTAGGTTGGAAGGAACCTTTAAAGGTCATCTAGACCAGCCCAAGGTTTTACTGTGTCTTGATGTCTGTCATTATGGCCAAGTCCTAGCCTCCCCTCATGTACATCGTGACAGCGTAGCTTATTAGCTGAATCCAGGAAGTTCTAATCGGCTTGCTTTGCTCCTTTTGTGGCAGATCTATGCTGTGGGAGGCTTTGATGGTTTTTACCGCCTCTCCAGCGTGGAGTGCTATGACACCTTCTCCAACAGCTGGTCAACCTTGGCCCCGCTGCCTCAAGCTGTGAGCTCGGCGGCTGTGGTCTCCTGCCTGAACAAGCTCTATGTGCTGGGTGGTGCTGTGGATGACACCGCTAACACCGACAAGGTATCGCTGGGGCATCAAGAACAGACGGAGACCTAAAAAAGAATGTTTGCCAGGGAATGTGGAGGGAGATGGGGTTGTCCTTAAGCTACAAGGGCATCCATTTATGAAGACTGATGAAGGCTCCCTTATAATAAGATGAAAAGTCATACATTTAAATGGAAGGCAAAGAGACTTAGGGACCAGCAAGGGAAGGTTTCAGGAGCTGATGCTATATTGGGCATGGTTTCAGTAGAGCCTGTTCTGCTCTGAAGCCTAGTCAGCCCTGAGGCGATGCAGGAACAAACCTCTGACGCTGTGGGCATTCACTTCAGAAAAGCAGCAGCAGTAGTAACTGCCCGGAGGAGACCTCTGCAAGCCAGACATGGTGCTTCTGGTCTACTGAGCTGCAGGAAGAGACATCAGTTCTTCTCAGCTTCATCTCTGAACACTTAACTGTGCACTATCTGGGTCAAGGACAGCCACCTTGGGGGCTTGTACATTGTTTGGGAGATGAAAGCAAGAGGTAATGCTAGAACCCCTCATCCCTTTGCTCACTGCACTGGTCTTTGTGTGCTAAAACTCCCACCCACGTTTCTGTCCCCATGCACTTTTATTTCTAGTGAACAGTAGCTTCATCCAAGCAGGGAGATGAGGTAAATTCATTTTCCCTTAGCTGTGTTTCTCCTCCCAGGTCCAGTGTTACGATCCAGAGGACAACAAGTGGACGCTTTTGTCTCCCACACCTTTTTACCAGAGGTGCATCAGTGCCGTCTGCTTGGACGACATCATTTACGTTGTAGGTGGACTCCTCAGTAAAATCTTCAGCTACGATCCGAGGAGAGACAGCTGGCGAGAAGTGGCCACCCTCCCTGGGCCTCTGGTAAGGAAGAGGTTTAGAAAAGAAGCTCCAAGCTTTCCATCTCTCTCTCTCCCTAGAATAGGAGCCATCTGTGCTTTGGTGAGACTGAAGGCAAGGAAAATACATTGTGGGTTTGACTCTGAGCATGTGAACATGACTTGTGCAGAGCAACTCAAACATATGTATGTGTCATCAGTGTCCGTGCCGCTTGGAGGACGTCTCTCCCAGAGCAAACCCAGGTTTTCTTGCCGAGGCTGGGTCTACACTAGCTATTAACGCTAGAGGAGAGGATCTGCAGGGTAAAACCCTTGGTCTTGAGGACCTGTTCTCCACTATGTGTTTCAGTGTGAGGGTTACGCTGGCTCTAGTCTGATGCGTGGACTGAACACAGACTGGCGTGCTGTGTATCTTGGTTCAGTGTCATTATGTTTTTGCACTCCAAAGCCATGCTGCCACGTGAGCTGTGGCACAGTGAAGAGGAACAATGGGACACAGCTCACCCCGATCTGAATGAAATTGGCCATGTTAGTGCACCCTTATAAGTGACTTTCATAGGGAGGTGTTGGCTGGCTCTCTGAGCTCTCGCTGTGCTTGTGAGTCCATGTTGTGCCCGGGAGACTGCCAGAAAGAGCAACGGTCCCATTCCCGGCTTGAATCATTTCAAGTGCCTAAATTCTTACCAAAACAGGAAGATTGCAGCATCCTAAGAGCCAGACATCAGTTATCCTACCCACTTTCTCTCTCTTCTGCTGGGCAGGTGAGAGCTGAGCCCATTGCAGTGACTCAACTCCCTGCTCAGCCCCGTTGCCGAAAGCTGGAGGCTTGCTCCTCAGCTCTCGGGCTTGCTTTCTGCTTTCCAGGAGAGTTGTGGCCTGACGGTGTGTGGAGGAAAGATTTACATCCTGGGTGGCCGAGATGAGAATGGAGAAGGCACGGACAAAGCGTTCACTTTCGACCCGGTAACAGGGAGGGTGGAGCAGCAGCCGCCGCTGCAGCGCTGTACCAGTTATCACGGCTGTGTGACCATCCTGCAGCGCATGAACAGATGACCACGGGGTGCCAACTGCATCCACCTGCCACCCAGAGCCTCCCCTTGAGACAGTGGCCACCCAGCATTTGGACAGACATCTCACCTTTGTTCGGGGCAGAGCAATAGAAGCTGCTGAAGATGTGTTCCAGCCAGCCCTCAGCAGCCTCTGTTTTGATTTTCCTGGCCTGATGATGCCAATGGCTTTGATGCTGATCTCGGTGAGAGCATGAAAGGGTGCTGGGCTGTGTGAGGCTGCATCGCAGACCTTGCCGCAGTATGATTTAAGTATCCTTGCGGCCCCTGAAACTACTGAGCTTTACTTAAGTTTTCCTGGCTGTAGATTACAATTTTCTGTTATGTTGATAACAGAGGCTCGCTGTCCTGCAGGGACATGTATTTGCTGCTTTCTGACGTCCAAGACTGTTGCAGTAACAATTACAGTTACAGGATCCAACTCTTTAGCTAAAGCTATCAGATAGTTGTGCATTTAGCTCTGTAGAACCCTGTGTCAAACCATGGTGGTTACCTAAACGGACATTAATGTCCATGAACAGCTAGTCCCATGCCAGCAGAGAGCTGATATCCCAAGCAAATTTCTCCAATAAATCCCCAAAAGCCTAGGTAAATAGTCCAAGCTCTGACTCCATTCTGCGCATGCTGTATGAGGGTCTGTTCCCCTAAAGCGCAGAGTGCTGCCTCTTTTCACACGTGTTTTGTGGCTGGACTGCTATCTCACTGTGTCTTTGCCATTGAGAGGACACGTGGATGGTGTAGCCAAGAGTTCCTTCTTCAAAGAGCAGAGGTAGGGGAATATTACCATGTAGGAATTAAGCATGAAGACCTGAAGCATGGTAGCCACAGAATCACATCTGGTTCGTTTTGGCTCTGGACTATGCTAGCAAGTATTAAAATAAACCCAGTATTTAACAGATTTGATACACAGAGTCCCTGGGAGCCTGAATGTGCAGCTCATTTGGAGGGCAAGCGTTTGATTATGTAGACTGTGTTGCTCCAAGCTGGTTGATCTCAGGTCTAGCAATGATCCTGAGCACTTTGATTTAGTAGAATAGCCATAGCTTTTGGTGTCAGTGACTGTAGTCCATGACTGACACCCGTAATTTCTGATGGGTCTGTGTACGTGTTCAATTAGGGACTTGGTTGCTGCCAAATGTAGGGTGAGGTCTCTTAAAAACTCCCATACCTTGTACATTGCAGGGTGCACTCCTCTACAGCAGGCTGCTGGCTGGCTGCTGTTTTCTTCGCACCTTCCTTTCCTCACCCCAATGATGACTTCTTCCTGAAGCAGAGGAAACAACTATGTCCACTGGCCCAGATACTTCCTTTTTCAGGGCCTTTTAATTGTCTTAAACCTCCTGGTTTTGCCTGCTTCCCCCATATAGCTGGTTTTAATGCCGTCCTCTAGTACTTTTGTTTTCTGTGAACTCTGAGAAGTTCATGTCATCTTCATGATGACATCAGTCTTACCTGCAAAACATGGCAAAAAGAAGTTCCTGCTGAAGAACCAAAATTGGCTTTAACTGGGCCACACTGATCTCCTCTTCTTTTTAGGAAATATTTGCTTTTCCGTTGCCCGAGAGATGAGCAAGGTGTTCCATTGCGTGAAATGCACCCGAAGCTCCTCATAGTCGCACTGGAAAGTCTCAGGGCTATTATAGCCATTTTGTTCATCAAGATGCACTGTTTGAACGTTCTCAGCCTCAATTCTCCTTAAGGCCTGTGCATGTGGGTTAGCCATTTTAATCGGAACATAAGCAGCGCAATGTGTCCTTTACCAACGTAAAGGAGATTCAGTGCTGGTATAGGTTACTCCCATGAGGAGAGAAAAGGAAATTCATGTTGGCAAAACGCAATTTTATTCACAATTTGCATCCACAGTTGGGTCTTTAATGGGAATGGAAATTTCAGGAGAAACTGGCACCTTTCCTTCAGCTAAATTGGCACAGAAGAAAGCGTGAACACATCAACCTATGCTGTGATAGCCTTTAGGGCCAGAGAGACCTTTTATCCTCCGATAGCTTGGTTTCCTGAAGACCTCAAATCACAGTCCATGTCTCCTCCCTGGTTTTGCCTTTCTTACTGCTTGCTGTGCCTTATGCAATTCATCGCTTTGGTATGGGCACCCCTTCGAAGTGTGTGGTGTGAGACCCAGTATCTCCACCTCACACCATGATTTGTATGGCCAAGGAGGTTCTTGCTTCTCTGCAGACTATCCCATCAGTATGTCCCTCCTCTTGGTCTGCGGTTTGCAAAACACTGCTGGTGTTTCAAGAGAACGAGCGCACCCAGAGCTTGCAAGCGCGTGCGTTGAGCAAAGTCTGCTCAAGTGAGGATGGTGAGCAGCATGAAGTCTTGTAAAAGGGATGGTCCTCAGCGCAAATTTTCTGCCTTGCCTAGTGTATATAGAATAGGGCTGTAAACAAAGGCATAGCATACTTGGCTGCTGGCAGATCTTCATGTTCTTGTACTTGAAAAGAGTGTAGTAATGCATTTGGACATAGCAATAGCCTTGATAAGAAAAAGTAAGTTTTCCAGTTGCACTTAACTTCTCTTTCCACAGTCTTTCCTGATTTTCCTAATGCCTCCTGGGACTCTCTTGCTGTACTTCATACCTTATTCCTGTAGAAATAAGCACACTTGAAAGGGTAGAAGATGTTCTCGTCAGCTTTCCCATGTGCTTTTGGCGTGTGTGATGTGTTGCAATAGGTGTGTAACATAGTGGTGGAATTTGTGGCATAGATACTAAAATGGTTACCTCGGTCTTGGTCCTGATATCCATTGTACCACTGAAATGTGTATTTTGTAAGGGGTGAGAGCTGTGGGCATGCAGGGGAGGGTTTGGGAAGGAATTAAATTTTTTATTTGTAAAGAAAATAAATATTTGCCTTGACTCCTAAGTGCTTTTGCTGCAGGAATTTTGTTGGTGCATATTGCTTCATGGCATTCCAAAAATACATTCCTCATGGAGCATCAGAGAAGCTGTGGTAGCACCATCCTTGAGGTGTCCCAGCCTCTGTCTGGGATACCCTGAATTCTTAGTCTAAGCAAGTAGGAAGCTCAAGGTATTGCTTTTTGTCTGCAGGGAATGATATCTTATAATTATTATATGGGATCACGGCAAGGCAGTGTAGAGAAGGTGTCTGGATCAAAATCAGCTGTAGAATGGGGAAAATTTTACTCATATTTTGGCATGACAGAAAGAGTATTTCCAGAGAAAATGGAAAATTATTTGTCTTGGCTGATCCATGCTCTTCCTTGGTGTGGCAGAAGAACACAAAGTGTGAAACTCTCTGCCACTACAGTCTGCTTCAGTTTCTGAGAAGTCTTTACTCAGACCGCGTGTAAAGCACCTGCTTTCTGTGTTTACGGTAATACTCAGACTTGCTGTGGGAGCTCTGTATAGCAAAAGCTGTAGAAGAAAGTAGTGATCATCTGCAAAGCACGTGTGGTAGTTCTGGCTTTATGTATTTAAGCTTTTAAAAACAAAATAAATTACTTTTTTTTTTTTTTGCACTCCAAAATGGTGACTGTCATTCATTTCCAAGTAGTACTTAAACCATCCCTTCCTCCTGCCATCCTTTCAGTTTTCCTGCTGTCTGTCTCAGCAGTTGTCTTATTTTGGATATGTTTGTGTTTTGGGTGGGAGCCAGAGGGAAGAAAAAGCTTTTTGTGAACAAATCACATGAATGCTGTAGACAGCGAGATCTTCAGGGACTGACAACATTTGTCCATGACACGCAAACTAGAAGAATTATAAATAACCTGAAAGACAGGGTTGCTGTGGAAAGCAAGCTGGACTGCTTTGTCACCTTTGCTACCTAGTCCAAAAAAAGTGCCTTTTTCATGAAGGCAAATGAGACATGATGCAACTGGGCAAGAAAGAAATGCCACCCAGAGCTAGAGAAGCACCCTATGGAGCAGTGTCCAGAAAGATATTTAGTGAACCATCATGAACAAGCTACAGTGAACAAGCAACCGAAATAGTTTCCAGTGTGATGCTGTTCAGAGAGATGTGGTACTAGGATGTACGAGCAAAGGGATGACATGGAGGGCTGCACTGGGTCATTGGCATTACTGCAATGGAAAAGGGACTGTGGGAGCAGATCCAGAGCTTACACTTTGTAGAGCATGTGAAAATCTTGAGGAGCAGAAGCCATCAAAACTATTCTGGAGTGGGATATGGATCACAGGGTACTCAGTCTGTGATGCTTAGCAGAAAGAAGACACAGACACGTTTGGTACCAAGTCTTGATGTCCTGAGTGTCATATACGTACCTTCACAGACACTGCTGGGTCCTTCATTTCCCCGGCAAGAAAAACCCAATTGTGGGACGATCAAGTCATGTAAATCTAAGTGAGAGTTTATATACCTTGAGCAGAGGTTCATAAGCTTTAGCTTACACCCATCAGAAATCCCAGTGCACTTCTCAAAGATAGAAACTGGAGCCTCCTCCAAAGTCACTAGGGAAAAGCGGCCCCTTTAAAGAGAGAGTCGCAGAATCATGGAATGGTTTGGGTTGGAAGACACCTTTAAATGTCATCTACTTCAACCTCCCTGCAATGAGCAGGGGCGTCTTCCATTAGATCAGGTTGCTCAGAGCCCCTAGCGTAAGATGTGTCTCTTTGGAGCAACATGAGTAGCCCACTGGAACTGCCTCTCGCTCTCAGTGGACTTGAGAGAGACCTTGATAGCTACTTTGAAGTAGCTACATGATCTTTAGGTGTAAAAGGCTTCATTTAGGAGGAAGACTGTCTTTTACACTGCAAGTTCTTTACATCAAGACTAGATGTATTTTTGAAAGAGATGTTTTAGTTCTACCCCAATTATCACGCTCTTGGGAACTGGGATAAATGGAGGAGTAATTATAGCACTTGTCTCAAAGATAGTTTGAGCCTGCTGTGGCATGGAATGAAACCATCTGCCTCCAGCTCAGGTCTGCTGTGGCATCATGGAGAAGCCGCTAGTCTGTGCTTTGGAAGGAAGCGAGAGCCATCAAAGCTTCACAGTGGGCACCTCGGGGAACATTTCTCACCACCTAACGCTGTCTGCAAAAGATAACTGCATTCAGGCAAAGCTTTCTCATGGGAGTCTTACTGAAAGCCTTATGGGAAGTGACAACAGTTCCCTAGTGTTTTGCCATGGACTGGGGTTGGGCTAAGCCCAAGGCTGTCTTCCACAGACCCAGGCAGAGGCCACCTTTAATGCTGCCATTGACTTGTTATCTGCCTGTGATACTATCACTGGTTGTAGAAGCAGTTTCCTCCTCTCACTCCCCTGCTGCCCTTTCACGTCTCTTGAACCCAAACCTTCCTCGCATAGTTTTGTCTTGTCACGTACAGGCTTGGCCTCCAGAGATACATCACTTCCCCCGTGACCTCCTCCTGGCCTGGGCTGCTTTGCTCACTCCTGCTCCTCCTCGCCTGACCACTTCAGGCCTGACGCACGCACTGTCTCTAATGAATCCAGCTTACTTGCTCATATGGTGATTGTTGTTTTTAATGCACAGCGCTGAAAAAAACACCTCCCCAGCATGAATGTGGCAGGGCATCATTACATTGCATCCTCTGGAGATGCTGAAGCTGTTTTTGCATTTAGCTGTCCAGCTGGGAGGAGATGATAGCGTCGTGGGGCAGGAGAGCAGTGCGCAGGGATGCAAGTCCCATCTGAAAGGATGAGCTAGTGCTGATTAACTCAGATTAAGAATCACAATAGGCAGCTGGGAACTGGTGGGCAGAGATAATGGCAGTTTCAGTGGCTGTCTCTCTAGCTTTAAATATTTCTGTAAGAAGGAAGGGGAGAGGGGAACTCAGATTTATTGCAAGGTTGATGTGACCAGATTTATTTCCCACTAAATGTAAATAATGGTAGGACCAGCAGGTTCGTTCAGACCCAGTACCTGACTTCAAATCCCCACTTCATGTGGAATCAGATGTTTACCAGTTTGTAGTGATAAGAGTTGATTCCTACTGTAGAGACTCATACACACACTGCAGCCCTTCGTGAGTGCAAGTGCTGGGTCGTGTGTATAGATGTGCCAGTGGTTGTCCAGCTGTTGGGCTTCAATTGCTTGTTCCTAACTCCTTTTTCTCACATGTGGTGCAATGGCACCTGAGACAGTTTGTCCCTGAATGCAGAGAGAGGATTCCCAAGTCCTGGGACTCAGAACTGAGCTGTGTTTTATGGTCTATATACTGTTTTTCATCCTGTGGCCATAAAATAGCGGAGAGTAGACTGAAAACTATTGCAAAGTAGAGAAAAAAAAGATATTCCCAGGCATGCAAACAGCACACAAAACTGAATGACCCAGATGTCCTAAACATTTCAAGCTGAACTAAATATTTATTTACTTGAAACTCAGACTTACAACGAAAGCCTAGATCCTCTGGAGGCTTTGATGGTCTCTAGGTATTCCCTTCCCCGTTTTACATGTGTATTGGATTAACATGAATGAAAAATGCTGATTTAACAATCTCGGCCGTCTAAGAAGTCATGAAATTCTTAAGATTATACCTGAAAAATGAAACAGAAAAGAGTGAACTTCGGAAGGGAAGTGGGGAACTTGGTGCTTTGTTACAGAGCAATTGGTTAATGCACAAAGCTCAAGTATTACAGGAAGGTCACTCAAAAATAAATCCTTGTGAGCTGAAGCATACATAACAGAAGATGACATGTAGGAGACACCTTGCTCAAGAAGATACTGGGCTTGGAGTAAGCGTTGTCCCACTACACCTTTGCAGAGATACAAAGTTTGCAAAGTTCATTTTGCGTCACCCAGGTGTGATGTCACCAGACCGAGATGCCAATGCTCACCAAGCCCCGGAGAGCTGGAAATCTGCACCTGAGCAACCTTGGCATGAGCAACTTACCCCAAAACAGCGCTAGCTACAGAAAGGGTGGCTGGAGTTGGGGTTGTCCCCAAGGACTGCACCACACAGGTGGGCAGGGGCTGCCACGCGTAACATCTCTGAGGAAGGTACTTCTTGTCCCACAGAGTCGGCCAAGGGTACCTCACTGCTCTGCATGGGAAGGTTGGTTGGGCTCCCATCCAGCCTGGGCTTGGCAAAATGCTGGTCATTGACAGTCTATGCGGGGTCTCCCTTTTCGGTTCCCATTAATCTCTGCAGAAAGGGGATTCAGAGGCATGCCTGGGCTGTGGCCAGCGGCCTTTGTGCTCACCACTTTGGTGACAGAGCCTGTTTTCAATGAACCGCCGCAACACCGAAAGGAGACTGAAAGCCTCTCTGTGCAATGAGCCCCACCGGCAGCAGGAAACAGGGGCTGCTCTGCATGGAGGAGCTGCAGCTGCTCAAGGAGGCTATTCTATCCACGTAAGCTGCTCGGGCAGCTCTGTCCTTTGTGTGGGGCAGGGATGCTCAAAGGAGCAGCAAGAGCTGGATGTAAAGGCTGAAGAGGAAGGGAAAATCCAGAATGTAGAGCAAAACTGAGGTGATTCTTTGTGATGCAGTACAATAAAGGTATAGAAGAGCTAAACTGTTGCTTCAATAATTCAGGTCTGCCTAGCTCACCACACGTGTCTCTCTGTTGAAATATGCTTTTCTCCTTTCAATGCTTTTGTGGGGTAGGGAAATACCCCAGTCAGAGGAGGCATTGGAAGCACAAGAGATACATGAAGACCCAGTTCTGTAAAGCCTTTGGTGCCCTGAAGCATTTCTCCGGCCTAAGGAACAGATAAAGGCCATAGTAACTTGTGCAAGGACTCAGGTAAGAAGCAGAGACGGGGGCTGAGGGTAGGAGTCTCCCGGCCTGACTTAAGTTACTTTGTAGGGGTACTAGTATTAAAACCCTACGGTCAATAAGGAGATCTGGATGACCTTCTGGTGGCATTTTCTCTCCTCACTGAATATAAAAGGGGTGAGTATCCGATAGAGAGATAATTTAGATTCAACAGTTGACTACCTAAAGCTGGGGGACAGTCGCTGGAGCTTGGTCATGGGCTGGTATGAGTAAATAACTACCTTTAGTCTTGAACTTCAGTGCAGTATTACAACATCCCTTCTCCTGAGACACCAACTCTGAAGTTGCACTGCTTAAATCTCTCTTGTCTAATCTCTTCTTGGTATCTTATTTGTCCATTAAAAATGTACCTTTAACACAAAGTGTAACCAAAAGCAACTGCAAAAATTCTGTTTTGTCTTTACCCTTATCCTTAATGACAATAATAAAAAAAATTATATATATTTTTAACCAATATTTCTTAAACCTCTGCACTGTTTTTAAAATGTTGGTGCTATGTTTGTCTCCTTAAGAGCTGAACTTGATTTAGGTGGCTAATGGCCATTTTGCTTTGGAAATTATGAGCTATATATTTTGATGAACCTTGGCTCTTTCTTATACCCACCACCAACCCACAGCTCAACACCTCAACAGCATATGGTACAAAACCTGCTCCTGCATTGACCCAGCCAGCCAAACCTTAGAAATGCAAATTGAGTGCGGATCTGGGCAGCTGAAGAGCACTGGGATGTCCAAAAATGTATCTTTCAAAAAAATGAAATAGCTGGGGTTTTGCTTACGCTGTGCAGCTCACCTTCCCGTCCTTGCTTTGAGGAAGCTTGGAAAGGTCCCACTGGGATGGGGTTCATCCTCTTAACAATAGTTCCTTGGTCATGCATGCTCAGGCCACTCCCCACACATGCGTGTGCTCTTAGCAGCCTTAAAAGGATATTGTGTGTATCACACACCTTCAGCTGCATTGTATTTAAGCCCTGGAGACAGATGCTGGCTTATTTTACTCCATATCGGTCTTCTTTCTGGAAGGAAGAGCAACTCTGCATGAAGTCTCTAGGTTGACCCAGTATTTGTCTTTGCCAATTCTTCCCTGTTCGACCTTTACCAAATCATTTAACCTACCAAATATCTCTGTTCCCTCATCAATGAGTCCAACATATATTCTTTCTGCACTCTGTAGCACCAGTCCCTGAAGAAAAAGCTGCAATTGGATGAAACTGAATTCTTCACTACCCGATAAGCGATCTGAAGAAGCACGGTACAACAGCCTTCATTTTGGGAATAGATGGGTGAAGTGCAAAAAACTCAAGTAAAGTAAGACTTCAAATGANATTCTTCACTACCCGATAAGCAATCTGAAGAAGCACAGCACAACAGCCTTCATTTTGGGAATAGATGGGTGAAGTGCAAAAAACTCAAGTAAAGTAAGACTTCAAATGAAAGAATAATCTCTCTGATCTCTACAAAAATTCTTTGAGCAGTTCAGTGAACAAGTAACTGAAAGGACAACTACTTGACAAACTATATTGATTGCCTTGTCTAAATTATACATATTTTAAACAAGTATCTATATAACAAACGTATGACATAAGCTGAACTATGAACAAAAGTCCCCAAACAGGGGGCTACAGCAAATCTAATTTGGCAAAAGGCCATTGCCTTTTAACTTAAGGGTAAGTTATTAAGATAGGAACTCCACAACAATTTAAATGTCATGTTCACTAAGAGCGAGCAGAAAAATGTCAACAGTGAAATAATCCTTGATAAAATGGTGCACAGCACACAAGTGTACCACAGGCTATGAAGGTGTGTGTGGGGGTACAGCTCTGAAGAGTTTTCATCATCTTGAGCCTGTCTCCATCCTACTGCCTGTGAGGAGCTAGCACTTATGGTCACATCTCTGGAGAGCTGTTTGCTTTCGCTGCTGCTTCCAGCTCCCCTTTCAGCTGCATTATATTGTTTCTCTGATTCTCACGTATCTGGGCAAGCTCTCTCAACACCTGCTGTAACTGGGAGATCTGTTGCTTTTCTTTCTTGTATTGCTGCTGGACGTCTTCCAAATTGTCCTGGAGGCACTGAGCAAAATTCGATTTTTTGAGCTTCATTTCTGTTTCCTAACTTGTCTGTTACAGTTTGATATTCTTCATATGCAGCCAGCTGGTCAGTCGTACCACTGAATTGCGAGATGAGTTGTTCATTGGCACCCTTCAGGGTTTTGTTTTTGTGTTCTAGTAGTCAGAGCCTTTCTTCCATTTGTTGCACCGTGTCTTTGATGTTCTTCCTTTCCTTCTGCAACTCTTCCACGAACATCTTGTAACAGCCCACCTCAGCTTGCAAGCCATGGGTCAGGATTTGCATGTCTTTTTGATTTCTCTTTTCAGCTCATACTTTCTCGTACTGAGTTTGGTGACCAAATCTCTGAGGTCTTATATTTGATTTGGCAATGCTTCGTTGAAAGAGGTCAGATCTTGAAATGACTTTTGCTGGGGATGTGTATGCTAGCGGCAGAGGAAAAGAGTGGGGTCTGGTGAGGTGAAACTGGAAAACTGTAGAGGAAGATGAGAGGGGAAAAAAAAAAGTAAAGTTTTGATCACTTTGACTATTCCAAATCTGATGTTTAGTTAGCATTTGACCACCTATCCTGCTCCTAGTGATCATTTCTCTTTATCAGCAGGACCATTTTAGTACATCATTACTGAAGTAGATTAGAGCTGATATGAAAATTGGAGGCCGTATGCTTTGGGCCCTTCCCTTTGGCCCTGGAAGAATAGAAATAGAGCTGAGTATACTGTAAAGTGTGTGGCTCGAGTCCAAGCAAACCAAGCTGCAATCGTGTTCAGATCTAATTAAAAAACATCAACCTAGAGAAATTTCTCCCAGTAAGTCCACATCTTCCCTAGACTATTTCACACCCTTTCTCTCCTTCTAGGAAGACTATGACTAAGAAGCCTGGATTGAACCAAGAACCTGTTAAGAAAACAAAAAAATAAGCACAACAAAGCCAATTTTCTCAGGATCAAGAGTTTTTTCCCCCTTCGCTCCAAGCAGTGTGCTCACAGAGCCCCTGTCCCAAGAAGAAATTACAAATAATAGAGGAGATTTATGCTTTGGGGAGACACATGCTCTCTCCTTCTCTTTTCCTATAATTAAGGCATTCCATGAGTTATTACAGGAGGAGTTAGCGATGGTATCAAAGCTCTCCATACAGACTAAGTCAACCTCCTCTATTTTTTAACTCTTAGAGCCTGATGACGAACATAGGACAGTTAATAAAAAGCCTTTTACTGACTACAGCAGCCTCAGGGCCAAGCTCTCTTTCAGCCTCTGAAGTGAAAAGATATTGTCATCAAAAACCCTCATTCAAAACCACAGAACAGCTCTGAATCAACTTTTATTTTCATAATGACACAAGGGAAAAAAGCTGTCTTTATGCATACAAACAGATATGTCTTTAGGCCGTGCAAAAGTAGGTGATGGGGACACTATGATGAGCCTTTGGCATTGCTTTCACCCCTCTGTACCAGACCCATCAATCATTTAACAGGCTAAAATAGGCACCCATTGCCCCACATCTGTAATGCCTTTAACATCTAAGTGCCCTTCTTTTAGTGGAGTTTGCTCAGCTTCTGCGCAACAAGGGCAGTAAGATACCTCCAAGGTAGGAAATATCTGTCTCCCACTGAACCTGACGGGATATGGGTGCCCAGTGCCTCAAGGGGCTGTTCTGATTCTTTTGCTTAGGGCTGCCCAGCGAGTCGGTGGCGGAACGTGGATTTCAATGTACATTTCCCATAGCCTGTGCCAGCCCTTTTGCAGTCTTGATTCTTTCAGCTCCTCCATTCTGCTGGTTGCATGTAAACATGAGCTTGCCTGGTTACAATCCCTCGCATTGTCTGCAATGCCTTGGCCAAAGAGAATTGAAATGGGCTTTGCATGACTCCAATGCAAACCCATGGGCTGGCTGAGGGAGCTGGGAAAGACACCACTAGACAGGCATAGACGTTTTGGTGTTAAACAGAGAAAAATGACAGGTGGCAGAAGTGGTTTATAGACAGTAAATAAGGAATATTTCATCATTATCATAGTGCGCAAACTAGAGGGCCTTTAATTAAATTAGCAGGTGGGAAGCTGCAAACTTGCTGAAGTAGGTATTTCCCTCCAAGTCGTTTCTCTGTGAAGTTATTGCCACAAGACATTGTGGATGGCAAAAATTGACATGGGCTCAGGGAAGCAAATGGACAAAGTACGTGAAAGAAAAATCCCATGGGTTGTATTATCACAAAGATACCATTTCTAGCTCAAGAAAACCACGAGCTGCAAACTGCTCGGGGAATATGCAGTGAAAGCAGAAATATGTACTTGCACCTCCTGTTGGTCTTGAAACACTGGATGGAGAAGATGTTTAACCTGAGCCCAGACAGCTGCTCCTGGGGTCTAAAAGGCTGAGTTTAGCAAGGGCCCGTGTAACGCCTGCTCCAAACTGGAAGACCCAAGAGCAGGCTCCGTTTCAGCCCTGAGCAGCCCCAGCCTTTGCACTACACACAATATAAATTACTGTAACATCCTGTTGGGCTGGGCTGAATTTGCCTTGGAGAGACGATTTTGCCTTAAATAGCTTTTCTGCCAGAGATGGAGGCATTCGGGGGCTACACAGAGATGTAAGCCAGCCATCTCCACTGCACCCCTCAAAAAGATTAAGTGAGGGGAGTGATCCTGGTTATGGGTCTTTTGTTTGAAGGCGACGGGAAACAACACAGATTTATTCAGGTCAGGGGAATACTGAGCAGCTGATCACATGCTAAATATTTATGTCCAGCTGGGGGGTTCCTCAGAACGATATTTTTCCACCCATCCGTAATGAAGCTGTCAGTGGACACTCTCCAGAGCTCATTAACGTGGTGGTAACTATGCCCATAAATCCAGGCACTGGGATTTGCATGGCCAGACGACAGGGCTGGATTTGCTTTGGCTGCAGATGAGATTTTTTTTCAGTGGGTCAGAAGACTTTCCAGCTCTGAACTGGTGAGATTTGTCCCTTGCTCTATGACTATGCTTCCTTGGCTGATGACAATTTGCTTTCTAGTCAGAGGCCAGAGAGGAGAGATGTTGGCTTCGATTGCAAAGTCAACAGTAGATAAAACAGGTGATAAAGGCTCAGGGCATTCCTGCTCTCTTTCCCAGTCCCCTGCTCAGTCTCTGATAACAGTTGGTGCTGCAGTATTTCTGTTTCCACCAGGAAGGTCCCCTCTGCCATCCTGGAGTGATGGGGACCTCCCAGAGAAGCACTGATGGTGCCTTGGTCAGCATCCAGCCACCCTTCTCTGATACAGATGGGAATGCGACCAGCACACAGTGAATGATAGGAAAGACATTACTACAGGGTGTTCTTACAATCACACTCCTTCCTGGGTTGCTGGGTTCTTTTGATCTCAGCCCACTCCCTGCTTGTGGGGGAAAATAGGTCTCGGCTTGTCTGTCGTTTAGGTGTTGGCACGTGGATTTGCTTAAACCTGACTATGTTATAATCAGTTGCAATAATACCACAGCAGCTTAGGAACTGTTCTGTCCAGGGATGACCAGCTCTTTCAGGAGGCTTTAGCCCATCTGCTGAGACAGTTGCAAAGGCTGGAGGATGCTTTTGTCTCAGAGGACGTGGATTTGGAAAAGAATTGGTGAAAGGAGTTGTCCAGAGATGTTGTGCAAGCACCATCCTTGAGGTTTTCAAGCCACAACTGGATAAATCCCTGAACTCAAACCCCAGAGCTGACCTTGCTGTCAGCAGGTTCCACTAGAGAGCTCCTGAGGTCCCTTCCAGCCGGCATTGACTGTGACTCTATGGGACAGCTGTGTTGTGGTGGCAAGAGTTTGTCAGGAGAGGCTGCTGAACAACGGAGAGGGCATCTCTTCTGCTCCAGGTGAGACCATCCATCCACTGAGGACCAAGAGATGACCTGCAGGTGTAACTTGGGGCTGAAATGCCCCCAAATACATATGAATCTCCATGCTGCAATTCTTATTTTTCAGCCTTTGTTCTCATCTTATTAGTCACATTGGCTCAACACATTCCACACCAATGCAGATGTGGTTTTTTCTCTTTTGAAAGGGCTTTCTTCTATAGGAGCTTTAGTCCTCCCATCCTATACCTACCTCTATAATTTCATAGATATTACAGAGAAATGTTGCTTCTGCAAAGGCCAGAGGGGTCAAAATGGAAATGCAGGAATCTCAGCATGAAATTTATTTGTCCTCCAGCTGATACACATGGAAAGTGTCAGAATAGGTGATTGATGGGCTGAGCATTGCCCAGCCGTGTACAGTCAGATGGGACAGCCAAACCAGCCTGGGGACAGCTCTTTATGTGCAGACTGGTCCCCAAACCCACTGCTAAATAAATGTGCATGCAAATAAACAAGAGTATTTCTTCTGCGTGCAGATGAGAAGGAATAAGAATTATTTACTCCCTTCACTGTCAGTCCTTAACCAATTTACTCCAGGAAAAATGGAGCTAGCCCACTGGGAATTCGTCTGAACAGATGGATGTCCCACTGTATAAATATTTTATCATGTTTCTGATCAAAGGCATGAATTCAGTAACCTGTGTTCAAGCAGGAAAAGAGAAAAGTCTTTCTTTTAATATGAATCTTGCCTCTTTCAAGCCCACAGCCCTTAAAGAACAACAACTAATGGAGAAGAAAAAACAATTAGAACATAGAAGTGTTCAAGGAAGAGCACAAAATTATCAGAAAATAGCAAATTTTTTTGTGGGCTGTCTGTGGGGCAGGAGCAGTTTATTTACCCAGGTGCATCCATTCATACCCAGCCTGATCTACCATTGGGGCTGGGTGTTAGCTTGGTTTCAGCCTCTGATGAACAGAGATGTTTGCATGGCTGGCCGCTATCTCCATCTTGTAACCGACTTTGCCTTCTTGGCCTCCCATAAGGAAAAAAATCTTTTGCTATGCACAAATCATCCTGGGAGAAACCCTGGAAGTTCACACATCCATCCATCCGAAGCACTGATTATTTTTTTCCGCTCTCTCTAAGCAAATATTATCAGTTGGGTCAATCAAGTAATGAGCTTGCCATCTGATGGGTTCTCAGTACACGTAGGAATAAATTAAGTGTGTATGTGTGCATGCGTATAAATATGCGTAGATTTTGCGGTTGCTTAACATTTTGACCTATGTTTTTATTGGACAAAGCAACAAAAAAAACCCCTTAAAAAGTGTAAACTCTCCATGAAAGAGTATTTAGTTTTTTCAGGCAGATGGAAATACGCAATAATAATAATGATAGAACAGTTCAATCCAAAGTAATGTTGGTAAAATTTTGAAAACACTACTTCTAGCTGTAATAGCCAAATATGTTACTCTGATTTTGTTGAAAGCTTTCCTTCCCTATTTCCTCTCCTCCCCTTCCCTCCTCTTCCCTCCCCTCCCCTGCCCTCCCCTCCCTCTTTAACAAAGCTTCACAATGAAGAAAATGTCTAAAAGTATACAATTCCCACAGTGTTTTGGGTTTCTTTCCCCAAACAGCTGCCACAGGTTGGTGCAAAGACCAAACCAAACCAGGGTTTTGATTTGCTCGTGGTGGTGGCTGCAAATATTCTCTATTGGGGATGGATGATGTATTTATCAAGGGGAGATGGAAGAGGATCAGGAAGACCTTCTGAAAGCTGTGAAGCGAGGCCAGCAAGCCTGAATTTGGGGTATTTGCAAGGTGCACTTGCCACCTCCGATGGTCAATGCCGGGGAGCCACCGCCTTGCTGCACTCCTTGCTCAGCGGACCAAGAACCCCATTCCCGTCCCTATTTCCTAGGCAGAGGCGCCATCTGGTGAAAGATCACCACTTCTCCATCCAAAACCTCCAAGATTTTCTTAAAACCCATCCAGTTTGGAAAAACTGGGAAAGGATAAGGTGTTTCACGTCTCCTGGATGAAACGGAGATTCAGGCCCTGGCTATGAGGCACCTCTGCAAAATAACTTCTGCTTCTAGGAAACCTTGTGTTCCTCTCCATCTCGGGGTGTCCCCTTGCTCAGACCCCCTTTCCGCTGCACACAGAGCTGCCAGCTCGACCTTTATGGCTGATGTTTAGGTTGGTCCTTGTGCATCTTAAGTGGAGGGATCAGAGGAGAGGATGGTTGAAATGAGCTCTGGAAAGGGGAGGGTGGGTCCCGTTACAATCCTGCAGCTACTACAGTGGAGCTGGGGAGGTCCTGGACAAGGCTCGCAGGACCATAGGTTAATCCAGGCTCATTGACTACTCTTAGCATCAATGACTCTTGCCGAACTCCTGTCTGACACGCACTGACTCAGCCTATTCCCAGCTTCTTGGGGTCCAGGTCCTGCAGCTTGAACCTGGCCAGGCAAATAATTCCTGGGCCACCTGGGAGAGGGGGCTGTGATATCTGCTTGCTTTAGGACGTCCAGGACAACAGCTTTGTCAAAGTGGCTGTGAACGCTAACTTTTATTTTTGTCATTTTTTTTTTTCCAATTAAAAGCCTCTGTCATTGGAAATTGCCTGCCTGGTTTGGGTGGGAGCACATGAATGGCTGCCCGGGGATGCAGGTGAAACCTGACTGTGCGACTCGGACACTGGTCCCATCTTTGACTTTGAGGAGGTCAGGGGCTTCTCTTTGAGAAAGAAAAAGTGGGGAAAACTTGTGATTCAGCCTGAGACATCTGCTGCTTAGGTCATGCTATGGCTCAGAAGGGAAACTGAGGCGTGAAGTGACACATGAGAAAATTTTGCCTAATCCTCCAAATTCGCCAAAAGCACCAGAATTCCCTTTTCTCCGCATGTTAATCTGCCATGCAAACACTGACTGCTGTCGCCCCTGCTTGCTCCGAGAGATGTATGTGCAGGGGACAGGGTGGCTGCAGGATCAAGCTGACTGCTATGCACACCCCATGCGAAGCCCAGACAGGCTCCATGGTGTAACCCTACGGGTCTGACTTCTGCTTGGATCCCCTCGGCCTCACTCCAGCTTGTTCCCATGCATGTAAAATCTTCGCTGGGCTCACATACGATGTCTGCTCCTGGTGAAAATACTGCCCCTGTTGATGTTTTTGAACGGTTCATCCTTCTGCCCCTTTTATTCTAAATAACGTTCACTCAGTCACTTGTTCTCTCCTTGATCATGAGCTTTGTGGGGCAGGTACCCCTGCTTTGTGCCAGCTGCGGGAGGGGGTATTACATGATCACCTACTACAATTGGACAGTAGCAGGACCCTTGTCCATGCCTAGGTCTTTCAAATGCTCTGCTGATACATAAACTAATCAGTAAAATACTGCCATGGGCGTTTCCGAAGGTGGGAGGGACAGGCAGACCCAGACCAGCCACAGGCTGCAGTTAAATGTTCATTCACTTTTTTTAAGGGTAGGTTTTCTGGTGTGGTAGTTAAATTTGGTCTCTCTTAAGCACAGTTTGCAAAACTGAAGACCCACCCCAAGGTTATTTCAAGGCAGTGTGGCCAAGACACCTCAGGCTGCTTGCAGTCTTGCTCCTCACCAGTGGGTGTCATCTCGAAACCACCAGTCCTGGACTTTGTAGCTCTCTCCAGGCTATCAAGGCCCACTCCTGCTGTGCTTTCCAGTAGGATTTTCTCAAGCTGGAAAGCGTGTTGTCCTGTTCTTCCTGCTGCTACGTCTATCCTTACAATGGCATCTGCAGGTAGACCTAAGGCAATCTGGGTCTGCACAGCACAGAGGATGGGAACAAGTCCCACCTTACCTGTCGCTGTCTGGGCCGCTGGCTGGATCAGCAGCAGTCGACACCACCACGACATGACCCATGCACACACCAGTTTTTACCCATCTTCTTTTTGCAGCCCGCTTTTTAATCCCCTGCCCTGCAGATCTGGGTCCTGCTGGACCCGAGTGCAGCCTTCAGAGGGAAGGAGCTGGGACCGTGTGGATTTGCAAACACAGACCCATGGGTTGTGGGTACGCGAAGAAGACAAGGGCTGATTCTTTAGGTCCAACATATCTAAATGTAGCATGGAGTCAGGTAAGACGTGGAGAAGAGACGGCTCCAGGGAAATCTTATGGTGGCCTTTCAACAACACTTAAAGGGGGCTGATAAGAAAGATGGGGACAGACTTTTTAGTAGGGGCTGTGGCGATAGGACAAGGGGTGATGGTTTTAAACTAAAAGAGGGGAGATTCAGACTGGATATAAGGAAGAACTTCTTTATGGTGGTGGTGGTGAGACACTGGTACATGTTGCCCAGAGGTTTGGTAGATGCCCCATCCCTGGGAACATTCAAGGACAGGTTAGACGGGCCTCTGAGCAACCTGATCTGGTGGAAGATGTCCGTGCCCAGGGCAGGGGGCTGGGACTAGATGGCCTTTAAAAGTCCCTTCCAACCCAAACCTTCCTGTGATTCTGTGAAACTCACAGTAATGGCAGCAAAAGTCTGGGACTGGCTGCTGGGGAAAAGAATGTGTTTGGGGCATTTTTATCCCAGATGAGGTTTGTTTTAAACAAATTTGGGTCAGAGGTATCTTGTCTTGAGTAGATCCTGTGAAGGCTGTTTTAACTCAGATTACTGGGTGTTGGAAAGGGGTCTGCACGCGAATATTTCCCTTCATGGGTGCCCTGTGCTGCTCTGGGCTCTGTACAGCATTTTCAGACCTCGAGCAGAGAAGTTTGAAGCAGGCTTATGTCCCTGCTTTGCAGCAGACATAGCTGCAATGACAGCGTGGATGTGCTGCAGGAAAAAGGATTCAGAGCTGGAGCTGGGTTACATGACCAAACTTCCCAAAAGCAGTTGAAGTTCACCTCTGGTCACAACCATCTAAAGGTACGCGGGGAAGCAGGGTGGCTTATAGGCTCCTAGGATAAGCACTGAGGCTCAGCATCCAACTCCACTGCAAGTCATCCACCTCACCTTGGCCAAAGCCTTCAGCCTCACTATGGATGGGTTTCCACCCGCAAAATGAAGACTGCATCAGCATCATGTAGGCACCTGGCAAAGGAGAGGCCATCTGTTGCTCGACAGCCACTTTCCAGCAAAACCCTCAAGTTTCTTTGAGAGAGAGGTTTCATGATGATGAATCCGCTAAGGGTTGAGGTGGGACAGGCCCCATAGCAGGGAGAGGCAGGGAGGCATCTCAGGACATTGCCTCTGCATCTCAGTTTGTTTTCATCCCCTTCCAGCCTGCTTGGGAAACAAGAGCCTCTAATAACATCCCACTCTCCCTTGCCATGGAAACGGCTGAGCCAGTACGGTGAGCAGGCAGGTTAAGAAGTGTGTGACACCATGATGCTCATGCACAGCCCTGGGTGAGCAGGTCTGAAAAAGAAAACAAAGCTGAGTTTGCTGAGCAGGTGGAGGTGAGCATCTGTTGGGCTGCTGGCTCCGATAAGGACTGGATGGTTGGAAATCTCCAAACACATAATCAATCTCTCTCTTTCTCCTTTTCCCAGAAAAATATAGGCTGGGATCAGGACACGATGCAACACCGTTGCTCCGAACCACCCACTGCTCACTAGGCCAGCCCTGAACAGACCATGATCACTCTTGAATGTGGTCTCAGTGCTTTCCTGTTCCTCAAACAATCAAGCATGATATTTGTGATGAGAGCTTTGTTGTGAACACTTCTTTGAATGCCTCGCTTTCAAGGATAGCTCAGAAGTGCCCATGGAGCTCTGATGCACAGCAGACAGGGGATCCTCCAGCACCATCCCTTAAGCAGAGAAGATGCTCTGAGCACATCTTCCTAGAAACCATGGTAAGAAATAGGGTGTTTCAGAAAGATCAACGTGTGGACCACCTCCATCTTCCCAAGCATTACTAGCAAAGCACTAGGCTGGTCCGGGGGTGTCTGGGAGCCTTAGATCAATGAATCTCCACGACTTGCTGTTTTCTTTCCCCTTCCTTCTCTTATCCTGTAACATCAAACGGTACCCTCAACTTCCTGGATTTTGTAACGATGGCTTATGGGGATGTTTGCACCATAGAAAGGCTGAGTGCTTTGTCCCTGTGCCTGTCGTGTCTGACTACCCATCTGTCCCATAACAGGATGCTTTTTGCCTCGTCCTCTGTTCCAGCCATGGTGATGAGAGAGCATGCTCTGAGCAAGCACTAAACCATGGTGCGTGGTTGGGTGAAAAGCAAGTCCTTGTTCTTGTGCAGGGGAAAATGCAAGAGGCATCCCTTCTGGTTGGGGGAGAAAGCTGCACCATGATTTTTCCCGTGTGTGTTGGTCCAGGCTCCAGCTCAGATGACCATTATTGAGCAGCTCTGGGTCAACTCTGGCAGATCTGTGGCTCACAAAGACCCAGAGCTGCAAATCTTGGGCACTGATTGACCTCCCTAATGCATACAAAAGCTCAGTGGCCTCCAAACCCACAGGTATGGCAAGAATAATGCCCAAGTTCCTCCTCCAGTAACTAAGATGCCTTGGGACGATGCGGTGCAGCTGGCGAGGAAAGAAAGCACATGTTGGTCACTCGCAGCCGAGAGGTGATTCCTGGAGCAAATATAGGACCCAAATTGGCAGCATGGTTCTTAACCAGTGGCTTTTTGTCACGAGGATGCCAAGAGGGATGTGCTGTGCTGTGCTGTCCCTCCTGCCCATCCTGCTCGGTGCTGTGCCAGCCTGGCTATCCCCAGCCCCGAGAGTTGCCACCCTCACTAGAGATGCAGTGGGGGGTTTTGGTGTCTCCAACAGCCTCTCCTAGCTGTCAGGAAGGGAGGGAGTTGCTTCAGCCATGTATTATTTTGCTGTGATGCAGCAAACGCGTCTGCATTAGGCTTTTCCATCAGTCATCCCTCAATTACGTCTCGACTGATTGACTCCTCTCTTCTCTCTCCTTTCAAAAGCACATCATTAATGGCTGAGAGGCCGATTGCACTTCACGTTAATTCAGTCGGCTGGGACAGAGTAAAACAAACATTTTCCTGAGCTAGATTTAATCCCCCGAGAGACCCGTCTTCCCCTTCTTCCCCTCCCCTTGCCATCCGCTCGTGACAAAGTGCTCTCGGCGCTCCTCCTATCCACCAACACCCATCCATCTCCATCAGCACAGCTAGCCATGCTGAGCGCGCTGCATAATAAGATCTCTGCTCTCTAATTAGCCCTGTGCATGCTGATTTCCTAGCCCCGGAAAAAGGTGGTCAGAAAAAATAGGTTTAAAGGGCTGGAGGGTAGGGAGTGGGAAGATACCTTTGCCTCAAATACCTGTTTGTACCAATCGGGGATGCGACAGAGCAGGCTGGGAATCAGAAGAAAAGTGCTTGGAGCTTTTTTTGTTTACGTCTCTGAGTTTTGAGGTTTTGAGAGAAGATGTGTTTGCATTGGACCACAGCACTTAAAAAATCATTCCTGGTGCAAATAGAGAACCCAGGTTAGTGTTTGCACCTGCACTGGTTGAAGTGGTGGGGTACTGTGGGATTGCACTGTTGGCTGCATCCATCTAGGGTAAGCAGTGACCAAGTGCACACGGGGATTTTGCATGCGGTGCATGCAGTGGTTGCATATCTGCTTCCCTTGTCTCAAAGGGTGCTTGCAGCCCAGAAGGCCAACTGTATCCTAGGCTGCATCATGAGTAGCATGGCCAGCAGGCCGAGGGAGGGGATTCNGGGGGGCCTACGAGAGAGCTGGGGAGGGACTTTTGACAAGGGCATGGAGTGACAGGACGAGGGGTAATGGTTTTAAAATGAAAGAGGGGAGATTTAGATGAGATATTGGGAAGAAATCCTTCACGTCGAGGGTGGTGAGACACTGTCACTGGCTGCCCAGAGGAGTTGTGGACTCCTGCTCCCTGGAAGTGTTCAAGGCCAGGTTGGATGGGGCTTGGAGCAGCCTGGTCTGGTGCAAGGTGTCCCTGCCCATGGCAGGGGGTTGGAACGAGATGGTCTTTACGGTCCCTTCCAACACAAACCATTCTATCATTCTATGATTGTCTGGATTTGAAGAAATTCCTTAAAACTACCTGCAACTTCAGTGCTAATCCCACATTCCTTCTAGGTCACAATTACTCCAAACAGAAGAAATCTACACACAGGTATTTTTTTCTTTCTTTTTTTTCCTCTTTTTTTTCCTTTTTCTTTTGAGAAAAACTGTGAAAGGAATTCAATTTCTTAAGCAACAAAACATTTCAACTCTTTCTGAATTAAGTGAAATTATTCTTTCCTTCCAGAAAATCCTTGCCATCTTCTAAAGAGTGACAGTTAATTGTGTGTCCACTGTGGTGTCACAGCACATCTCACCCTTGAGCTAAATCCATAGTTTCATGCATTGTTTATGCCATAGTCCCTATCTGGCCAGCAATAGCAATATGGGATATCTGGCTTTAGGATCAAAAACAGATCTGCTCCTGCGATGAAAAAAAAGCTTGGTTTTTTCTTCTTCCACTTCGGAAGAAGTGGAAGTTGCTGGTGAGTTAAAGGGGTCCAGGCAGAGTTTGGGCTGGGTCTAGGATGGTGCAACCCCACACACCAGCGTCCTGCCCCGTATATCTAAGGAGAGCATTGCATGGAGGCTATGCAGTGACTTCATCCCACGTGTGGGCTAGTTCAGATGCCCCTACCACAGTCCTTCTCTTCACCTTGGCCGACTTTTCTTTGTTTTTTTCCTTTAATCAAACTCTTCCTAGGGCTGTCTTCTGCTGTCCTATGTATCACCTACTTCATGGTGCATACGGTTTTTATCCCTTCATTGCTATGGTTTTTCTCTCAAGCTATTCCTATGGCTGTGTCCCTCAAGCTCACTATCTTCTTCTGTGTATGTATTTTTGTGGTGTGTTAACTACAGGATGAGGGAGAAGACATCTGTGGCAAGGGGTGGTGGTTAGGAGGTGAGCTACATGTGAAGGACCATAGACATGCTGGTTATGGCTGAGAACACCAACATGGCCTAGGGGAATTAGAGGTATGTTTTGGGAATGGGCAAGGAGAGACAGAGAAATTAAAAGGCTCTTTCGTTGTGGCCACTGAGCCAGGGGGACCTGAAACAAGACGGAAGAGCCAAAGGGGAGGCTGGGATAGGCGGCTCCCAGTGCTGAGACAGCAGGAAGGACATTCCCATCCCTCATGGCTCATTAGCTGCTCTGCTCCACCAAGGTTCTGCAGAGCTGTAGGCTTTCCATTTCAGCTCCCAGACTTCTCCTGTGGCAGTGCCTGCAGAAATCAGGAGCACCGGGCAGAAACACAGCCACCTCTTGCTGTTGTTTTCTAGAGAAGGCAAAAACAGAGCCACCCAGCTGCCAGGATGTCCAAAGATAAATGGGAGAACATATTGCCTCCTCCTTGCATGACGTTATGTGTGTAATTTTGGGACCAACTCTACATCGAGGCCAACACATGTTTTTTTAAGCCACCAAATCCCTGCATTTCATCTTTTTAGCATAACTTGGAGCTTGCACAGGCTCTTTAAATTCTACCAGGGCACAAACACAGGTATCTCAGCTGTGAAAATGAGTGTAGAGAGCAAATAGGGAACAGACCATAACCTCCAACACTGATTTAACCCACAAGTTCATAAATGTTTAAGCCACATCCCAGGCACAAACTGCTCTCAGTTTTACTGAGATGAAGCAGATAAATGGCTGGGCCAGTGTAGTGGTCTCAAATACATCCAGGAATCCTTAAGCATCTATGGGAGGAATCCCACTGAGGAAGAGACATTTGTGAGCAGCTGTTTGGTACCGCGGGTATGTTGAGGAATGACAGATGGATTGACAGATGGGAAAACAGACTGCTAACAACATGTTTCCAGAGCTGCTTGCTTTTACTTTGTCTATTACACTTTTTGTTGCTATCGTACTTATTATGGAGAAGGAGAGGATGTCTCCTCAGATGTGGGTTCATTCTCTGCTAACAAATTAGAGGTAAAAGCGAGGGAGGCTCTGGCTTCTCAGTGCTTGGTCTTGCTGCAGTAGGGGTGAAGATGCTGCTAACAGCAATCTGAAGAGTGATTTTCTCGGAATGCTGCGCTTAGAGAAAAGGGGAGACGATGAGGGGGACTAAGCGCACAAGAGCAAGTCTGCTGCTGGCTGTCTGGCTCCTCCTTAGCAGAGAGTTACTGTGACCACCAGACCAACACCCTCAGGGGACCCAGGGTAACCCAGGACGGAAGGCGTCCTGGTTTGACCCAGTGCCGTATTCCATCCCATACGCATCACACTCAGTGTAGGGTTGAGGGATCACAAGGGTCACTCTCTCTCCTTTCATGCCCAGGGGCCTGAGGGCACTGATGGGCTTTAACGGCCCTAAGCAGCCTCACCTGGTGCTTCTACCCACACCCATGGCCCAGGAGCCTATTTCAGCCCAGCACAGGGCTATCAGTGAGTTCCTGGTAGTATTGCAGGATAGTGCTCTCCAGCTCTGCCCAGCTCCTTGCTCAAGTGTCAGATGAGGACTGCCTGATTCTTCTGCCTTTGATCCAGATCTGTGCATTCCTGTATCTAGTTCCTGTCTGCTGCTGAGTACAGTCTAGAACTTTCCTGGGGCATGCTCCTCAGCGTTCAGGTAATGTATTGTCAGTGAGGCGGGAGCTCCATATTGGTTTTGTATATATTTTGTTATTATTCTTTCTATTACTGTTATTATTGTAGTTAGAGTAAAGCTGTTTTAAATCTTTCCAACCCGTAAGTCTCTTTCCCTTTTCTCTTCCCCCCTTTTTGAGGAGGAAGGGAGTTAACAAAGAGCATCTGTTGTCTGTTTAATAGCCAGCCCAGCTTTAAACTGTGACAGAAGGGACCTCAGGAGAACATCTAGTCCAACCACCTCCTCCTGGGAGGGTGTCGCAGGGGAGAGTGGTTAAGGTTTAACGGTCGCTCAAAGAATCACCACCACAGATATGAGGGAAAGGTGATTTTAATATGAGTTTGTAAAAAGGTGTGACTTTACAGAATTCAATGGCAAGATTCACTCTATTACTGTGTGAAGGGAATGTGAAAGGGAATTGGGTCAGAGTGGTGCTTAGGTGCAACTG
>VZSC01000691.1:64333-93598 GCA_013398225.1 Steatornis caripensis
GGGGAGGAATTCTGGCTATAAAAGCAATGACCATTTCAGTCATTAAATCTGCAAGCCATCAGCTTGGAAAAGGCCTTGCAAAGATGTCAGCTGTGTTTAATAGCATTTGGATGTGATTTATGGCTCTCTTCTGAGACATCAGAAAAGAAATTACTCCCAGAATAAGCAGATCTGGCCAGAAGTGGCTCATGTGGTAAAGCACAGGCTCTGCTGAACTGATCCGAAGTTGACCTGCGGTTCATGGACAACTAATGAGCTATAAAGCCACAAGAAGGTGTTTCGCAGAGCAGAAACCAAGTGTATTGTGCACTAATACAACCCCATTGCTGAAGGTCTAGAGACATCATCAAGGGCTGGTCCTGACTACCACCAGTACCTGGAAGCTGATGTGGAATTGCACAAATTATATTTATGATTGACTTTTAATTAATTTTTTATAGTCTTCACTGTAAAACTGAACTTTTCTAGACCAATAGACTTATTTCTGGTGAGGGAGAATATTCTGCTTGTTCCCCCCATGTTCATACACACTCCTTCATTGTTTGTCAAACAGCAGATATGAAGTATATTTTCAAATTGCTTGGGTGCTCTTTAGGTTGAGAAGTGTCTGGGAAATCTCTAATGCTCTGTTTGTACACGACTTTCTGAATTAAGCACCTTCTTCCATCCAGCCTGAGTGTCGTGGGCAGGAGCTGAGCGAAGGGTCAACAGGGGAGAGATTGACTTGGTGCCATAAGTCACCCAAGGGATTTGGTTGTCATGTTCAGAGGGGAATGAGCTACGCACATGTGAACATGAGGGGAACGGGACATGTCCTTCAAAGACGGCATCTTGGAAGAATTTAGCGGCTAGGTTTTCCCACTGAGCAAAATGTCTGAAGCAAATCTTGGGGTCTTGCCCCAAACTTAGCCAGTCTCATGCAAATTCAGGTAGCTTTTCCCTGTGAAGACCAGAGATTTTAACTGCAAGATTTTATCATCAAGACTTTAGCTGCACGTTGAAATCTTGACATGCAAGGAAGGGAGAGGAAAGCAGCTCAAGAGACAGTGGTTGTAACTGTAAGGCAGTAAGATAGCACCTTCCTCCTTGCCTTTTCCTTGGAAGCGAGTGAAACGCTCAGGCTGAATCTCGCTGTAAAAATAAAGACAAAGGTTCTGGAAATCTCAGCTAAGGATTTAAAGCGAGTAAATAAACAGTCTTCGGAGGGAAGCAACAGACAGTTATTGCAGCACTGAACCTAGGTGGGTGCATGAAAACACTGGGGTGGGGTCGGGGAGGACCAAATTTTGCATGTATCAAGATCTGAACATGCCAGTGTTTTCATCCAAGCTTCTCTTTAAGCAAAGAAGGAGAAAAAAAATCTCATGGCTGCAGAGAGCCTTGCTAATGGAAATATGCAATAACCATAACTTGAACCTGGCTTTCTCATAGGCTCAGAGTAATTTCCCCATAATATCAGGAAAATATATGGCCTTTCTTGAGGTAGCAGAAGCACCATATAAATCAAGGGTTTAATTGAGTTGAGGACATTCGCCAGCATTTCATATTTGATTTTTCTGCTGTGCTGGAGTCAGATTGAAAACAGTAATGCAGGGGAAAAAAAAAAGAAAACCTGAACACAAAACCAGGCAGATATTAGACCACGAATATTCATTACTGAATCACAGCAATAAAAAGGAAATGAGTCACAAACCTAATGCCCTAAGAAGCAGCCTACCCCAGAACGCAGTTGAATCAGAATCTTCAAGGACCAAATCTTTGACTTACAGATGTGTTTTTTCCCCAAAGTGTCCATTTTAACAAATGGGTCAAACATGACTAACTCTGAGCTTGTTGTTATAAAGGGGTTGAGAAATGCACAGGAGCCAGGCACGTGGTCACGCAACATCCACGCCATCTCTTAGGGGTGGCCCTAAGCACCCCTTGAGTGTCCAGGGACAGGGTTTTTCCTAACTGTTCCAGATGTTCTGCTTGCAGCTGGCTCACAGAGGCCTTGGAGGCATGTGGAGGCTCTTCAGGATGGCCTCAGACTCTTCACCCTGAGTACCTACCATGACTAAGAAGACATTTCCTAGAGCAAAGGATCTGCCTGGACATCTCTGGGCACACATGTGATCCTGTCCCAAGAGCAGACCTTGGCTGTGATTCTTCTCACCCAGCCTCAAACACCACCAAAGCAGAGATCTCCTCTGAGCTGGTCATCCCAGAGCTCATAAACCACAGTTAACTGGGATGTCAGGATCTTACCACTCTCTTAGATTTCTAATATTGCAACTTCTCCCCGGTATGGTCTTCAACCCCACAGACATAATACTGCATGTCTGCACAGGAGCTAAAGCACTGGGTAACACTTCTGAGAGCGAGAGCTCTTCAAATTCCCGTTTTGTACGCGGGGAAACAGGCAGACAGTAAGGTGACTCTCCCAAAATTACAAAGGGACTCAGCCCTTTCACAAACTTACAAAATTGCAGTTAAACTATGTTGGTTGCCTCTGCATTTGCTGAGCATCCTTATTAGCAGTACCTTGAGTAGAAAGTGCCCTTTTTTCCTCAATGGAAGCCATAAAGATCCAGCAGCCAGCAAATCCGTGACAGCTTGTGCAGAACATCCTACAAGTCTTCGCTTTGCATCTTTCCCAAAAACCCATGCTCATTGTTATTTCCCAGACTCGAAGTCGCGGCATGGGGCTGTGTCCACCTGCAATGGGATGCTCCATCTTGACACGGACACGCAACAGAAGGAAGGAGGCTGCAGCTCGTTCCCCGATTAACTTGGGCTCGTAGCAGACTGTGAGACAAACCCTGACCCTACAACCACCCCTTCCTTGCTCAGTGCTAGCATCTCCCTGGGTCAAACACGAAGAAAAGAAGCCTCATTGATTGCTTAGTCTTTAAACATAGGACGTGTAGGCTGCTGGAGGAGATTTTGGCCAGGGATGCAGGACATGTGCTGTTGCCAAAGGCTGAGGTTGCATGTCTGCAGAGGAGTTTTCCTCTATCTTCTCATCCTCCATCCCCTCCCCAGAGTGTGAGGGTATTTGATGGGTTGAAGACATTCATCCCACTCACTCACTGGGCATGGTGTGCCCCTTGGGATGGCTCCTCTCTGCACCCAGCCACCCACAGCAAAACCCTAAATACAAGAGTGACAGGCATCTTCGTGGAGCTGTGACGCTGCTGTAGCTGGGGCTTGGCCCCAGGATATTCCCTCCCTACCCCATTAGCATCCCAGGGGAGGGTGCATCGATTTGGAGAGGCACTGGCTGCAGGCTGAGCGGTTGAGCCCAGTGAGGTTAAGGCTGATGGTTTCTGAGCAGCAGCTCCTGCTGAGCGACACATGATGGTGTCAGATCCACTGGTGGAGAGACAGACACTGAGAAAATGGGAATGGATGACTCTTCCCTGGGTCTGTTTTCATTCCCTCCTGCTGCCTGTTCCTGGACAACTCACTGTTGCCGCATTTCAATTTAAAAGATGTTTTTAAAAATCACTGAGAAGGGGCTGAATTGGCTTGCTTTCTTTTGTTTTAAATAGAAGATATTAGAATTATTTTTAATTTACCTGGCTCTCTGCAATCATTATCTGCTTTCCAGAACATGACTGTATTGCTAATGAGTGTCAGGACTGTCATTTTACTGACGGAGAAACTGAGGCATGAGCAGTGACTGTGACATTCCCCAGGGCACAGGGGAAGGTTTATTTCTGGGATCTTAAATCCAGTTAGCAGGTTCCTGTGCTGTAGCCCCAAGCCAGTCGCAGGGAAATTGCGCTTCACAGATGCGGTCTTACTGACTGCCTTTGCACAGTGCCCTGGAAATGGCTTTTATGAAGGCTAATTGGTATGGAAAAACAATTGCAGAAACCAGGAAGAGAACTAATGATCCATGTGGCCAGCCAGCATGCACAGTGAACCTCCAGGCTGACTGGCTGAGCAGAAACGCAGTACAATTTGGACCGATTTAGTAGGGGACCAGGCTAAACACATCAACCAAAATTTATGGCTGCAGAAATCAGGAGAATTTTTTTTAGGAACAGGCACAGAGAAATACATTTCCACAGGCTGGAAACTGGCGTCAGAGGTGCTCAAACAAGGGTGGCCAGTTTTACCCTGCAGAAGTCACTGGGGAAAGTGAATAACCAGATGGCCAGATGTTACTCGAAAATAAACTGTTACGGAGCCCTTTCACATCCTTAAGAGGTATTTTTTTAGGGACATGAGGTAGGATCTGTGATTCTTTTAGTATTATTAGATACAGGAGCAGCCTGAGGCAAGCCCTGCTTAAATGGATAAGCTGAGGCATAGAAAGTTTTGGTGCTCCCCTCATGGCCGTAGAGAAACTGTCTGCAAAGCTCTCACTCAGGCTGTGCTCTCCACCATAGCTTCAATAACAACGTTCTGCCACCAATCTACAAAACAAATCTCATGTGGGAATTAATTAACTTACTGCTTCTTGTATCTGTGCCTTCCTACAGCCCATAGCTGTGTTTCAGCCCATAGCAGGTCTGCTCTTGGGATGGAATTTAACTCAAGTCCTCAGTGCTGTGGAAACACGAGGTAAACTGTACAGCAAGGGAGCATGTCCTGGAGCACAGGCTGGTGGACAGACCATTTTAGGAGGCACCTGAACATCCTCCTTCAAAATCTAGCAAGCAGCAAGGTGCTTTAACACCATCTCAAAGTGTCATAGAATCATAGAATCATAGAATGGTAGGGGTTGGAAGGGACGTCTAGTGTCACAGATGAGAGATGTCCCCAGAGCCTCAACCTTCTGGTGCAGGCTTGATAGCTGGGGTACATGGGACACCAGGGTCGTCTCCTGCTCCAGAAAGCTTGAGAACTTAATCCTGTTTTTTTTCGATCATGTCAGCCTGCTGCATCAGTACACAAGTGCCGTTGAGCGCAATAGAAATACTCTCGGTGGTATCCAGCCAGAGCGGGGAGTATATTATACAATGGAGCAGGAATAAGAGTGTTGCCCTACTTCAGGGTGAGATGCAATGAGGATTTTCTTCATTAATTTGCTGTCAGGGTGCCTATCTGTGATAACTCTATGCTTGCCCCTGCTGAAGAGCTGGCCCCCATGGTTATGAGCTCTGGGTGCTTCCCACCCATGTTGCTGCTCATGGCACGGACAAAAGCATCTGCATTGTGTCCTGGAGCTGCTGACCCAATGCGTCTGCTAGTAGACTGCTCCAGATTGGCTCGTCCTGTCTCTCTCCCATCCAAAAATACTGCACAGTTATTGCATGTATATTATGCTTTTGAGGAAGGAGAAGTTATTATGTTGGAAATACCCTTTATGAGGCAAGAAACTTGCTAAACAAGCCCTGTTTAGAGAGCTCAGTGAGAACATAAGAAGGATGGGATGGATGGATGGATGGATGGATGGATGGATGGATGGTTGGTTGTAATAATCCCAGAGCAAACTCCACCACACATTTCTGCAGCACCTTGGGGTCCTTAAGTCTCTTCCTTCCCAGCCTGCCTAAATCTTCCATCTCCTCTCCAGTACTGAGCTTTGAAAGACAAGAGTGGCTCTGCCGTAATTAAAACAGCATGGTTCAGTGAACTGGAAAGAGAAAGGCACAAGGGCTGGCAGATGGCAACAGTGGGGTCTGTGCACGTGAATTCTCTCCTTTAGGGAGTTTAGCTCCTCTCCAGGGTCACCGGAGTGCCTGGGAGGGATGAGTGGGTAGAGGGGCTTTTCAGATGTAGACATCATAGAATCATAGAATGGTAGGGGTTGGAAGGGACCTCTAGAGATCATCCAGTCCAACGCCCCTGCTAAAGCAGGTTAGCCTAGAGCAGGTTGCACAGGGATGCATCCAGGCGGGNGTCCAACCCCCCTGCTAAAGCAGGTTAGCCTAGAGCAGGTTGCACAGGAACGCGTCCAGGCGGGTTTTGAATATCTCCAGAGAAGGAGACTCCACAACCTCTCTGGGCAGCCTGTTCCAGTGCTCTGTTACCCTCACAGTAAAGAAGTTCCTCCTCATGTAGAAGTTCCTCCACATCCTTCAGCTACTGCACAGACTACTCCAACCCCTACCCAAACAGCCCCTAGCTTTCAACGATAACTATGCACAATCCACTGCAAGCAGCCCTACATGCAAACATCCATGTTTTGAGCACAGAGGAGGTTTGCAAATGCGTCTGCACCAAAGACTCATGCAAATTAGGGCCAGAGAGATGAATGCATTCATTCGGGAAGTCAAGCTCAAGATTTGTCCTAGAGAAATGAGTGGTGGATGCCTCTACCGGAGGTTAATACATCTTGTAAACGAATAGACTGGATGATCTAATAGCTCCTTTTTCATTTTGTAAGTAAGTACTGTGATTTTAGAGGATATTTAATGGCTTTGAATAATAAACAACAGCTCTCTAAATGGAAAAAATTCATATGCAAAATGGAAATGAAATCCATTGACATTTTTCGTTCAGGGAAAAAAAGAGGAGAAAGAGAAGATCAGCTTGTCCTATATTTTTCCTCCCTGTGAATGGCTACTTTTTACTAGACAGGGAGCATACCCAGAATGCTGGGTTCAAATTTCTGTTGGACTCAGTAACCTGAATCAGGAACAGGTCACACCCATCAGTATGGGTCTGAGAGTCTGCAAGGCTGTGTGGTCCTGTGCACACGCTGCCGGACTCTGTAAAGGTGCTTTGGCTTTGAAAATTATTTTGGAGGCCTTTCTTTGAACTCTGTTTTGGGTAGAAAAGTTGAGAATTTAGATGCTGGGGTGGCTCCTTTTGCTGAATAGTGTGAATTGCTGTGACCCCGAAGTCTATCCTAACCATGGCCACAGAACGTGTGATGGTGCCGTTTTCAACCCACCCAGTCCTGTCTCATCTCCCACATGACACGGAGTTCACTCCATTGCACCTTAAGTTGCTTTCTCACAGTGTGACATTACCATGACCTCACCGACCAGATACAACTTCTCATCTTTGTGTCAGTTGCCCAGCTTGTGCCTGCAGCTCGTGAGCATGGTGCAAAAGGGAGAAAGCAGGCTCTATCTGGGCTAAGCTGTCCCCCAGAAACATCTCTGGAGGACATGTCCACCAGCCACAGTCCAGCCCTACAGCCCCTTGCCCACCATGGGAAGAGCCAGGGCCTGCCACTTGCTTCCAGATGGGAAGCAAAGAGGAGAAGAGAGTTAACAGCCGGGTGCTTTCTGCAGTAAATCACCTGTCTGCTGTGAACCAGCAAAACCTTCATCTCCGTTCATCACAGCCAGAAAAGCCCGTGTCTGTCTGGCTCCAACAGCAGTAACCAAAAGGCTGAGCAGCTTGTTCAGCTCCACAGACAGGCTGGGTTGCCTCTTGTGCTTTCTCCACACTTTAATTTTGATCAATAATTGCACAGTCCATCTCTGTCTCATTCCCTTGTGGTTACTGAGGTGTCATTTGGACACGTTCTTTCCTAAAGAGAGGCTGAACGAGAGTGGCCAAAATCTACAGAGGACCTCTTTAGCCCAGCACCTGCTCATGTCAAGATTATCCCCAACACTAGGCCAGGGTAGACATGTCTTTGCCTAGCCACGTCTCTTGGTGGTGGTGCCAAGAGACAATGGGCACCAACTGAAACACCCCAAATTCCATTTAAATGTAAGAAAAGACATTTCCAGTGCATCAAACACTGGAACAGTTTGCTCAGAAGGGCACTGGAGTCTCCATCCTCAGAGATACTTGAAACCCACCTGGACAATGACTTGGTCAGCCTTCTCCGGTTGACTCCACTTTGAGCAGAGGGGTTGGACTAGATCATCTCCAGAGGTCTCTGCTCACCTTGGCGATTTGGTGATTCTGCGATTTTCTGAAAATCGGCCTCTTTACAATCTGGTGCTAAAAAATGGCCAGATGTGCCGGATGAGGAATAGTTCTGGTTTTCAGGCGTCTCAGACTGATGCGTGCAACAGCCGACACTTTGTGAGCTCTATGGAGAAATATAGGCTCCTCCAAGGATAAATATGAATCTCCTACGCTGTGCTTTTACTTGGCCCTGTTTCCAGCAGCAATATTGGCTTAAGGCCATCTCTCCTTCCTCTCCCAGCTGTGAAGAAGTCTGTGGAGGCCATCCATTTGTTCAAGCTGACAGGGACTAGACTGTGAACTGGCAGAGTCAAGGGACAGGGACAATACTGCCACCAAAGCCTCTGTGTTGTGGGACTAAGTCTTAAAGTAAATTCAAACTTGCTTTCCCCCATGAGAACCTGTTGTCATGACCCAAAAGGAGTCATTTAGGACAACCTCCCTCCCCTTGGGACCAATGACCAAGTTTGTGATACCCTTGAGCTGAGTTAAGGTGAAACAACATCAGCCAACCAACTTTGTGATTTATTACAAAATACAAAGCATGCGGTTAAATATGATAATTCAACGGTGACAACATAACTTGATAAACAACTGCATAAACAAGTCCTGTGCCACACATTGTTACTTAGATCTAGCAAATAAAAACAAAGAGAGGAAGAGAGAGGGAGAGATACAGAAAAGAGATTTCACAACCCATGGAACCAGTGGCATCCCATCGGTCCTTGTCACTCTGGGTGTCTTGGTGGCTGGTATCCCCCCCACCCCATCCTTCTCGTGGCACCATTCTTATACATTCAAGTCCCAAAGTCTCTGCCTGATACCAAGAAAATTCATGCATAGGCATGGTGGGTCGTGATCTGGTTCTGCACAGGCTGGGTGTATCTCAGGTGGTCGCAGGGGGGCTATTTCGGGGTTCGTATCAGACGAGACCCTCCCCAAGGTTGGTGACCTGGCACCATGCACATGCACAGTCAGCAAAACCACAGTGGAAAAATGCTGTTTCAGTCCTGTCTCCACAGAGCCGAAAACCGGTGCCTTGTTCCACGACGTCTTGCAACGCTTGCAACAAAGCTTGCATCTTTTGCACCAAGAAATGTTTAAGGTAGACGTCCGTTCATCGGCCACACCTGTATCTCTGAGAGTGGGTATAGGATACATACCTGGGAATTGGACTTGATGATCCTTATATGTCCCTTCCAATTTGAGATATTCTATGATTCCAGGATCCATGGAGGGGAAGATAGGGTAAACAGGGCTGTTTGTTTGTTTGTCAGCAGCCTGTTGGGGGCTGGTGCTGCTGGCTCGTTGCTGCAGCTGCCTGCAAAATTTTGTGTCATCGTTTTAAATGAAATCTTGTCACGGACTCCACGCAGCCTGATGCTGTGGTTTTCTCATGAATAACTCAGAATAATTATCAGTCTTAAACATTGACTAATCCTCATAACAACATCTCACAATAGAGAGAAAAAAAGAAATTATCTGCTGTACATCACTATTGAAGCAAAAAGATCAAACAACATCCAAGATGAAGCACAAAATGAATAGCAGAGGGATGAATGGAGTTACAGGGTTTCTGGCTTCCAGGTCATTCTTCGCATCATGTTTATGGCATTGGTGTTTCTTCAGAGTTTAAAAAAAAAAAAAGTATATTAATATGGGAGAAACAGAACTGCAAGAATAAATGTTATTCTGGGAAGGAAGTAGGAACTGCAGAGAAGCCAGAGGAAGGGACTGTCTTCTGCATTTCTGGTCTGACTTGAGGCTGGAAATGCTGAAAATATCACAGGTGGACTCAGGCTGTGCGAGCATTTTCAGAAATCTGCTGCTACCTCAGGGACCGTGATCAGAGAAGACTTTGGAAAAGAACTCAAATTATTGTCAAATGAGACAGCTGACATTTTAGCCAGAAATGTCAAAACCACAATTTTCTGTTCCTTGATGGAGACAAACCTATTTTAGAGGGGCTAAAACAGAGAGGATTGATAATGAGGTGCCAAATGGAGGGAGAAAGACTCGGTTGCCAGTTATAGGCAAACACAGTATTTTTTATAATCCCTGGTTCTAGGAGTCATGTGTAACACCCAGCTCTTATTTCTCGTCATCTCATCCTGCACATTTTTGTTTTTCAAGACAATCTTAAGAATTACATGGGAGTCCCCACAATACTCATATCAGTAACGCACACTTTCACAAGCAAAAAAGCCTCAAAAACATTAGTTTTAAAGGCAGTCTCCTGAGTCAGAGGGGACAAGATCGTGAAGTTACAGTTTCTGACAAGGTGTTGGGGAGGAGGGCAGCAAGCCCAGCATGAGGAGGAGGAAAGGATGGAGACCTGTTCCACTATGGGGACATGGGGATGTCTCATCTTACCTGGCCAAGCTGGGTGGCAGTGGGGATCTGCAGGCTGTCAGGAGCCAAACACCAAGAGTCCGCCCCTGTCCCTTGTGTCCTGGCAAGGATCCGCTGGGGACACGGTCAGTAGCACTCCTTGGCAGTGATTCTGATGTCACCCCATTCCATTCCCCTGGCCCAGGAGCCCCAGCAAAAAGTTGTTTTCTCAGAATCGCAGAATGATTTGGGAAGGGACTTTTTAAGATCGTCTTGTCCAACCCCCCCTCCACGGGCAGGGACCCCTTCCACCAGACCAGGCTGCTCCAAGCCCCATCCAACCTGGCCTTGAACACTTCCAGCGAGGGGGCATCCACAGCTCCTCTGGGCAACCTGTGCCTGGGTCTCACCACCCTCATCGTGAACAATTTCTTCCTTATGTCCAATCTAAACCTCCCCTCTTGCTGTTTAAAACCGTTGCCACTTGTCTTGTCACTACAGACCTTGTTAAAACATCTGTCCTCATCTTTCTTACAAGCCCTCTTTAAGTACTGAAAGGCCGCAATAAGGTCTCCAGGCTAAATAATCCCAGCTCTCTCAGCCTTTCTTCATAGGAGAAGTGTTCCATCCCTCTGATCAGTTTTGTGGCCTCCCCTGGACCAGCTCCAACAGGTCCGTGTCTTTCCTGTGCTGAGGACCCCAGAGCTGGATGCAGTACTGCAGGGGACGTCTAGCCACAGTGGAGCAGAGGGGCAGAATCCCGTCCCTCTGCCTGCTGGCCACGTTGCTTTTGATGTAGCCCAGGTTACGGTTGGCTTTCTGGGCTGCAAATACATGTTGATAGCTCACGTCCAGTTTTTATCCACCAGTACCTCCAAGCCCTTCTCTGCTTTCACTTTATTTTTTTGCCAGCCTTCTCATAATTTGCCATAATTTCATAATTCTCATGATTTGCCAGCCTTCTTCATAATCCACACTTTTGCTGAAAAGAAATCTTTGCTGCAAAATTACTTTTCCCCATAGAGAAGGTAGGGGCAAGGAGACCTTACATGGGAACATTTCTTGGGTATTTGGAACATTATCATAACAGTTTCATATTTCCAAATGGAAACATCATTTGTGGCATGAGTAGGGCCCTTGCCTATTTAAAACACTGCCCAAGGCAAAGGTGCATTTCCAAGTGCACTTGTTACAGAGCTCCTTGCAAGCACTGGAGACGGCATCAGCTGGCATGCCCTTGCCCTGCTTTTTGTTGTCATGATTGCATGTGGCAGGATGGTTTTTCCAAACTGCATTCAGTTGCCTGATGTTTCAGAAGCACGCGCATCATCCCCATGCGCTGCCCAGATCTGCCTACTGAAAACAGCTCAGGAGCCAAACTAGTTCTTCCAAAGATGAAGACCTGTCTGCACAGACGCACTCTTGTCTTGCTTCACATTAACACTAAAATGAAACCCAAGACACATCTTGTCAGATGATTGAAGAATTCAGTGTTATAAATTGAAACTCATATATTTTTAAGCACATTAATAACACTACATTCATCATCTCATTTCAAACAATTTGCCTTTGTTCCTCTTTTGCTTAGCAATTAATTGTTTGAGATGTCTCCTGCCTCTGCTCAGAGAAACAAGGTAGATGAGATGAACCGAGAGGGAAAACTCAGTCTGAGAAAATGTGGATGATATCTAGGAACTTTTCAGCAAGAGCCAATAAGACATCAAAAATATTTTGGTTTGTAACACAGAAGAGGACTGCCCAGAGTCAAAAGCTTCTCTGTTCAGTGCCCACAATTAGAAATGCTAGAAAACAACGGCAAAAAGGAAAGCGTCTATCTTCTATTATGTACAGTGACAAAGAAGGAGAGAAAAGGAGTAAGAGAAGCTGAAGGCTGCAAGGAAAAGTACATGATGACTGGGGAAAACATAGCAAAGAGGTGCTGCAACGGGAACGGAGGAATCCCAGCAATGGGTTGGAGCTCTCACTAAGCAGAGATAGCCAAACTCTTAGAAATACATATTGGATGCTGTATTTCACCTGCATGATGATAACCAAGTATTTCTATGTCATCAGCAAAAGGAGATGTTAATCTGATCAACAGGTTTCCAACAGCAGGTACCAGCTGGATGACCTGACTTGTTTGAAATCTGTGACTGCCTGTGGAGCTTTTGAGCAGAGATCCACAAAGACCGCTACAAGGCTTGATGCTCTTCAACATTTTCCTCAATGGTCTGGAAATAAATATAAAATTACTGCTGACATAACCACAGACAACACAAAGACAGCCGGCAAAAAAAATACGATGAGTCACACAGAGCAATCTGGATCGCCTGGGGCCGTACAGCCAAAATGCATGTTAATAAAGCCAAAAGCAAAGTCAGAATGTGGGAAAACGCAGAAGGTTGTGGCCTGAGATTTGCCCATGATTTTTTGGGAAGGGCCTGAATATGCTTTGGGGGTCACCAAGAGCAGGTAATCAATGTAATCTTCTGGAGAAAAAGGGCTAGTACCTCAAAAGAGGATTTTGCCATCAAGAGAATCTCCTAGAGATTCAGTGAGGCTATTTATTATCAGACATAATAAAGCAATGCATTTTTAAGTTTCAAGGGAGAATAACTTCGTGAGGTAAGTGGTGGCTTCCCCATCTCCTGGGGCACCAGATCAAGACAGGATGCCCTCCTGGACAAGAATGATTAACTCAGAGCTCTGTTCAGAGGGTAACTGGGAAGGGTGGAAAAACCTTGGCCATGGATCCTGCCCAGAGAGGGAGCATCTGGCCATGCATCACTGCGGTGGGGATTGAAGGTTCTTCCTATTTCTGCAAACCCACTAACCTATTTTTACTTCCGCACAACTGCAAAGCTGAACCACAAGCATGATCACCCACGCATCGCTTTTCCTCCTTGTACAACTGCTCCAAAAAATGAGCCCTGTTGCACAAAGCAAAGACAGGCTCACCTTCTCCTGCCAGATACACCTCGTACTACGTATTAGGCAAGATGGAAGAGCTTTGCTGCAACTAGCCCAGAAAGGTGAGCTGAGGAATTAAACAGGTGTTAATTCAGCTTTGATGAAGGAACTAAGACCTGTTTATTTGCTCTGTGTTTAATGGTTGGTCTGGGACACAACTGTCACACGCAGTCCGATCAACTGGATGGTGGCACCTGTTTGCATGGAAGTATAAACCACAAAGATCCCAGCTGGGCATAAGGGTTTGCAGGATTGGGGTCTTCTGGATGACCAGATGGATCAGAAATGCTCCAAGACTGTTTGGAGAGGGGAATGCCCTCTTGGGAGAAAATTACTTTGCCATTGTGGTCATTGCGTTTGCATCTAGGGGTTGTCATCTTGAGCAATGGAGTGCCATTGCCTCGATGTCCCCTGAGGGACAATGTAAGTCACTGAGTTGCCATATTCCATGAAACTGGTCATCTCTCCAGTGTCCTAGTGCTAATGGGGCCAGATTTAGAGGGATCAGAGGAGAGGCAGCAAAAACACTCAAAGAATAACAGAGACAACACAGGCTTATACAAGGTCTGGAGTCCTGTCAGAGAATAACCATCTTGAACCCTTCCTCATTTCGTGTTCTCCTAAGGCCAAGCTCAGTCTGTCCTGAAGAAGGAATGTATGTCCATTTTCCTGCACTTCCAGCCAGCATGTCCTGCAGCAGAAATCTGATCAGAAGGTGGCAGAGCTGTGGGTCATGGTAGAGACAGAAAGAAAGTAATATGTTTTATGGTATCTAAGTCTCAGAATCAGCACAGCTGGAAGTCAAGCTGCCACGCAGAGCAATTTTAATGAGCTGGAGAAAATAAGAGCCTCAGGATTCATGTTCTGTAATGGAGACACCAACTCGACCACAGATATTGGTCAGGTCGGTAACAAGCATCCCCTCACAGAAATGATTGATGGATCTACAATGTTGGGTATTCATGCCAGTGCAGAGATGTTTGTAAGGAGACAGAGTTTTCTCCAAGGAGTTTGCTCACTTGCACGTACATCTGAAATTATCTCAATGCAGGAGAAATATGGGGAGACTCCTTCTACCATGCATAACATGAAGTGACTTCAACATCTGAGGCATGCAAGCGGGATGCCCAAATGTTGCAGATGAGTGGAGCTCTGCTTAAATTCAGGGGAGTATGGACAAGGATCTTCTTCCCTCACCCGTTCAATCTAAAATCCATCTAGCTACCCTGAGTATAAGGAAACTCATATGCATATAAACAAGAGGCGGGTTGGTTATTTCCCCCCTCTGGAAATTTAGCATCATATTTTTATCTTTTTTTTTTTTTTTTAAAGTAAAAGGCATGAGAGACTTCAGGCCATCAGAAATCCAGCAGAGAACTGGATTTTTCATGCCAGAGGAAAAGGTATTGCCCAGGTGTGCATTAAATCTCCCTTAATGATTGATGTCTGCTATTTCAGAGGAAAACAGTCTAGAAAGAACATTTCAAGAATAGCCTGTCATGAGGTGAAGTGGCTTTCCAACTTCCATCCTGAAACCTTTAAACATAGTCCTTTAAAATAAAAACCCTATCCTAATTAAAGTTAGAGCACAGATTTTCATGTCCATACAGGTATTTGTAAAGTCTTCTAAGGTTTCGACTGCAAAATCTCTCTGGGAAAAGTGGTGGACACTGTGGACAGGGTGGATAGATAAGGCGCACCAAGTTCTTTCCAAATCTCTTAGTGACACTTTGAAACACAGCTTAGGCTGAGCCTTTTCCTTGCACTTTTTACTGGGAAATCCAGCACATCATTTCCATTATGCCACGCAAATTAAGACAAATGAAAATGTCGCTGAAGTAATTATGAATAATGCGTTTGTATCTAGACAGAAGCAGGAGATCCATTAGTCACCCATTTCTGAGCTGCTGGGTTGTTTTCAGGAGGGAGGTAACTGCATGTTTCTGAAGACAGCACTTACAAAGAGTATTTCTTGAGATAAGACGAATGCTGGACTGAGACTCTGAGATGTGCTATAGTCGCACTATAGCAACTTGGGAAAGCAATTAAATTCCTTGTGCTTCGTTTTCTGTCTGCAAACAAGCAAAAAAAGTATTTTGCTTTTCTACAGCGTCATGGCAGGTGATCCAATATTGTGTTAACAGCTGCAGTCCTAGCATTGTTTGCGGCTGGTGTGTGCGTGTATCAAATTTAGATGCAACGAATCCACACTTTGCTATTATAGCGAGACTTTTTCCTCCATTTTTGTGAAATCATTGATGCAATGCAAACTTCACATAAGATACTACCAGACTTTTGCATATGTATCTCTGGATGCCAACACTGGAGATTCAACTCCTTGGGCATCAGACATCTAAATATATATTTAAATATTTCAGATGGTCATCCCTGGCTCATCTCTCTGGAATGCGATTCACCAAACCTATTTTTACCATTTCTCTTAGGATGAGGTTTGTTGTCTCCTGCAAGTGCCCATTTCTCTCCTTGGGCTGTGAAGGACACTGAACATCTCAGATGGTGAGGTCTCATGTGCTTGGATAAATCCCTCCTGGCAATTTCAAGCTTCCTGCTCTTCCCTTCTGCTGCCTGTCTCCCAGGTCACTGCCTGGACCAGTGCCTGGGCTTGATGGACTGTCTGTCTCTCTTTCCATCTCCTTCCACGGGAAAGCTGGACCGGTCATCCTTTCAGGATGTCCTTAGTCGCACTAACTCCAAGTGAGGTTCAACAGAAGCATTTGTTGTAAACCTAGAAGAATAATCTGAATAAAACCCTTCGTGGCCCTCTTCCCAGACCAGGGCCATGAAGATGCTCAGGGGGGCTGGAGCACCTCTCCTACCAAGACAGGCTGAGAGAGTTGGGGTTGTTCCGCCTGGAGAAGAGAAGGCTCCGGGAAGACCTTACGGCAGCCTGGAGGGGCCTACGAGAGTGCTGGAGACGGAATTTTGCAAGGGAATGGAGTGATGGGATGAGGGGTAATGGTTTTAAACTGAAAGAGGGGAGATTTGGATTAGATATTAGGAAGAAATTCCTCACCACCAGGATGTAAGACTCTGGAACAGGTTACTCAGAGAAGTTGTGGATGTCCCATCATTGGAAGTGTTCAAGGCCAGGTTGGATGGAGCTTTGAGCAACCTGGTCTGGTGGAAGGTGTCCCTGTCCATGGCAGGGGAGTTGGGACAAGATGATCTTTAAGGTCCCTTCCAACCCAAACCATTTATGATTCTATGAAAACGCAGCTTTTGGTAATGCCCTCACCTCCTGGTTGCATCTACTTGTGCATGGCAGATGGAGATGGGCCACATGTAAGCGGGGAAATGTAGGCTAGAGGGCAGTGGGCATGGGAAAAGGCCATTTAAACACTTCCCTGAGGACCATTTTCAAAACTTATTTATGTGCTTACATGCCCCTGAAAGCAGTGGGATTAGCACTTGAAGACCAATGGAAATTTTAGCTCTGTTCATATGACCTTGGCCCAGAAAAGACAATTCCATGTCATACACATCTCCTATGACAACCCATGAGGACCCTTACAGCTAAGCCAGATTTCTGGAGAACCTTTTCTCCTCCTAAAATGCACCTGCCCTAAACACCTTACCGTGACATTTGTTTGCATTTTATTATCTTGCCTTGTTTTGAGAAGCTTTCTGTTTTGTTACTGCTTTGGGATATTTTTCCTGGGTTGGATAGCTGGTTTATCATATTTCTGTTAGACATGAACGGAGAAATGAGGTTTTTTCTGTCATGATGCTAACTGCAATGGCTATCATCAGTGCCCTGTGTAATACGTCCTTGTTTAATACAAAAATAGCTCACCCTTCGACAGGGTGCTGTTTTGGGGGTTGTGATTGATTGATATACATTTATCTTTCTTCCTGAGGAAATATAAACAAGGAATAGTTAAACAGAAATGAGCTACACAGAGGACAGAGGAAAATCAATTGTGTTTTCCTGAGCTGCTTTATTTAATGACTTCTGGGGGGATTTATATATTCACAGGATAAATACTGAGGAACCAGGCAAAAAAGAGTCATTCCTTTCATGTTTACTTCATGCAAAAATACTCCTTTATGTTTTTCTCTTAGGGCAATTTAGGGAATTATTTTTAAAGGAACATTTATTTTTGCAGCTGCTAGACATAGTTGGATTTGTAAATACCTCTGCTTCTATTGGTTTAAAAAAAATGCGATTACAGAGAAAAGCGTAAAGAGATGACTGGAGAATAAAGGATGATAACACCAAAAATAAGCCACCAACTTTAATTTAATTAATTTTTAATAATGTGTGAACTCTGCTTGCATGACATCATAAAATATTTAAATACTTGGTGATTTGGTACTTCTTTGAATTAGGCCCTCCTAAGGGATGGATTCCAGCTGCCAAGCCTAGATCCAATGCTATGTTATTCTGGTCAAGATCACTGGGATCTGACAGTTTGGTTTTGCTGAATGTCAGGAAGGAACAAGCTGCATCCATTGGATCCTAGGTTTGACATCCCCAGATCCCCTGCTGTGTTAAGTCATCCGCACTCCTCCAAAGCCAAGGTTCATAGCAATGTAATGGTGTGGTTTTGCACCAGGATTAGCCCATGCACTTTCCTGTCATGTCACCTGAAAATTAAGAGGATTTTGGTTGTACCTTATAATTGGTTCTGCCTATTAAAATACTGCATCTGTGCATTTGACTCCTTAATTAACCCATCCCAGGGCACTGCAAGGGTCTGGACCAACCGCCTCAACTCGATTTGGAGCAGCAGTTGTGGTCCTGAGAAAGCGTCCTCTCAAACCCTGTTCCTATTCTAATAAAACATAACACCAGCCTTGCTAGAAACCTTGCCTCACAGGTATCTCTACATCACCAGGATGACAGCAGCTCTCCTGCCACCATCAATTTATGAGATGGTGACGCTCATAAGCCTCAGCTACGTCTTATCATCCATTTTGGAACACAGTGAAGAAATGTGCAGTTCAGGGAAGGTAAATGATGGAGTGGGTTTGGCATTTCGAGAGGCATAGCTACAATTTCATGGCAAGGATGTTTTGGGTCTTGGTATCTTTGGTGGTTCATCTGCATGCTGGTTAGCTCCGAGCCAAAGGCCACCAGTGAGAGCATCACAATGACTCGTGTGACTCCCGATGTTTTGCACTATAGGCAAAGGCAAATCCATTCCTTTCTCTTCAGATTCCAAACAATAGCATCTTCTCAGCTATTTCCGCTTTCTCTTTTTCCTGAAAATTGTGGCTTGTCTTGCACCAAAATACCATCCGGGGATAGTACCTTCCAGCCCTTCTCTGTTCCATTACCTCAACATGGAAAAGCCGTTTCAGGATGATGATTTCATTGTACATCATTGATGGGGCATAAATTATTAAAGCAGATTCATAAAAAATGAAAGACATTTTACACAGAGAAGGAGTCCTGACAGCGACCTAGATATGTCACAAAAACGGATTGCCACCAAATAGGAAAATCTGCCCCTTGCCAGAGCAAAGAGGAGTAAACTATGAAAGATGCATGAAGGTAGAAAGATAAATGCAGTGACTGGAATGACAGAAGGGGAGAATAAACACATCAAGGCAAAGGAAACAAAAGCGAAAAGACAATGGAGGAAATGGGGAGTGAATAGAGGTTAAATCATTCAGGTCAGGATTTTTAAGAGCCTTGAAGAAACAAGGGAGCATAATTCTTCTACGAATCATAGCGGGGGGAAAAACAACTAAACCAACATGCTATTCACAGCATTAAAAAGAGCTGTTGGATTTTCTGTGTCATTTGGACAGACCTTGACTGGTGTAAATCAGCGAGGAGTCAATCCAGTTGGGTGTATTTACACCCTTCTGAGGAAGCAGCCCATAGATCAGAAGGACAAATCCAACAGAGGCAATTCCAGCAGTTTTGGCCACTTTACACCACGGATGCTGTTGGCCTCAAATCCTAATTGAGTCCCCCCTCGTTTCTGCCCTGGTCCTCGATGAATCTGTCTGGGACCTCTCCCCAGCCACTGAGCTCCTTCAGTCACCAGCTCATAAAGGGAAATAACCCACCAGACAGGAGGTGTTGCAGCATTAATGCCACTGGTGGGCAAAGCACCTTCTATGAACTTTCTGTGACTCCTGAGCCCTAGGCATGCTTTTCCGTGAAAATGAGCAAAAGTCCTCAAAGCTGTGAAGCCTGGGGTCTACAAAGGGTGAAATCCAGTCTGAAACACACTTGTGAAGAATTTTCTCTTCTTTTCCAGTCTGCTGCTCCTCTTCTCTAGGGCATACATCCTCCCTGGGCCAATTTTACTACCCAGCTCCTGGATGAGGGAACAGAAAACTCTGCATGCTGCCTCTATCTCCTCCCATTGCATTTGACTTCTGATCTGGAAATACTCCTTTTCTTTCCTTGCTCTAATTTCTGGTCTCCTGTGCCGCTCCTGTATTAGCCTTGGCTTTGCTCGCTCGGGGGATTCCTTTCTCAGCTTTACAAATTTGTACAGCTGCTGACACAAAGCACAGCCAAGGTTGTAAGGATGTACCAAGTACACCACAGATAAAAGCAGTCATGCAAAATTCAGCTGCATTGAATTAAGTCTTGCTAGTGGGAGGATAATTCCTATTAATCACGTCTATTACAGTAATACCTCAGGATAAGTGAAAGACAGATAGAGCAGCGAATAGCACAAAACGAGGGAAACTCCCAGCCGCAAATCCTTTGCAATCTAAAAAGAGAAGCACGGTAGGAAATTATATACAATATGGCAAGTGGGCAATAGGACAGTTGGTAACTTCATTATTTTTGAGAGTAGGAGGAACCCGAGTGGTACAAATAATGTAGGAGAAGAAAGCTAAATTGAAAGAGAAGTGGAAGGAAGCAAGAGCCTGAGGATAGCAGTTGACACCAGGAGGAAGAGGATGGAACTATCAGCAACGGAGAACAGAATCTGTCAGGATACAGAAATTGTATTATTTTTAATTAATAAACAGTAAATATTCTAGTTTGTGGCAAAATTGAAATTTTGAGGTGAGAAGGGGGACGCTGAGTTAAAGCAGAACATCGAATTTCTATATGAAATTAAATTTTTTTTTTTTTTGGTTCATCTGAACAATTGTACCCAGTCTGATGAAAAAATACGTGGTTATTTATGAGTTATGAATGCTTAGAAAACATTTATGAATGTTTTCTAAAACACAAAAATGTGCGTCTTCTGCTTTGATTTGGGTCAGCGTTTAAATTGACTCTGCCGTTTAAAAACCTACCTCTGAAATTTCACCTTCCTACGTTGGACACGTTTCCCTGCATTTTCCACACATGAAATGGAAGTTGGTGGCCACTTCTTCCTGCTCTCACTTTGTGCTGAGTTGCTTCAGGGGGCTAAAGGGTCAGAAAAAAAAAAATCTCTGTTTTGGTGAATTTTAGGGTTGGCTTTTCCGCCCCTCCAAGCCAGCTCCCTGAAGATCAGATGCTGATGGGAGAACGAGTCTTTTTTCTCATGCTTTCCACCATGGGTGTCTGGCTTACTACAAATAGTTGTGCATGGATAAGGTCGTTGGCTGACTCGATCTATGGTGCCTTTTTTCCCTCAGGTGCATCTGATTCAGAGACAAGTGATGGGCCCCGAGACATCAGAGAGCAACGCCCCGACGCCTGCCAGGTCCTGCTTCCCCAGGACACCAGCAGCTCCAGGGATCTGCAGCAAAACCTCCTGCAGGCCACCGACGTCTGGCGCTGGAGCTTTAGACTGGGCTGCTCTCTAATAATTGTGCAATCGTGGTAATTATACACAAAAAAAGTTAATTACTTAATCGTGTGTAACAAGGACCCTTCAGCTACTGAGCGAGGCACATGCTCAGCGCAATTATTCACAGGCATGTAATCTACTTCCCTTTGTATTGAATATTTCATTAGTTACTGTTCACATCTTCTCAGAGGTGCTTTGCAATGGTTCAGTGATCGGATTTACTCTAATTTCTTGGCTTGTACAAACGCTGTCGCTACAAATATTCCTCTGTATTTTAGCCCTTTAACAAGGAGTTTCTTTCCAACCTTTCTGTTGACAAAGAGAGCTCACCACAATGCGAACACCAGGAGCTTGAGGCAATTTTAGGTTCCTGCTTTGCCTTCAGGGTCCTTTGGGTGAGTCCCTGTGTTTTTCTCCCATGTCTGTAACAGCGCTTGGCACCCTTGGGATTTTGGCTGTCACGGGATGCCTGTAGCAGTGGTACGAATAGCAAATAGCAGTAGTAACCAAGGGTCTCTGCAAGTGAAGGAGATTGGATCTCCTAAAACCTTCACTCGTTTTACAGTTGGTCCAGCCATAGCTGGAATCACTCTTGATTTACTCCTGCACAGAACAGGAGTCTGTATAGGAGGAGTACGTACACAGGAAGAGGAGGAGGTGTCTCATGGGCTTGCATTTTCACTTTGAAACAGTTAAATAACTCCTCTAAGCCCAAGGCAGTTTCCTTCTGAACTAGACCCAGCAAACCAGACCCTCTGGTTCTGGAGAGCTTTGTAACTGCCATGCTGTGCGGGTGCCGCCAAGCTCTACCCACCTCTGATGAAGCAGCTGCCTTACGTACTTGATTTGGGAAGGAAGAGCATCCTTCTGCTTAAAGTTAGCGCTTGCGGAAAGTAGAGAAAATCCCAGCTCTAAGTGTTATAACACTTCAGCCTAAACCTAGAAGGATTTATTGGAGTATGCTGGGTCAGTGCCTCGCTGGAACTGCAGTCTGGGTACTTCATGTGCTTAGCAATCTATAGGGCACAGGCTGTGGGGCCGGGCTACATCTCCCGTCACGTGCTGCGTATGTCTTACGGACATAGGGAGCCTCACCCAGAAAAGATGGGCATGTAGAACAACCCATGAACATCTCCCCTACAACATTTCCAGCTCGTACTTTACAGTCTTTCAGCGAAAACATTTTTGGAAAATATGCTGAGAAGAAATACTAATTTGCTAACAAGTTTTGGTGTCTTGTCCGGCATTTGCCCCAAATGGTAAATTGAACAAAATGAATGTTAACAGCCTCAGAAGGTGGTCTGAGATGTTCTTGGCTACAGCGCAATGACAAGGGGATCTGCCACATGTTACACAAGGCGTGTTCACCTGGCGGCATCTAAATGTGAGTTCCTGACAGCGGTTAAGAATTTATAGTGCATTCAGTCAAGGATTTTTGAAAAGAACTGCTGATCCTTTCGACTAGGCTTCTGGGATAATCTGATATCCAGTATGAAACTTCCCGGAGTTATGGAAGTGAATTTGATCTCTCTGTTCCCTGTGTAAACTAGAGAGACCATTGAAACCAGTGCCACTTCACAGCTATGAATAAAGCGAGAATTGGAACCATTTTCTCGTTTTCTTTCTCTGACTTTACTGAATATAAATCAAGGCACAAACATGCTAACTGCATTACACAGATCCTGGTGACAGTAACTTCTCGGTGCTTGAGAGACAAGAGAAATTGTCGTTCAGCTCTGATCATCAGCTTTATTGTATGCCAGCCAGACGATACACATTTCATGCAGACTATACGTTTGCTCCAACCGCCGCTCAGAAGAAAGTACTCAGCTTCATGTGCGTTGGTCCTGCACTAAGGTACTTGGTTCTTGGTCTGTAGCACCAGTGTTTTTTTCAGGGGTCCTGGAAGCAGAGAAAGAGCATCATCGCAAAGCTGTCAGAGCAATCGGCTGGTGCACAAAACCAAAATGCCACCCCTGAGTTGGAATTTGCCCCGTGACAAGTGGCTCTGGAGAGCGCTCCCCAAGCAGCCCGCACATGTTTGGTATGTCCTCAGGCTGGTTGCTGAGCCTGGTCCTGGTCCAAGAGCCATGGATATCCACAAAACTAGGAGGGCTGGAGCTCCTGGTTTTTTGACAAGCCCCGGGTTCAGCTTGGACCAGGATCAGGCCCACCCATCAGCTTTGAAAAATGCTTGCCAATTGATTATAACCTGCATCGAACGAGCACCTCGCTGTAAAATTGTCTCACAAAGAAGCAGTTTGTTTCCCTCAAGGCGGGTGGTGAAAGCCCTATCATGCAGGGGATCCCAGCTCTTGTGGAAGCACCCGCTGCTTGTTAAAACAACTGACAGGGAAGTAAAGCCAGCTAACACATGCTAACCCCCATTTGAGAGCACCCCCCCCTCTTCAATGCCCCCAGGAAACATCAGGAGCTGATGGCGGCACCACGGCATTGGATGCCTGTTAGGATCAGCTCCAGGACTAGCTCTGTACCTGGGGTAATCTTGGAAGGAAGCGTAAGAGAACAAAGCCTGGGAGTTAGGGTGGATGCTGCCAGGAGTTCTGGATGCGTGCTGGAGGGAAGACGGCTCTTGTTGAAGCGCAGAGGGAGAGATGGGGAAGGAAAGATCTGTAGGGAATGAGGGGATCAATCTTCATTAGGAGAGAGAAAGAGAAGGAGGATGTCCAGGGATGAGGAGGGATGTGTGATGGATGGAGAGGGATCCGTGAGGCTGCAGAAAGCAGATGGAGAGGCAGGAGAAACCTGCTCAGCTTTAAAATGGGCAGCTTTGGATGACGGTTGCATTAAGGGACTGCGGAGATTCCCATTCGTCCTCCAGCCTGATGTTGGCTTTGTGTAGGGAATGGTTCCAGCCTGTAGGTTAAAGGAGGGAAGGAGAGGCTGGCACCAGGGCCATGAGAACATGTGCTAGTTACCATCTCCTTGACCCGTTAAACCAGCCCAACCTGGACACGTGAGTCTAACCAACCCTGTACGAGAGGCTCATGGGGCAGGACCATGTGACGGGCCCTGACAGGACAGCTCTTGCTCAAATATTCACCCTCATCCTGCCCTTTGTGCTTACAGTGAAGAGACATTTGCTGCCAAAAGCTGCTGGCAGAGGTTGGCGTGGTCTTTCCCTTGTGTCCCCAATGTAGGAAAACTGCTGAGTCCTTCCAAACTACCAGTTCCTACGCAAATGAGGTGAGCCCAGCACCACAAATCAAGGGATTGGGGGAAAATGTAGCGCAGCGCCTCTTTGGAAAGATGTCCCACTGTCAGGTCAGACCAGGTCCATACTGCTGATGCACAGACGTCTGCTAGGACAGGACCCCTTGCCTGGTCTCTGGAGAAGGCTGGAGATGTCTGCATGTCCTTGTCAGTGGAGAGTATGTCCAAGGGCGCTTGCACATGCAGGCTGGGCAGGACAAAGGCTGCCAGCAGTCGCTCCAGATACCAATCTACCCCCCTCCAAGCAGGTCTTCACATCTGATCTAGTAAGGGAGGACGCAATAACTGTGGAGCCTGAGCTCAGGTCTTCCTGTGCAAGTGCACATGTGATCCTCCAAGTTGTAAGTGGGACAATGGCAGATCAATCCCACCTCTTCCCTGGGCTTGGTGTCCAACCCTGCTCTTGCTGTTGCCCTGCATTTCAGAATAGAGTTTGAAAGCCAAAATAATCTCTCCTTGGAAGAACATAACTGTTTGAAATCACCCTGCATCACCACCTCCCTTAGCCCCTGGTAGACTCGCCAGGGGAATTCACCCTTCTCAGCAGCCTTGGGCCAGAGGTACCTCTCTGTTGAGGCAGCCAAGAAATCTGGGGCATGCAGTGCATGTTCACGTGGTGGATTCTTCTTCATTTTAATCTGTTGGATCTTTTCTCACAGGCGTGTGCATCCTTCAGCCGTGTATTGCAGGCTGGCTAAGAGCCAGCCTTCTGGAGGAGAAACAGGCTGTGCTCCATCCCCATCCTCTGGCTTTATCTTTGTTTGCGTCGAATACAGATAATTATGTGATTGTTCTTCCCAGTAAAGCTCATCCTGAGCTTGTTTTAAACTCAAAGGAGTGTGAGGGGGAGGTACTTACATTATTTTCACCAGGAATCAGTATTCAGGGACAACACAGCATTGCACAGCCTCTCATCAGGAGAACACCGTTGGCTGCACAGCGAGGTCCAGCCCTGGGTACCAGCCTCAGGGAGAGTAAGCTGAGAGAGTGCAAAGTGGAGGGTTGAAAGGGAAGCCTGATCCTGAAAAGTAATGAGACCTAACACAGAAACAGCAACATTTAAAAACTATCTTTGTCTTAGTCAAGTGAGGAAAGAGTTTGGAGATCTTTGCCCTCACAAGGGCTGTGGGAGGCATACCGTTGCCTAGCAGAGGTTAATTACGTGACGTGACAAGGTGAGAAATGGAGAAGTGATGGACTGGAGGTGACAGATCATTACTTGGGTTACGGCTGAGAGAGAGACGCAGGAAGAGTACAAAATTCAGTAGGGGTTCGTTTCCCAGAAGCAGCACCTGGTGTCTGGAAGCGAAGGAAGGATGTCCACCATGAGCACATGTAGCACGGTCTCCTCTTCGCTGGTCCTGGTGTAACAACAGGCAACACACTGGAATCAGCCAGTCCAGAGCAGTGCCGATGGGTGACATCCCATGCAAGGACTCTGCTCTTGAGACTTGCGGTCTGAACTTGCCTCTCATGGTGATGGGCTCCAGCAACCTTATGCCGTTCTTCACAGATGTGGAGGACCTGTTCGCGGCTCATCCCTGTCCTTCTGTGGAGTCAGGTCTTGGTGTTTTGGTGGCCTCATATCAAAGCAAGGCTGGTGACATTCATCCTCCTCTGCAACGTTATCTTCATTGAAAGCAGTTTAACCATCTAGGAGTTATTATGAGTCTGTATAGACAGAGCCAACTCCAGGCACATGGAAAATTAAAAGCTGACTTCAAGAACAACTAGAAGCATCAGGGATCCTCTCCTGGTGGCTCAGGAGCAGCAACACAACCCCAGGCACATGTAGCTGTAAAGTTTGCAAAGAACATTTTTCCAAAGAACCATGAAATATGGCCTTTCTTTCCCAGAGAATTCAGGTGAGGAGACAGCTCTCCTCCGTGGAGGAACTGATCTTTTGCTTAGGGCCTTGGCCCAGGAGGACAGTGGCAGGATCATGTTCCTCAGAAGATACAAAATCATTGATTCCTGGGCAAATGCAATCGACAATTAGGTTATAGCACATGGCGAGTCACTCCTCTCTTCTGAATGCTTTATGGCTCTTTGTGCAATGATGTTTGCCGTCTGTGATAACAGTGGCAAAAATACAAATCGTCTTTGTCCTGGAAAATGGCCTTAATGTTGTACTCAGTATCTGGTCTCAGTTACGTTCCTTGGAAAATGCAACAGCATCAAAAAGTGGAGATAAAGCTCTAAGTTACAACAGGGAAATGAAGAATTTCAGCCTAGGTCTAAGCAACCAGAGGGATTGTTAGTGTTGAGCCTACTCTGGAAATGTGCACCAGTTTGGGGCCAGCAAGGGCTGAAGGAGACGAAAGTGTCTGGTTGTGAAATCTGACCTGATGTCGGTGTGAGGTGAGCAGCAAGGGGCTCAGCACTTCAGAGTTTAAACAAACATCCACCTGCAAAGCATCAGACATAGAAGCTCTTACAAATCTCTGCTAGCAGAAATGTATATGTTAGAAGACTTCAGTGTACCTCCAAGGTCAGCTAGGGACCTCAGTGGCATGCAGGAATCTTGCCCTAAATACCAGTCAGTCCTTAAAACTGTGCAGCTGAGATTTTTGGCTGCTGTTTCAGGTTGTTCTAGAGCTTTTTCACTCTTGGAGTGTAGAGTCTGGAGGAGGAGGCAGCAGCACTGTGAAAGCACAGCGGGTGGGAGCAGGTCATGGCAGCACATAGGAGAGGATGCAGGCCATTACCTACACCAAGGGATCCTCTTTCCTACTGCCTCTTTCCAGTATCTACACTGAAATCCCTAGAGCCTGGAAATGTCAAGCACTACCCAGCCGCAGATCTCACTAGCCCTAGATGAAACCTCCAGCCTCCTCACTGAGGCTCTTGCTCTCCTCGCTGAGGAGGACTGGAGCTCCTCACACATCTCTTCTGTCTCTTCTTGCACACCCAAGGACAGAAACCGGCACTGGAGGAAGCCCACGGGACTGAGCACTGCTTGATCCTTCTCCCATCCATGTCCGCCAACCAGCTTCAGTTTGACCCTGAGTTAGGTCTTCATACCTAACTTCTGCAGATGGCCCATGAAACCAGACTGATGGCCATGCTGTGAGCTCAGCTGCTCAGTCGGCACAACAAGGAGTTTCCTGTGCTTTCTGGCAGGATGGTGTCACACCACTGGCAGTGAGGGTCACAGTAAGGGTAGAGGAACCGAGCTGCTGCTGCTGCGACTTTCCATGTGTGTATGGAGCACCCGGACAGAAGCACCATCTCCATGTGCGCTGATAGCTCCAGCTAGCACAGAACAAACCACCACTTTCAGGCAATAAATTAGGACAAGGAGGCAGCAAGGAGCCACCTGGAACTTAGTTACAATTGGATCCCTGCTGTACTCACAGGTTGAGGGACCACGGGCAGGTCTAGTCCTAGCCTGGGACGGGGGAAGCAGATGTTCAGGGCACCTTCTGAACCACAACAGGCCTCCTGGGCATCCATCTCTGAAACATGTCCTGCTGCTAAATCAGCTTTTGCTTTTTCCCGAGAGGTGCATCTGCTTGGATTTCCACTGATACACTTCTGCCCGCTGTTTTCTGTACTGCGCTGGGAAGTGCAGTTCCTCTACTGTCAGCTGCTTCTGCCCTGGGCTACGAGATTTCTCCTTCATTCTCCTCAGTTGCTGCATTTGCTGAGCCACCTGCCAGCCCAGGACATCTCTGCATGAAGCTGGAGAAACGCCAACCCCTTTATCAGATGCACCAGAATCGCAAAGGACAGAAGGTCACACAGCTCTGAATATGCCGGGCTCCTACACAGACAACAAAACTTGTCTCTGTGGCTGTAAAAAAGAACGAGAGGTACTGGGGAACAAAAACACGAGCAGAGTCATTCCAAAAGACTACGGATAGAACGGCAGCAGCAAGACCGACGGCTGAACTAGCCACGAGGACAAACACGCAGTGCACTTGCAGACACATCTACTGAAGCCACACCAAGAAACGAGAGAGAGAAAGGGCAGTTGGTAGGTGAGGTATTGTTTATTCTAAGCAGTGAGTGTTACCGCACCGTACAGGCAAAGAAGAAGCTTACAGTCCAAGGGAGACAGGACACGAGACAGTAACTTGGGGACGATGGGAAGGAGAAGGTCCTTGGTAGAACTGGGTATTTAGGATGATGTGGAGGGGGAAGGTGCTGGAGAGGGAGAGGTGGGAGAAAGCAAAGGGTTGGAGAAGCAGCTGTGGAACAGACACAGAAAAGCGGGCACGGAAGATGGAGGGAAAATGATTTTGAAGGAATAGCAGCATGGTTGGCAGACAGGGTCTGATGGGGTGAGAGGACACTGAAGATTGCATGGGAAGGAGCTGACGGGGCAGAGAAGTCCGATCAGCAATGAGACTTGGGGAGAGGAGAGGGAGCGGGGAAAATGGGGGCAAGGACATCCTCTGCGTCACTATCTATTTCATTACATTCAAGGTGCCTTGCTGGCTCATCTCCCTGATGATAAATCTCTTGGCTTCAACCAAGGTGACCACAGCTGAAGGGGTCCCCAGCTGGGCACTAAATCCTGAACCAGGCCAGGGAGCAGGTCAACCCAATGACCAAGGACTGCTCTCAGGATTTCCCTATCTTGATCATTGGGTACTGGCACCACCAAGTGCTCCTGGGTGCTGTTTAACTGATGAGGACAGACCCATCTGCCACAGCCATCGTGTGGTGAGATCCCCTCCACCACGTGCCATGCAGGGTGCTCCTCACCCTCTGCTGTGACCCAGCTCTCCAGACCTCTCTCAGGGCCAGGCAGGGCACGCAAGACTCGCCAAGAAGATACAGGAAGACACAACTTTGCTCAGAGGCTTGAGTTTGCTGCGTGTGTCAGGCTAGGTTGGGGTGGGAGGTGAGCAGATGACAAGGGGGTTTCCCCTTTTCCGTCTCTCACACCGTTGAGCTGCCAACACTGGAGGAATGGTTATTATTTCTCAGTGCTCTCACACATCGCTAAGGTCTGTCACTACTCCTCATCCATCATTTTTCCAGTGGGTGGTCCTTGCCATCGGTTTCCGTGGAGCAGACTCCCTGCAGGGAAAGCTGCTGTTCTAGAAAGCATAAAGATGCCTTCAGTCCATTAGCAGCCTTTTCTTTTATCCTTGGGCCCACATCTCCTCCGCCTGACAGACATGATTAGGGAGCTGCTTCCAAGGCACCCTGCAACAGAAAGTAGTAGTGGTTACAAGCAATCCATACT
>VZSC01000691.1:93959-112251 GCA_013398225.1 Steatornis caripensis
CTCCCATCAGATGCAGGGAATGGGCTGGAGGGGTGGAGAGCATCAGGCAGGAACCTCTTCATCCACCCATGCACAAGTCTCCAGGGGTGTGCGCTGAAGCCCTCAGTACACGACGTATTTGAAAGCAACTGCTCAAAATCAGAAACATGCCAGCCACCCCTCCCGGGGCTGCTCACACCCTCACAAAGCAACACCTCTGCAAAGCCACGCTCAGATGCTCTGTTATTAAGTGTGAGAAGCAGACTTGACTTTTTAAATTCGACACGCCGATATTTTCTTTCGCCTCCTTGTCCCTTCACCAGACACCAGCAATGACAATTAGGACTATTTTTACTCCAGCCAGCGCCTCCACGCTAAATGCTCTTATAAGACAAAGCATCGCATTTTTCAGTAACCAACCCACCCCCAGTGCTTTGCACAGACATCATTCTGACAACCAACCTTGGAAAAAGGTGGGCAGCGCCAGTCACTAATGACTTGGCAAGGATTAAGGAGTCAGCAGCAGTGGGTTCAGACAGTGATGGCTAAAGACCAGGGAGCTCAGGTCATCAGTGCAGTAGGTCCTACTGTCTCAGAAACGCATCCTGCCCCTCCGGGTGTTTAGGCTTTGCAACGCTGAGCAAGTTCAAAGAGCAATAGGACAGCAAGGGCACGTTTTCCAGCACTGAGTGTGGGGGGCTGGGTGGGACCAGATGGATCACCCATCCATGCTGCAGTGTGGAACAGACCCCATACCTTTGTGTCATGGGCGAAACATTTTGTTGGCCAACATGGATTGTCACAGATAAGCCCCATCAACGAGCAGCCTTTTAACAATGAACATATTCTGTAATACCAGGGAGTGAAATGATAAACCCCTGGACCTACAGCTCAGCTGAAACACTTTGAGGATCATATAGTTATGCGTGATCGATGAATGGATGAAGCTGGTGGGGAAGGGAGAGGGAAGGCAGGATGATACGGCAGGACATCAGAAAGCAGCACTGTTATTAGCATGTAGTCACAGATGGAATAAATTTAGAAAGTGATTTGTAAACCAGGCAGGGAGGAGAAATAGCACCCAGAAACCGTAAGGCAGAAAAGGGTCAGCGCTCCATGGAAGTCAGCAGAGCTATGTTGGAGGAGAGATTTCAAAATACAACTCCAATGCAGACAATTTTCCCCAGGTTGGTGGGGATGTTATTGGAAAATCCATGAAAAAAGAAAACATGGTTAAAGATAAAAATTGCAGGTAGGAGCTTACGGGCTGATTAAAAGAAAAAAAGAGATGAAACTAAGATTAGGGTTCATCATTTAAAATAAAACTGTGCCCTTAGCTCTGCTTTCTTCTCAACCATCATTTTCTCCAGAGAGCAAACGCTTTCATGAACATAAAATCAGTGCTTTGCACTTCCACAGGCACTGCCAAATGCCTCTTCAGTGGTGGCTAGCTGGAAGGGCTCAACCCAGCAACACACCACTTCCTTTCAACGAGGATTTACGGCCCCTTGACCCCTCTCATGGGCCTTTCACGTGGTTTCGGGCCAAAGCAAAAGCCCGTAGGCAGTTGGAAAAGAGTGTGTAATTAAGCGACGTCATCCGCAGCACCTCCCCTCCCTCCAGCTCTCGACGAGGCTCAGGTTCTGCTCCCTGATCCAGTGCAACATGGACACGAGCAAGGTGCAACAGCCTGCCTGCCTGCAAGGCACCCGCGGCACGAACCCTCTGCTCGAGACGCTGTGTACACAGAAAAACAAAAGCCAACTACCTGCTCCGTCCATATGGCTTCACTGTCCATCTTCACATTTGCAAACGCTTAGCTCTCACGTCAGGCTAGTCTGAGGTCAGCAGCCATCTAAAGGGAGTCAGACTGTGACAGCTCAGTTGTCCCTAAGGCAAGCATGGAAGCAGTGGTGGCTCTAAGCAACACAAATCTGATTACAGCTGGAAGGGTGTTTCCTTCACTTAACCGTGCTTCTTATCGAGAAAACAAGATCAAGGAGGTGGTATTCGTCTTTAGCATTTATTTATCATTGGAAAAAAAAAATACCCCTTTGAGCAAGCAAAGATCACAAGCACGTCACAATCAATTGGCTATACATTAACTCGTGTGTGTGTGTGTGTGTGTGTTCGTGTGCGCCTGTGTGTCACTCTCATCAGAACAGCAAGACTGAAAAAGCACCACGAGGAGGTGTGCTCGACACATTACAAGAGACAATTTTGTGATACGCAACCAAACCCAGGCCACAAAATATTAATTAGACACTTCCTATCCGCCTCCAAGAGGCAAGAGTTTGTGGAATTCATGGGAGCCATGTTTTCACGCTGGACGCGTTGCAAATGAAGAAGCAGGTGATCGGTGTGCAAAGCAGTCAGAAAACAGGAGCTCAGTCAGCAATTAGCACCATTTTGCAGAAAGGAGTAACAGTACAATACAGTGAAAATGAGAAAGCAAGCAATAGACAGCATAGGAACTTTCACAGCGTAAAAAGCAAAACATTTCTTTTTTTTTTTTTTTCTTTTTACAAGGAAAGCAAAACATATTACAAAGTAGCGGTGAAACAGAATCAGCGCTGTGGTAGCTGGAAACACAGAACAGCAGAGCACTCTTTCCCAGTGGGATCGACAAGCTCGGAGTCCAAAGAGAACTTGAAACGGCAGAGATTTGGTCTCCTTTCTGATAAACCTGAGTGGGTCTGATGGGCATAAATTCTGTGGACGGTGCAGCAATGCAGGATTTCACCCCGAGGCCTGACTCTGCTGCAGTTCCTGGCACTCAATGCAATGCTAAGCTGTGGCCTTGGATGTATGCTGAGGACCTGGTGCACATGGAGGAAAGGCCAGGATTTACATGCCTATTTTGTTGCTGTCTGAGGAAGGTCCCCAGGCCCTACCAGTCTCCCAGGCTCTTTCTACAAAGACTGAAACCTTCCAAGGATCATTCATACCACCCAAAGAGAGGTGTCCAAAACAGGTAGCTCCATGGCCCTTGGAAAGTTTTTTTCGCTAGAGAGGGAATTCAGACCACTGGCTAGCACTTCACACCTAGCTTTGTAGTCAGATGCCACCAAAAACTTCACGTATTAAAGAAACATAAGGCCATATTGACCACTCACTGCACATGTTTCATTCATGCACCATGATGGATGCTCTTCGTTGAGAAGAAGCAACTCTGAAGCCCTAGATGATGAGTGGCTGATCCAGAGCGTGGAGATGCTTGGATTAGGTGGTCTGAGCATCTTAATGATGTTCCTTGGGCAAAATTTGGTTGCCTTTGAAGTAAAGGGCTAAATTCCCACTGAATTCAAGTTGAAATGGTGGCAAGAGTGCTGTCTCTTTGAACGTGAAGCTTTGGGCCAAAACATAATTGGGAGAATTGTTCGGCATGGTCTTTGCTCATGTACAGTGCGATCGGTGTGTTGGGGGCTATTGGCGACTGCCTACGTGCCTTCCTGACATGTTCTGCCTGCTGTGACACGTCATCTTCACGCTGTTGCTACATCCTGCTATAGGAAAGGACGTTACTGAGGAGTGTGAAGATGGATGAAGCATCTAAATGCCAAGGAATCACACCAAGTCTTGGAAGCTCAGGCTTCCCTGGCCAGTTGTCCCTTGTGCGATGGGGCGGGAAGGGTTGTGAGCGGCACTCCTCTCCACCAGCTCAACGCAAGCCTTTCGCCGAGCTGCTCTGGAGACAGAGCTGAGCTTTGCACTCGAGCGGTGCTGCAGGGGCTTCTGAGCACTCAGAAAAGCAATGGTCAGTATGGACAGGTCAGCATCTCCATGGAGCATGCACATCAAAAATGCACTACATTCGCAAAGATTTCCACAGTTTTACTTCCTGGAGGATTTCCCTGGTTTCCTCCTAAACATCGGAGGTTTAAATATATATATTTCTATATATGAATATATATTTTCCACATACACAACCTGACTAGCTCATAGCACACAGTTCTAACACAGCTAAGCTTGGAAATACACCACTGAATTCAGAACACTACACTTAGTTATACTCAAAGCTTTAGGCTGTTAGCGCAAGGCAAACAGGACACATCACACAATACACTGAACTTGGCATTTATTCATTACTAAGGCCAGCGAATGTCACTATCCGTATACCACAGAGCTTCCCTCCTCTTTGGAAACATTCTCTCAGCCTTGTAGTCCACCACTCATTTATGTTTCCAAAAGACCCAGTTCTAATGGGGTGAGACCCCAAAAACGGGACTCCTCACGCACCCAGCCCGCCCCTTTTTCTGTTAGGTAGTTTCACATCGCTAAAATATCCTAGCAGCAAGACTGTCCTCAGTCAAACACCTCTATAGCAACAGTTCTGATACTCTTGTCTTACACCACCTCCCTACCCTACTTCCCACCTCTCTCTTTGTTCTTCCCAATTGCCTACTCTCTGAAAGCTTCAAACTGGACTGCATGTTACGATAGAAGTACTGAGCTGCAAAAATAAAGAAGAATCCTGCATCTTGTCCTGCAACCACTCTGCTACGGGAGAGTTTAACAGCTCAGTTTGGTGGGATCAAGATTAATCCTTACACACTTAGGACCTGATACAGGAGCCAGGCATGTACATTTGGATTGGGACCATACCTCTCCCAGCTGCCATTGACACAATGACTCAAATTTTGGACTATGCAATGCCAATCTGTTGGGCCAGTTCATACTCGCTGACACATGGTCCCGCTGCGTTTACAGCTTCCAAACTGGTCTTGTTGGGCATGGGGATTTCCTAGAGTAAGAGCACAGTAAATAGGAATGAAACCCTGAGATCTTGCCAGGAGGGAGTCTGGGGATCCCAGCAACTGGTCTATGGCCCTCTTAGGGTGCTTACGAGCCAACACGAACTCCAACAGCTCGTAGAGTCAAAACAATGGGGGCTAACAGCTCTAGCCAACCTTGGTGACTTATTTCTTTCTACCCCTTGGAAGGCCATGTCTGAAAACTAAACCTCTTTCTGAAATCTACCTCTATCTACTGGCACCCCAGAAGTGAAGAAAGCAGACCAAGATTCAAAACAAACCAGGAATAACTAAAAAGATCCATAACCTAGGGAAAACAACAGGGAAGAACAGTCTGACCTACCAGATGCTTGGGAAGTCTTCACTGCTCTCTGCGCCCTCCCTCACTTTTTATTTTTAATCTAGTCTTTTGAGTGGTGTTGATGGGTGAAGCTGCCTTGATGCAGCTAGAACTATCCCCCAGCTACCCTGGGGGAAGATTTGGCCCTTCATTTGCACGGGATCTCCTTCCCTGTTGCTTTTTTGGAGAAAAAGTCCCACCAGTGCCACCAGGGGAAATCACTCTTGATCACACCACTGATTCTAGCGGATTTATGGCAGATGCATAGCACCACGAATGAACCTCTGATCCTTTCTGCCTCTGAAACCTTTCACCTGCTGACACCAGTGGGAGATGACGGAACAACGGCCAACCCCACAAGGGCCTCATGAGATGAGAGCGCAGCCCCTCCATGACTCGACGGGCACTTCCATGCCGTCAAAGCATTGAAGGACCAAGCCTGACGAAGGGGACAGGCTGCTGCGTGCAATCATGGTTGATCCATCGCCTTCATCTCCTACGACCCTGCTTGTGCATTCCCACATTCCTCACTCTGTGTAGAGCCGTGTTGTGCAGGCAAAGCANCCTTACACACTTAGGACCTGATACAGGAGCCAGGCATGTACATTTGGATTGGGACCATACCTCTCCCAGCTGCCATTGACACAATGACTCAAATTTTGGACTATGCAATGCCAATCTGTTGGGCCAGTTCATACTCGCTGACACATGGTCCCGCTGCGTTTACAGCTTCCAAACTGGTCTTGTTGGGCATGGGGATTTCCTAGAGTAAGAGCACAGTAAATAGGAATGAAACCCTGAGATCTTGCCAGGAGGGAGTCTGGGGATCCCAGCAACTGGTCTATGGCCCTCTTAGGGTGCTTACGAGCCAACACGAACTCCAACAGCTCGTAGAGTCAAAACAATGGGGGCTAACAGCTCTAGCCAACCTTGGTGACTTATTTCTTTCTACCCCTTGGAAGGCCATGTCTGAAAACTAAACCTCTTTCTGAAATCTACCTCTATCTACTGGCACCCCAGAAGTGAAGAAAGCAGACCAAGATTCAAAACAAACCAGGAATAACTAAAAAGATCCATAACCTAGGGAAAACAACAGGGAAGAACAGTCTGACCTACCAGATGCTTGGGAAGTCTTCACTGCTCTCTGCGCCCTCCCTCACTTTTTATTTTTAATCTAGTCTTTTGAGTGGTGTTGATGGGTGAAGCTGCCTTGATGCAGCTAGAACTATCCCCCAGCTACCCTGGGGGAAGATTTGGCCCTTCATTTGCACGGGATCTCCTTCCCTGTTGCTTTTTTGGAGAAAAAGTCCCACCAGTGCCACCAGGGGAAATCACTCTTGATCACACCACTGATTCTAGCGGATTTATGGCAGATGCATAGCACCACGAATGAACCTCTGATCCTTTCTGCCTCTGAAACCTTTCACCTGCTGACACCAGTGGGAGATGACGGAACAACGGCCAACCCCACAAGGGCCTCATGAGATGAGAGCGCAGCCCCTCCATGACTCGACGGGCACTTCCATGCCGTCAAAGCATTGAAGGACCAAGCCTGACGAAGGGGACAGGCTGCTGCGTGCAATCATGGTTGATCCATCGCCTTCATCTCCTACGACCCTGCTTGTGCATTCCCACATTCCTCACTCTGTGTAGAGCCGTGTTGTGCAGGCAAAGCAGAACAACCTGACCTCAGAAATAAGGATTCCCTAATCCTCCTTGGAAATAAAACAGAAAAGCTTCTAATACAATCAGAACAAAAAGCAGATTAGAAGCCTCTAATTAATTTTGTGGCCTTTATTTAATCAAAGGAAAAAAAAAAGAAAAGAAAGAAGAAAAGAAAAGGAAAAAAATGAGAAAGAAAGGAAAGTGCAGTGACATTTACTCTTTTGCCTCAGCCAGTTTATTGTTCATCTCTTTACTTTTCTCCTTGTCCTCTGGCTTTGCTGTGTTGGAGGTGTCGGCGCTCTTTTTCTTGGCAGCCCGGCCAGATGCAATCTGCTTGTCTTTGGCCTTTTTCAAGGGTTTATGGCTTGTTGTGGTCTTTTTTGGTTTGGAAGGCTTTACGCTAGGCTTTTCCACCTGCATGGAGGGCGACACGCAAAACGACAACACAGAGATGGAGAGAGAGAGAGAGAAAGAGAGACACAAGGACAGGTGGAAAACAGGATTTAGATCAGAAACAGCATGAACATTGCTTATCTACTCAGCTATGACATGCCCTCTGACTTCAACAGGGGTTTTGCAAGCCCAGAAGGGATTGTCTCTCTCTGGATTCGAAGCAGAGAAATGATGCTCAGGACAACGAGGCTGGTACAAATCCCCACCTTTCTTGGAGGATGTGACTCCTCAGTCTGCTTGTCCCTAATAGATTGCTACAATAGGTTGCTTAGATAGTTAGGGTGCAGGACACTGAGTTGCACCTGAGCGAAGTCCACAACAGTGTCTTGCATCCACTTGTTTCTACAGCCCTCAAAGTATGGAGAACATCTTCAAAACTACGGAGGAACAGAAGCCTTCAGCACCTCCATGCTGGCCCTGCCATCCCTCTGAGACCTCACAAATCTAAGCACTTACAAACTCTACACAGGACTAAAACCGCACAGACTGACTCAATTTATACGCAGAAACTCCACTGCTCCTATAAAAGAAGGCTGGAAGACATCTCAGCCCAGGCCCTTCTCGATACATGTCCTCCATCTGATCAAAGCCAAAGGTGCTTACTGTCAAAACGTGTGGAGAGCTTTGAATTAATTGCAGATGAAGATCTGTCTCTTTAACATGTTGTTTCTGGCATAAAGTGTAATGTGGGGTGCCTACAATTTTGGAGGGAGAAAGAGAAAGCTGGGAAATGACAATGCAAAAATCTCTTCATCGGGGCCCTACCCTCACTTCTTTACAGTTTGACGTAGGGCAGTATTGTCTCCAAAGTGCATCAACCTGTACTAGAGCCCACAAAATCACAGAATGGTTTGGGTTGGAAGGGACTTTAAAGCCCATCTCATTCCAACCCCCCCGCCATAGGCAGGGACCCCTTCCACCAGACCAGGTTGCCCAAAGCCCTATCCAACCTGGTCTTGAACACTTCCAATGACAGGACATCCACAACTTCTCTGGGCAACCTGTTGCAGTGTCTCACCACCCTCATGAAGAATTTCTTCCCAATATCTAATCTAAATCTACCCTCTTTCAGTTTAAAACCGTTAACCCTCGTCCTATCACTACACTCCCTGAGTCCCTCCCCATCTTTCCTGTAGACTCCCTTTAAGTACTGGAAGGCTGCTATAAGGTCTCCCCAAAGACTTCTCTTCTCCAGGCTGAACAACCCCAACTCTCTCTGCCTTTCCCCACAGCAGAGGTGTTCCATCCCTCTGATCATCCTTGTGGCCTCCTCTGGACCCGCTCCAACAGGTCGATGTCTTTCCTGAGCTGAGGACCCCAGAGCTGGACGCAGTACTGCAGGTGGGGTCTCACCAGAGCGGAGTAGAGGGGCAACATCACCTCCCTCAACCTCCTGGCCACGCTGCTTGGGATGCAGCCTAGGATACAGTTGGTTTTCTGGGCTGCAAGCGCACATTGCCAGCTCATATTCAGTTTTTCATCCACCACCATCGCCAAGGTGGATCCCCAGATGCACCCGCTGGTCAGAATCGAAGATGCCACATAAGGGGAATGACAGTAGGCAGTGTTCAGCCCAGCCCTACTGCATTGCACACGTCCCACCAGAAGCAGTGATGGCCCTGGGTCCCTTCCACCACATTTCTCACCTTTGGTGGTTCTTTGTAGGGTTCGCTGTAGAGAGTGCGTATCCTTCTGCGCTCCAGGAATTTGTTATCGGCTGGAGCAGGCTTACTGGTTTCTCCCTTGAACTGAGCGCTGTAACTGGTTTCATGGGTCATTTTCTCCTCTGGCGGCTTGTACTGGGCCTTCGCTTTTATAGCTTTCACAGGCTTGACATCTACCCACGGTCTGAATTCGTTTCTGAAGATCAAAAAAGAAAGAGGTTCAGGAATTAAACCAACAGGAGAGCAGCGGTAATGTGGGAATGAAGTCCCTCACTGCTCAGCAAGGTCTACTTGGAAGGCCTTTTGCCTCCACCCAGTCAGGTTTACAAAGAAACTCCCCAGAGCTCATTTTTGACCTCACCTAAAGCCCATTGACACAGTAGGAGAAGGTCAAATGAAATTTGGTCTATTAAAATCAGGCAGTCCAGGGCACCAGACAAATTGCTACTTGTGTGACAATGGTCAGGTGCCCTCCGAAAAGCTGGCCTCGGGTGTGACTGTGATCCTTTTTTTGAAAATACAGATGCTTTTTTGTCTCTACAGCTTCATCTCTACACTGAAGCTACCCGCAAGCAGTTAGGGTGGTGCAGTTAGGGTGGAAAAGAATATTTAGAAAGGATCACCAAAATTCACGTTCTGCAGCTCAACACAGCACACACACATCTCAGCAAACCTCTCTGCAGGCCAGCCGGCTGGGTGATTCAGAAATGTAAGGAGCCAAGATTTTCCACAGCCACCCCTTAACCATGCCTGTAAGTAGTGAATTCTATCATTTTGCCTGTATCACATGAGATTATGCACAACAGGTTTTGTTAATTCCATAAAGAAATAGTTTAAGATAAAGCTGTCTTAGATGTAAACTCAACACACAGTTTATCAGGTATTGTGAGCTACGGCTTCTCTTCATTAGCTGATGGAGAATCCCTGAGTTACTGGGAAAAATAACACGAACTTTCGTTTCTTTTGGACAGAGTTGCGACTTTTTGGAGAAAAAAACCCAAATACATTTCAAAGATTTTTAGTATCTGCTGGACACATACTGGTTCCCATCCACAGCTACCTTCTCGTGCATTTTTTAGTTCTTCCCAACAGAGCACCAACATCCTTCTAGTTTTGAGTAAAACCATTTCATTTTCTTTCTAAAAATTGCTATACATCTGAGAATGGGGATGGAGAAACCCCAAGTGTGTTGCTACCTTAGATGGGTCACGCTCAGACGCAGTCCCAGGTATTGTTTAGATCCTTAAGACCGCAATGCAAGCCAGGAGCTATCCCAACGGTGGTGACACGAGTCCTCCACAAAGGAGTGGATTTTTCTTGGAAATGAAAGCCCTTGTCTTAATTTCGGGAGCTCTGAGGCAATGGGACCTCTAAGCTGCATGCTCTGCCCCTCCTGCCCTGTTCCACTCAACCACCTTTGGGTTGTGTTATTTGTTTTCAGCCTGGTTTATTAGGGAAATGAACTCTGTGTGAGGGTACTGCCAGTCAATCCCTTCCCATAATAGCTTTGAACATCTTAATCAACTTCAACCAAATTTGACAAATGGTCATGGACATATTCAGCTCTTACTTTTATGAACATAAGCAGTTGGACTGAGTCCAGAGGCTCAGGAAAGCTTCATTATGGACATGCACACTTCATCGGTCATCAGAGGACCCACTTAGACAGGGAGGCTAGGCTGCAGAAGTTCATCTGTTGCCCTCAGGGACCAGTAACAAACAATCCCTTCACGTGCAGGATCAGTGCAGCTCCCTGCCCAGCCAGTACTATATATCCCATTCACTTAATCCCACTGCAAAGGTGGAAAAAACCTTTCTCTTCCAAGACAACTGCTGGTTGCAACAGTCTCCTGGGTGTGTTTCTCCTCCTAAGACACCTATGTTAAGGTCTCACCACATCTTCAGAGTGACTGTGTCCTCATGGTAGTCAATGTGGACTGGCCAACACAGTCAGTGGAGCTCGGAGGTCCCTCCCTACGCCAAAGATGGGTGACTGCTTTAGGATGAGCTGAATGTCTCTTTGGGCTCTGTTAGCTGACTAGATCTCCCCTGATGGGAATACAAACATCTAGCGTATCTGAAGACACTCACACATATACCCCTAAAGGTAGGTATCTTAATTTACGAGCCAAATCCCATCTCCAACTCTCCGTCCTTTCTTAGTGTTGATTCTACCTACATTTAGTTTTTATTTTCCCTATATTTCTTCTTTTTTGTCCCCCTCCCCTATTCAGCCCTTCTTGGGATTGGTTAATCCTGCCAAAGGCCCAGCGATACTGCCTGTTTGAAGGATGTTGTTCTTCACGAAACTGTTGCACTGAACGAGCAATACATGAATGGGCTCATCTGCGTCCCCTTCTCTCCTGTTCAGAGAAAGTCACCCATTTGTCAACATATATTTCTCTGCAGTCCATTGCTAAAATATCCCTCCTGCCTGAAGACTGGAGACAAAGGAAGAGGAAACATTTTTAACTGGAATAACGACGTGAATACATTATGGACAAAGTCAAAGTTTATCCTAAGCTCCCCAGAAGTAAAGAGGCTTCTTCCTAGGATGCACTTTTGTTCCAAAGTATTCGATATATTTTCAACTTCTTTCCAAAAGGAAATAAAATCATGCACTAATTCACTCTGCCCATGTCCATCTGTCACTCAGATTCCTTCCTAGCAACTTCTGAATCCGTCCGCTATTTTCTATATTGTATTTGTGGCGGAGGCAGGAATCTCAGCGGTAAAAATCACAACACCTTTCCTGAAAATCAGTGAGCGGGCACGGGAGAAACATCCAAACGGTGTTTTCAGTTGAGGGAGAGACCAGTAAAATTCATTTTCTCACTCATTCTAAGGCCAGCTGGACAACCAGCCCACGTGGACCACCAGGTCAGTCATCAAACCTAAGCACAGCTTGCATCTACAGAACTAGAGACAAAGGATGGAGGCTGTAGTATGGTGCACGTAGGGGCTTGACTTTAAAGATGGAACACAAATCAAGATTTATTCTGCTGCTCATAAAATGCTGGTTTATATGGAGGTGAGCTTTAAGAAGCGTGATCATATTTGTTACCATACTGCCTGGCAACCTAATTATGCACCGCATTAGGCAAACATACAGAAAGAGACGGGCTGCTCCCTGAAAAGCCTGTGATCTCTGTAGACAAGGCAGGCACACAAGGTAGGGAAAAGGGAGAAAAAAGCCTCATGCTACCTGTGGGCTGGAAGGGAATGCATTTCTGCACTCCCATGGTCTGTTTGCGGAAATGCTAAGGCAGGAGATCACGCAATAGAGCTGGGCTGTTAGTGCAACAACCAATCTCATCTGACTGTTAAAATTGAGCATGAATTCCTCTGCTCTTCTCCATCCTTGCTTTGCTGGTGTTGATGCAGATGTAGCAATTCTGTGAGTACTCAGCTCCGCTGCACTTGGCAACAGGACCCTTGACTGCTCTGCGCCTCCCAGGATGAGCCTGGCTTTGCAGGCAAAGGGTAGACCGATAGTCGTTCTTAGGTGGATGCGTGCTGATGCACTCTGTCCGCTGGCTCTTGAAGAGCTCAGCTGCAATCTTATCTGGAATTGGTAGATGGAGGGCTATTGATCTTGAAATATTTTACGGTGTTGACAAAGAAGTTGTAAATACCAGGTACGTCACACAGATTCAGTGCACATCTAGAAATAACAGGTTGCCCAGAGAGGTGGTTGATGTCCCATCCCTGGAAACATTCAAGGTCAGGTTGGACAGGGCTCTGAGCAACCTGATCTGGTGCAATATGTCCCTGCTCACTGCCGGTGGGGTTGGACTAGACGGCCTTTAACGGTCCCTTCCCACCCAAACCATTCTATGACTGTATTCTATTGTAAATCCTTCCCAGGCAAATGTCTCTTCAAGCACGTGAGAGGGCACGGGCCACGTTCATATGGAGTCTCATCACACCTGGGATGGACCATCTAATCGCTGCTGCAACCATGCCCAAGCACTCAGTGTACCCAGTTCTGCATATCTGCTACCCAGAACTTGCAGAGGCAGTGGAAGGAGAAGAGAAACTCAGACCATTTACTACAGCCACACCTGGTGCAGCAAGCTGATCTCAGTGCCTATTTTTGATATTCAGGCAACACATAAACTGTAAAAAAAGCGTCACTAGAACAGGCACGGGCTATTCTGTGCTGGTTGCATCAGTGCCCAGAAACTCAAATTACCATGGTTAATTAGCACAAAAGTACAAATTCCTAAATCTCCCTGGCTCCACCACAGATGAATGAGGGAAAACCCCATTGGGTTGGGAACTGCCCTTGGAATATGCTAGCTCCTGAATCAAGCCCAACAATTGCTTGGAACCTGGGCCAAAAATGAAGGCAGGAGTGTGCTAGCAACGTCACAGCCTGGATCACCACATTTGAGTGCCAGGCACATTGAATTCACTAATGCAAAGTACAAATGTAGGTAGGTGCCCTGCTTGGGGTCTGCGTCTCTATGGGTTGTAGGGGTGAGTGGGACGTCTCAGGAAGGTGACCTAAATCCCCCTTCCAGCTCTGTCCTGGAATCCCATCATGTCTGATACTGTCTGATTTCACCACACGCTCGTGTTGTCCAAACAGTCCATGGCACAGCTACCCCCTCTTAGGGCAGTCGCACCGTGCTATATGGAACCGGCTTGATGCTCCAGGATATTTCTGTCACTCAGGGATGCTGCTTTGTAAATGTATACACTCCTCACATGCAGCAAAGAAGAGAAAAGAAAAGCAGTAGATTATTTTTGTTTTGATATTCTGGGGCGAGTAAAAATATCTGCCCTCTAAGGAATCATACTGGTTGCTCCTGTAACACTAAAACTAGTCCTGGTTTGGGGAAAGCCCCTGCATTTCTGAGACCTCCCTCACTGCTATTTAACATCTGAAGGCCAGTTTGTGGGGAAGATGCCCAAAAGTTACAAATTCTGGCCGCAATCTGAAATGAGCCCTGAAAATGTTATTTTTCCCTGTTTTGAGAACAGCGGGTCATAGTGGTGTCTGGACCACCACAGAATGCTCCACACAAAATTAGCTCTGAAAGTATTTCAGGAGCATGCCAGACTCCATCCTAAAAGAGTTCAGCCTCAAAGCTCACCTAAAACCCAAGCAAAAGCCTTTGCTCACGCTGCAATGATGAGTCACGAGCATGGATCAGCACCAGTATGGTCATGCTCAACAGGCACAGCTTAGTCCAGCCCTGTAATTCTTTACCTAAGTGATTTTCATTGCTCTTAATTTTGCTGAGGAAGATTTTAAGAATTGCTACCCTGGCACGAAATGGAGGGGTTGCACTGAAATAGCAGCAAATTACGCGTCTCCTAATTTTCTGCCTAGCTCCGGTCCCAGCCTTACAAAGAATAATTAGAACCAGTCGGGAACCCACTGCTGACCCGAAATGGAAATCGAAATGAAACTCAACGAAAACAAGTACATGAAGCATCAGATGACCTTTTGCAAACCAAGCCCAACAGGAAAATTCCCAGTGAACATAAATGGAGTTTAGCCGTCTACAGCCTAGACGAGAACACAGGGCTGCATAGGATGGGGCAGACGTCTTGCAAATTAATAGGCAGCAGATCTTCTTATACGACGACAGTAGCCTGGGGAGGTGGTGGCCTGATCTATATCCGTTAAAACCAAGAGTTGCTCTCCACATATACCTTTGGATACCACGCTGCTCTTGCATGGGCCTTCATCCATCCTGGTTATTTTATTTTAATTGCATTTTCCCCTTGGCTGAGGATTGCTAAAGGTGGTTGCAGGTGAAGCTGACTTGAATATCCTCCTCCACCCCAGCCAGGGGACACGGGGTTGATGTGAGCACCAAGCTATGGCATGCAGCCATCTCTGGAGATGCTCACCAACACTCATGCAGGCATTGATTGCTGTCATCTATCGATGCCACAACAAAGTCAAGAGGGGGAAGGAGGGGGAAACGGGGCCAGGCTTAACCGCTTCAAAGCTTCCACCTACTCTGAAGGACTTTAAAGAGAGGTTACGTTTGTTCAGAATCAGCACAGGATGTTAAATGTATTCTGCTGACAGCAGTTTTACTGGCACTAAGCCAGCCCAATTCCCTCATCCTAACGTGCACGCATGAAATAATGAATGACACAGAAAACTGAGACCAGGAATTTCACGATGGAGTCCTGCACAGAAGGGATACTTCTAGCTTAATTTGAAAAACTACGGCTCAACAAGAAATGAAAAATATTCATATTTTTCACTGAAAAAAAAAATCCTTTATGAAATGTCTGGCATGAAATGTTTCATTAATCCTAAAATTAAAATTTAACCTTCTTTTTCAATGTCTTCAATTCTTTTCCATCTCATTTTTGCCTTGTTCTACTCAGCGCAACGCAAAAGGACTATGAATCCCCTTATGAAGCAAAACATCAAACTGCTTCAGAAGGAGTATTCCAGAACATCACATTTCTCTTTAATATTACTCTAAACAAAACAAAAATTAAAAAAATATATATTTTGGCCAAGCTAAGAAGCACATTTGGGATTTTCAAATTATTTTGCCTTTCTGGAATAGAGCATCATTTGCTCCCAAATATTCTCCAGCTCCCTTTTCCCTCTTAATGCAGGAGGAGATGTTTAGTGAAATGAAATAGCGGAAAACCCAAAACCAATGAAAGTGCCTGGTCAGACTCTGGAGCTTAATGCCAAAGGCAGTCACTGAAGTCCAGCATTTAATGAGACTTGATTAAGTCATGGCTGTTTAGATGGATATTGAGAATATTCAGAGGTATCAAAGGACATCTCAGTAACACATCCTCGAGACAATCATTAATGCTGCTCTTCAGCATGTAGCTGTCCTCTACAAACTATGGGCCGAAGCAGGAGCTATTCCACGCTGTCGGAATCTCCTCCAATCTCCCTCCACTTGGCTGGTCCTGGCCATGATCAGCCAGAAGATACTGGGCTAGCTGGGCTGTGAGCAAATTCTGCTCACAGAGGATTGCTCGTATGAGGAGCATGCGCATGTTTTGATCCTAAAGTTGTTTTCTCTTCTAATGTGAACAGAAAAATTCCATTTGGACTCAACATAAACAGGCTGTGTATCCTCCTGCAAACACAAGTAATTTTAAAGATAAGCCTGATCAATGGTTACTGTCCTGCAAGAGCCAAAACATGACTCCCAACACACTTTCCGCAATAAAGGAACACTGCCCCATGCTGAGGTGCCTCGTGCAATACTAAACAGCACAACGTGTTCTTGCCTCCCAGAGAAATAAGAAGTCCAAAATCCTGGACCTGGATGACTCCTTGCTGCTTCTGCCAGCCTCACATGTTACTGCAACACAGTATGCCCCCTGCACCCCAAGACACTGCCTTCAACCATTTCATCCCATCTCCCATCCCAGCCCCCTTTGATTAAAAGCTCAATTCCAACCAACTCCTGGTCTTGTCAACACATAGAATTTGCCACTACAAGTGCAAGAACTACCCCCTCACGGTCTGCTGCATCAAGTGCTCTGTCTTCAGCTGCTATGTGGATGCTTAATGACAGCTTTATCCTCTAACGCCCATGCTATTATCTTGTACACAATAATTTACTGTAAAGCTGCACTGAATGGTATAATAAAGCTCCTGGTGCCCAAGATTACTTTTTCCCAAACATTAATAATCAACCTCTAAGACATGCACACAGACACACGCGCACATATATATATATGTACACAGAGCAAGTCAGTTTGGTCAAGCCAATACCTAATTGTGTACGAAGACTAAAACAATGTGATATACTAATGCATGAAATTGAAACTCGGACAATGCACAACGGAGTAAGTGTGAGCAGGATGGCGAGGGACCAGTATGTGTGGACATCCCTGGTTAGGGACCATCAAGTACAGCACTGGCACAGAAGAGGAGGAAAGTGCTGAGCCTTCAACAAGGTGACTTTAGCACTGGCTGAAGCAGGCTATGAGCAAGATACGATTAATGCACCGAAAAGGAAGAAGTCAAGTCATTTGGCCGAGCAGAACCATGCTGCGATCCATTTATAAAAGGTGCTTGAGTCAGCAGCCCACAAATCATGGATATTGCTTTGCCTGAGGGCTGTGGAGCACGGCCTTCCAAGGAGGCAGAACTATTGCACATGCTGTCACGTCTAAAAAGTCACAAACACGTGACTGAAGGTGACGGTGAACACTGCAGAGGGCCAAGGAGCTGAGAGAGCAATGGAGTTGTGGGAGAGCAACGCCAAGAGTAACAGCCCTCCCACTGCTCTCCAAATAGGAGAGCTGAGGACCATCCATAAGGAATAGACAGCCACTGGGATACTGAGCAGCATGGAGAGGTCCATGTATGATAGGAAACGGTGAGATAAATCCCCACACTCAGCCTAGGTGGCACATCTGGACACCTCTGACATACAAAGTCCGTTTTGTGGACCTCAAGGTAAACACTAGCACCCCCATGATCACCCCCTTCCTTCCACTGCTGCCTTCACCTTAGCTCTACTCTTCAGCCTGCAGCATTCACCCAGGTCCCTGTGCTCAGCCAGCCATGGGGGAAGCACAGACCGAGCCAGATAAAGGATACCATCAGCATCTGCTACAGCCCAGCAGCCCAAGGCCCTCCCTACCTCCTCGGGGCTAAACACCCACCAAACGGAAAAGCATGGACTCTGGGGAAGGTAACACCGGGAGATCCTGCTGCAGAAACGCCAGAAGTCAGGGGAATTTCCATCTGGAGATCTGAAGAGAGGTTAAACCCAACGGCAGTGAGACCTCAGGATCTCAGGAACCCTCCTGGTGTGAATCACAATCCCATGGAGATTTGCCCGTTTACACCTCTCTGAATTGCCCTTGATGTTGTAAGCTTGTGGGTCCTGCTGAGGAAGGGACATGTTGGCCATTCCACACAGAAGCTGCTGCGCTATCTTCATACATGCTCAAGCCTGTAAAGCTGGTGAATTCAATGTTGGTGTCACCAATGAAGCCAGCTGACGTAGCCTGTTAGGAAAGCTCCCAGGGTGATCATGGCCTGACATTTCTGAGCATCCTTGGAGAAATAAACCATCTGTAAACGTCATGTTCACCCCTGGAAAATGGGTTAGGGCCAGGTCGAAGGTCTGCTAACCTCCCATTTAATGGCCTGTATGTTGATTCTCCAGTTGGCTGGAGCAAGAACAGCCTCACCCTCCTTGTCCTCCAAAAAGGCAGATGACTGTAAAATTTACCACAAGGTTAAACAAACAAAACAGCTCATGGCATGGATGCTTTGACACAAAAGCATCTTTATTGACAGGGTGTTGTAGCAAGATTAGAATTGGGGAAGTGTTGCCACAGGCAGATCTGGATGGGCTGATGTGGGGCCCACCCTAGGAGGTACCATGATCACCTCACAAAAATTATGAGCATAACAAAAAAAAGTACTGACCAAAGTCAGAATCCCAGAATCCCAGCGTGGCAGGGGC
>VZSC01000691.1:112599-123053 GCA_013398225.1 Steatornis caripensis
GCAGAGCAGAGCAGAGGGGCAGGATCCCCTCCCTCCACTGCTGCCCACGCTCTCCTCAATGCCCCCCAGGACCCCCTCGGCCTTCCCGGCCCCGAGGGCCATGGCTGGCTCACGGTGACCCTGCTGTCCCCAGCACCCCAGCTCCTTCTCCGCAGAGCTGCTCCCCAGCAGCTCAGCCCCAAGCTGTGCTGGTGCGTGGGGTTGTTCCTCCCCAGGGGCAGGACCCTACCCTTGCTCTTATTGAATTTCAAGTCAATCATCTTGCATTCCTACAGACAGTGGTCCCAAGTGAGGCCCTTTAAGCTCTCTGGGATTGCAGCGGGCTGTGACCCGCTGAGTTGTTGAGATGCCTGTTAGGGCAAATGCTCATGACGTTCGAGGTAGTTTTTGTGACGTGATTCAGATCATCCGCTGACAGAAGCCGATGAAGGAAAGAGTGAGTAATTCACTGTGTGTGGATTTTGCGAGGTTTCCACAAATTGAAAGAGTGAGTGATTCACTATAATTTGATTTTGAGAGGTTTTTCAAAGATCATTGGGTACCAAAATTTACTATAATCTGCAGAGAAAGAAACATCTTAATCATAGGTTAACCTCTATGTCTGCGTGTGTGTGCGCGTGTGTGTGTACGCCATTTAATTTAGGAAACTTTGTTGAATCTTTAACTAAGCAGTTGTGTTGACTATAGCAACTCTAACCAAATTACTTTGATTAGTGACTGATTAAGTATTACTAGAAAATCATATAATCTAATTTTGTGATTGACTCTAAGAGTGTTAATGAACCTTATATTGCTGCTATCCTAAAGTTATACAGGAGCCATAATCACGTGTTAAATCACTTTCACTAAAATCCCAATACCACACTCTTTTAGACATAAACCATTGAGTGTGGGACTAAGTCTGGATCCAGCCGCACCTGGACTCTTCTCTGAGGAGGAGTTTAGAAAGCGGGGGGCTCCATTCTGAACCTCCTGACTCCACGGGACGGTATCCCTTATACATTTTCCCTAATCCCTGTACACATCACTCCAACCTGATTCTGCTTTGATTTCCCCCAATCTCTGTGTAAATCGTTCGCCCGATCCCTGTGTAAACCATTCTAAATCACCACTCTGACCCAGTTTTCCTTTGTATATTCCCTTCGTGTAGTAAGCGATAGAGCAAAGCTTGCCATCGAACTCCGTAAAGTCGCATTTTCTACAAATTCATATTCAAATCATTTTTCCTAATATCTTTGATGGTGATTCTTTCAGCGACGCTTAAGACCTTAAATCACTCTCCTCCACCACAGCTGCAGAAACCTGAATAGGGTGAGGAGAGCCAAAGTGCTCCTGCGAGAGTTTGCTGGGCCAAAAAGCATCACGTATCTGACTCCTTTGCAAGACGACACGCACAACCGCACGGCTACATCAAGGTACGGACACATTAATTAACTTGGCTTATCCGTTAAGGTCCCAGAGGGAAAAAACCTTGAGAAGAAACCTTCATATTAGGAAAAGTGGAAGAACTTGCAAAGACAACCCAACATTGCAAATTCTGCTCGAGTCCAAAGATTTTTCAGTGCAATTCATAGAGTGCTATGAACAAACCCAAATATCCGACGGGATACAGAGCAACCGGCAGCTGCCTGTGGCGATGCTGCCCGCTGGGTCTACCTCCAGCTAAAAGACGCCTGCCTCTGCCCACCTCCATGCAAAACAGCACGCTGAAGCTGTGCTCGGCTGGTGGCCTCGTGAGCCTTTGGCTCCAGTGGGATTCTCGGCGGAGAGATGCTTTCAGCAACTGGTTTCAAGTGTCCGAAGACGCGAACAAGAGACGAACTAAAACCGCACTACTTCAGTCCAGCAAAACACTTCAGCACAGGCACGGTGGCTCTTGGCTGCTCCTTACATGTAAATATGGGCATAAACGTCTTCCTGAATTGGAGCTTGGTGGCCCACACTGCAAAAGTTATGTGTGCATCCGTGATGTGACCCGTAAGAAGGGAATCCGGTGCAGCACGATGTGCTAAGGCTGGGGAAAATTAAGCTTTGTAGGTCAAAGGAAGCAATTACATTTCGCAAATTCATCGTATGATGGGACCACCCCAGAGATCCAGCAGCAGGGTGGGGAGGGAATCCAAAGGCATGACCTTTCAGCAACAACAGGCCAGATGCTTACGGGAATGAAGAACTGCTGCACAAGCAGATGAAGGATGGCGCATCCCACCGACCAGCACTGCTGACAACAGCTCTGCTCCAAATCGCTCCGTTCACACTGCTGCAGTAGTGGAGGTCTTCATGAAGACCCTCACGTTGCCGGGCAGGGACTGCTGGGGAAAACTCCCTGTCCTGACTTTCCTGAAAGCTCTGGTGTGAAGCTGCTTGAGCTCCCCGCCAGCTCCTGTTCCCTGGATCCTGGCCCTTCTCCAGCCTGGGGATGCTTTAGTGATACCGCAGCTCAGCTGCACAGGAACCGCAGGGTTTGCCCTTGAGGCAAACGACGGAGACGGGTGGTGCTGGGGAGAAGAGGCAAGATTTTGTCTGAATTTGTTCAATTATCATCCAAATCATGGAGGCAGAGAGATGGGTCTCTCAAAAGGAAGGTCGGGAAATGGCTGTTTGCCATGAAATAGCAGCTCTCCTGTGTTATTCGACTACCTGCTCCCTTCAGGGAATCACTATTTTCTGTGTTTCAAATGCAGCTCAAAATTAGTGTTGCTCTTTGATTTCATTTCTAGTCTGCGTGACGGTGTAATTACTCATCCTGACACCAGAGTGGAAATAGATTCAGCAGTACAGGGCGCAAAGGAGGAAGATGGTGAAACTGAAATAGCAGCTATTGTTTTACCACTGCACTGATGACTTGGGGCATCACGATTTGTTCCTCATCATAGTAGCTACTATATGACTGTATCTGAATAGCCTTCATATGCTGATTGGGTATCAGCTGTCCTAAGACTTCATTGTACACATGAAAAATGAAGAGACTTGTTAGTCACAGTCTGAGTTTCATTTAAGATACAAGAACAAATCTGGTACGGGCTTTAATAGAAGACCTAGTCACTTGGTTTCAAAAGGTTTACATGTCCAAGACGGCAACAAAGCTAATGCTAAGAAAAACGAGATCATGGATCAGGATTCCCCATGACCTTTCATGGAGGAGACATTGAGGCATAAAGACCTTGACCACTAAGTAGAAGAGCACTAAACCAAGCTCCATGACAAATTTAGTGCCCAGAACATAAGGTATTCAAGTTTTTCCTTGCGCTGGGCTGGAGCATGCTGCTGAAAGTCCAATGCAAAGAAAATCTTGAATACCACGTATTTCTTCTGTACATACTGCCCACGGCAGGTAAACACGCCGTCTAACCCTGCCGTCTCCCGGTGGCATCCCCCCCCTCCACCTTCAAGGATCCTGCAGAACTGATGGAGATACTGATGCAAGGTCACAGCCTCCGTTGCTGTGCACACCAATGGATGTGTCCCCTAGATGCCTACAGGATAGAGAAGCCTGCAGCTCAGCTTAGAGGCCAAGCTGTAACCAGGACGGCCTCTTATTTTCTGTTAGATCACTGAAATCTGAGTGTAGCAACAACGGAGTACGTCCTAAGTGATCTTACACTTCAACAGCTCTGAGCCTCCAAGCTAAAATATGGCACGTGAAAGCAAAGCACGCACATACGCTGGAGCTCCAAAGACACCCAATTTTACCCTATTTTAGCCTACAAAGTAAAGCACAGAAAACAACACGTAATCCAAACGTCTTACGTATCCGTGCTTTGGATGCGCACTACCTTCGTCTCAAAAAGGGAAAAAGAATTCCAATCCACGACACTTTATGCACCGTCCATTCACAAGGCGTGTCTGTGAGCGGCATCCCTACTGCACACAGGTTTGTGGTTTCCCACTGATCGGCGCAGGTATTTTTTGCCAGACCTACTCCGGCAGAAAGCCCTTGAACCCATTGGCTGGCGTACCAGATCTGACGCGCTGAACGTTTCGCAGCAAACGGTTCCGCAGCTTGATGAGCTGCATTTGCGTTGTGTCCCGGGCGTGTAACACAAGCAGGTGAAGTCAGGCACGGGGAGATGCGCCACACACGGCATACGCAGTGTGACAGCCACGCAGCCTTGAATAACGCGGTACAGAATGTGGATGAAGGCAAGATTAACCTAGATTCGGCCTGAGCACCTGCCTCTGCTATGCCTATCTGTGTGTATGTATTCGAGCTCACGCTATTTCTTTACAAGATTTTAGATGTATAATGACACGAAAGTATTTTTTAGCATGCGAAAGTGACGAGCCAGTCGCTGGCTTTGACAGAGGGCTGCATTCTGCTTTCCATCGCACGCCTTCCCGCGCAACGCACCCGTTGACTATTTATTTAGTTGAAACTAGGAAGTTGTAGCTCTTTTTAATTGGAAGAACCATAACATAGCGGGGTGTGAACTAAGCAGACGAAAGAAGAGAGCTGAGGCTTGAGCAAGGATCTTAAGATAAAGGGTTACTGATCTGAAGGAAAGCAATGAAGGTCGGAGTCAGATTTCTCCCCCTATCTTAACCCTTAATACTGTCTTATTTCAAGGGCTGCAAAATCCAGATGCAAATTTGATTTGTGCTGTGGAAGGTAGGGTGCAGAGCTCCCGCTCCAGAGTTTGCATGACATATGTAGAATTACCGGGGAAGAAACACAGGGAAATTACACTGAAATTACCCTGGGCGCTGCAGGGATGGTTGCTTTAAAAGCACCACGGAAAGACTGCGTTGGGCTGAGCAGACGGGCAGCTTAGGGGGACAGTGTGGGAGAAACGGGAGGTAGAAAAGCTTCTTTGGAAAGAGGACAAAGCTCACCCATGCATTTTTTTTTTTAGGAAAGCATGAAACACAGCACCACAAGTCACCAGGGCTGCACGGGTGTAACGGGGAGCAGAATTAGGTCCGTCAAGGCGTATCACTTTTAAGAGCGCAATACTCCACTCCACGCTGGTTCGAGTTGACCCATCTTTCTTTAGAAAGCGATCCCTGCCTACAGGAGGCACAAAAGTAGATGAGCTGTAGGAAATGAGAAAGTGAGTGTAGAAAACCCTCTCCGTTCCCCCACTCCCCTCTCTGCAAGCTTGGGAAACCATCAGCATCGCTTGTGCATCAACAGCGATGTAATAGGGAGGACTCGCTGACTCCCGCTCCCCAACAACTGGATTAGTCCCACGGTACCGAATGGGTAAATACTGGAACCATTCAAGCTGTCTCGGGGGAGTCTGGGAAAGAGACAGCACAAGGCACTGGAGCAGATGGCTGTATTGTGAAATCTCCTCCTAATTAAGTAAAACAAGGACCGATGTGAGCGCACGAAGCAATTACTGGTCACTGCTGGTAACCGCGCTGTCCGCACGAAAGCTGTCGTGAAATGAAAGAGGATAAGGAGGACTGTCGGAAAGATTTATATGGCAAATGGTGAGAAAGGAGGTTCTGGAAGAAGGTTATTTTATAATTTACTGGTTGTTTTCAAGGGCTTCTCCAGTGCTTGCAAGGGGTGGGAAGCCCTGAAGGCGAAGGACAAACAAAACATGTTGGGTCTTTACATCCAAGGTGCTCACGTTCAGAGGCCCCTCACTGTGACAGATCAAAAGCATCGCTCTGAGCACAGCGGAATGATCAGGGAAATACACCGCTCACACCCGCGTGATGATGGTCCTGTGCCACCGGGGCTGGCGTGAAGCCAAAAGGAGCCCCCAAATCAGAGTGTCTGGAACCTAAAGGCATGGCACACAGCGGTAAGCAACATGCAAAGCGTAGGATTTACTCCCTTTGGAGGAAAAAGTAGACTAGGGACGTGGTTTTCTGTTTCCAGATGCAAGGAGCCTGTACGTAACGTGCACTGGGAAGCTAAAACCAAGCAGAGATGAAAGAAAATCCCAGGGCATGTGCATGGCTGCCTGTGCCAGCAAAGGGGATTTGGAAACGCTGCTCGCAGAAAACAAAGCCCGAAGAGCTGCACACACTGGGTCAAAACCCCAGAAACCTGGGAGATCCAAGAGACCATCCTCATTTTTAGAAGCATCTTGCATTGACGTGGTTTTGGAAGCCGATGGGATGCTACAACCCAGGGGTCTGATGTCCTGGGGTCTTTTGGCACCTTCAGACCCAGCCTGGAGCATCTGGAGGACGTTGCAAACGTGCCACGTGCTTCGACACAGTGCTGCACCGATGCTCGTGTATCCAGAGATACCTGGTCCAGAGCACAGGGCCATTGTAACGTGGCCGTAAATAGCCCTAAAAATACGTCTGGATCACGGAAACCCGCTTCCCACGAAGGATATTGTTAATATAGGATTGAATAAAAATATCCCTCTGCCGCACGCACTCTGCAAGCATCTGCGATCACAGACCTACCTGCCAACGCCCAAACCCAGCTGCCAGCGCACCGAAGTGTGCACAGCAATCCCTTTCCTAAAGCCGGGGGGCAAAAAAAAAAGGCTCCCAGGCAGTAAATTTGGGGACTAAAAATTAAAAGCACCAGTTTTATGACTCTTCTGCGAAGAACTGGAAGGAGGATTTGTTATTGCTGAGCACTTTCGTGTGAGCAGCAAACGTTTCGAGCCTCTCTGAGCCCTTTGTGTCTACTGGGTAAACAAAATGCATTCGGAAATGAGACGATCTCCAAATACTTTTTTCTTTTGGAGCTGTTCCAAGCTTAACCGAGAAATAAACCACGCGAGGGACAAATGTATTAAGCAGGTACTCAGTCGAGAGGCGAGACGAGAGAAGGCGGCACAGGCAGCGCACGCGTGTTTTAAACACGCTCCTAGATGCGTATTTATTGCAACCGACAGAACAGAAAGGCTCAGAAAAAGCACTCCTTCCCCTCCCATAAATAATTCACCTGGTGTAACAGTTCATAAAATGTTTATATTAAGCAATAATTAAATATTGCATTGCAAAAAATAACTAACATTCCAGCCAAGAGAAAAATCAACCCAAAGGAGGGCGGGGAAAATGATTGCCTTGGAGCTCTCCCGTTGAGTTTTCTCTGCTGAGAGCAAAGCTAAAGCAGTTAAAGGGGGCGATTCTGGGCCGCGCTCGATGCTCCCTCCGCTCTGTCGGATCAAATCCTGATGCTGCCCCAAACGATAAGGCTTTTCCCACTGATCCCTGTGATACCTGCACGGAGCCTTCTCTCGTGCCCCTGCAAGCCCTCCCCGTGCGGGGGGTTTCCAGAGAGGCAGGGCAGGCTCAGCAGCCCCACGTTAACCTCTGCCATCGAGCAACGATGCTTTTGACTTCAAATCACCTGCTATCCATGCACGTAGGCAGGCTTTGAGCCCACTAACAGGTTATCGGGTCTTGGTCACAAAGACGCACAAAGTCCAATATGGGATAAGCCTCCAACAGTCAGATCCCAGCACAGGATAAAGGACCGGGAGCATGGCAGGGAGGAGAGAGAGTGGCAGGGTAATGATTGAGGATCGGCAGAAGCCATCAAGATAATATGAATCAAATGTCATCGCGCATACACCCAGGTATCTTTTATTAAAACTATAATTGCTTGCTCCAACCTGTGCCCTGGGGAGCATAAGGAAAAGCAAGCAGCACCAAGGTCACTGCAGACAGAAAATCAATGCAGGGAACGAATGGTAATGACTTATTTTTTTCCTGGTTTCAAAGAGAGGGACCGTGGAGATATCCTGCTGGCATCTCCAGAGATGCACAATATCCCTCGGACTTGCTCCAGCAAAGCACTTAGCACATTTTTAACTTTCAACATTCAAGTCTTGCTCCTCTTGACCGACTACAGCGGGTTCGGGCACCCCAATGGACCGTTATATTTCATATATGCAAAGAAAGCCAATCGCCCACTTCTCCGTGGCGCTCTGCTCGCTACCCAAAAACCGTTCGGCACTCCCCAGCTTTCTGCAATGACCACGTCTTCTGCGCTCCTGACCTCTCTAACGGGTGTCCTCAGGACGTTCTCCGGTCCGTAGCCGTGCTGAAATACAAAGCCAAAACCTCAATAAAAGAGTCTACCTGAGGCTTTACTAATGTGGAAGGATGTCACATCTTATGCGTCAAATTCCTCTGCATACCTCTTAGCACGTTTTGAGCGGTTGTGTTGGGTGACTTTTTTTTTTTTAATGCAATAACATTACCGACAGATGATTTGTGATTCACGGCAGGACGGCTGTTCTGTCTGCACCGGTACCGCTGATGATTCCAACGTCTACGTCATACCCTGCCTTCACCTCTCCTGAACAGCTTCTTATTTATTTCAGGCTGTTTCTCCAATACGTCAAGATCTCTTTGAATTCCAGTTCCAGCATGCAGAATGATTTAGCCAAACACAAGTGATGGACTCAGCACAAGATTACATGGATGAAGTACAGCACTGTGCAGCCGCTCAGATGGGATGGTCCTAACGTCCCTTTCTGCCCTTAAAAATCTCTTAACTGCAATAAGGCACCCGTTACCCCTACGGGAGGAAAGTAGTGTTGTAAACTGAAATTGCCTGTGGGATATTTAAGGCAGGTTGCATCCTATACAGAAGGGATGAAACAGCTCCGTCTCTCCACTCTGAGCTTGAGCAGACCTCAGCCCTTCCCTGACCTGGCGATGCCGGATTCATGTGATGCAGGAGCGAAGCGAGTAGTATCGCTAGCTGAAACTGTGATGTTCACGCAGAAACGGATCCATGCTCCAAGCTGGGTCTAGGGGTTTTTTTCATTGACTCCACTGAGATTTGGATCAAGCTCTTGGGATATGTCTTTCGAGCTCCAAAGAGTCCTATCAATGGGCTATTGAGGATGATTCAGAGGTCAGCAACCCCTAAGTGATATATTGAGATCTGTCCAAAAATGAGTTTGTAGTCATCAGCCCAGAAAAACCCAAGAGGTGAAATGAGAACTCGGAAGCTGGTGTCCCTCAGCCTGTGCGCTGCCCATCAGTGATCCTGGCCAGACCACGAACATGGACATCTCTGTACCCGCGAGTACGAGGTGAGTGTAAATGAATGAAATCTATGAAAGAAAGAGGAAGAATCAAGTTATTTCTATATTTTGTAAATAGGTATCTTCTCCTTCCACACAGTCTAACACTGAAAATTATACGTTCATTTTCTATGTTATCATATTCCATGAGTATATGATCGCCTGGGCAGGTGCAGCACAACAGCTCTGCTTTTGCCCCGTGGTGCACCCAGGTTTGTCCCTGCTGCAGAAGCTTTGAACGCACCTGCCGCCCCTCTGCAGCCTCCCAAGCGATGCCTCCACATCTGCCAACGCAGTAGAGGCACGGAGTGTGCCCAGCAATTGGGGTCACGGTGATTCCCTTCATTTCACCTTCTGCATAACACATCCATACAGCTTCTATACCAAGGGCATAGCCCCAAAACTGGACACTACCAGACTCTGGTCTTGCACCGAGGAATACTCATGTGGGCTGGAACAGGCACCAGGTTAAATCAGAATTGTTTGCAAGCATTTTGAGGTCTTAAAACAAAATGCAACCTCTATGTATTTCAGTGCTTATAGCTCACCCTGACGTTAGAGCAGAGAGGCTACGGAAGCAGCCCGTACAGCAGCATACTGCCTTCAGACGTCTTTGGCCTTTCCATGCCGTAACAACACCACAAGCCTCTGTTTCCCCTTATTTTGCCTCATGTCAAAAGCCTCGCGTGAATGCACCACGTCCTCACCCCCTTCCAATCTTACGCATCATCCAGTTTGACTTCCCACCCAATTCCCATTTCAAACATCAGTGTGACACAGTCCAATGCCTGGTTTCCAGATCCCAGCATTAACTTCTGGGAGGATGTCTCCTCTCCAACAGCGTGCGAAAAAGATGACGATGTGTATGTCATCACTGAAAGACTACGAGACATGCCTGACGAGCCACTGGAAGACCCGACATTGAGATAGCAAGAGCTACACAGACACACCTGGCTGCAACTCACAGCAACGGCACGTTGAGTTTAAAGAAACATCTTCCAGTTGCTCGCTACCAGCTTCGCACATCGTCCCACCCCGCAAGACCCTTGGTCTAGACTGAAGCTGAGGGCTTCCCATAACCACTTCGCTCCAGGAGCGAGTCTTTGCACATGCTGACCAAAAGTGCTGCCAAGACTTCAGACGTGACTAGAGGGACTAGCAAAAGCCCAAGCAGAAAACTATCCTGCAAGGCAACAGATGTACTTGTGTTTTCTGAGGTTTTCCAGCTCTCAGAGAGGCCAGGGAGAGACAAATTGCAACTGGTCATACAAGAGAAAGCTCTTTTTCCTCCGTGGAGTTCACCGAGGGCAAGGTTAGGGTCCTGCCCCTGGGGAGGAACAACCCCACGCACCAGCACAGGTTGGGGCTGAGCTGCTGGGGAGCAGCTCTGCGGAGAAGGAGCTGGGGGTGCTGGGGGACAGCAGGGTCACCGTGAGCCAGCCATGGCCCTCGGGGCCGGGAAGGCCGAGGGGGTCCTGGGGGGCACTGAGG
>VZSC01000692.1:0-20935 GCA_013398225.1 Steatornis caripensis
AGCTGTTATAACTTTTCCAACCCATAAGTCTCTTTGTGTTTTCTCTTTCCCCACCCCACTCTTTGAGGAGGGAGGGGGTTAACAAAGAACATTTGTTGTTTGTGTAATAGCCAGCAAAGATTTAAACTGTGGCACTACCAAATGATTTTGAGAGTCTTATTTGGTGTTTATGAGGGTTTTTAAGGAAAGAGTGTTTAGTATTTGGTCAATTTTATCCCTCTTCATAAGCTATCAATCTGGAATGTATTCTATTTCTTACTTAAAATATTTGACATACACACAGAAAAACATTCCTGGAATCTGTGAAATTTTGATTTGCTGTAGGCCTTTAAACAGGATTGTTTTCAATGAGTAGTTATTAGTTTAAACTTGGCCAAAACCAGAGTTATCCTATAAATGCTCCACAAAATTTAGAGAATGAGAAAAAAAAATTAACTGTCTTGCTTTGAACTAGATCAGCATCCTTTCATCTATGTTTACTGACATAATTTATTTTGCTCTAACTTTCCACAATTCTAATGCTGAAACTAAAATGTAGAGTTTTAAGTATGTCAATATTTGCATTGACAACAACAATAATTTTCAGGTGTCCCCATTAAGCTTAATGAAATTAATGTTATGCACAAACTGCAGATAAATAATTAAGTATGCCTGATGACATAACTACAATGTACCTGCAACTTTCATTTAAGTCAAAGAGAAGGAAATGTGATTCAGTATGTAAAAATAGGATTTAACACTGGAACAAGTTTAAAACTAAATAAACATTTGGCCCAAATATTCACCTCCTGTAAACAGAGATGTTACCAGAGACTCATGAATTTGCACTATATTGAGGAATCACTTCTGTGTTCTTAGCTTATTTTCACTGTTATATATGAAGAGCTGAAATCTTCTGCTTCTTTCAATGCAGACAGGAGCCCAATGAATATTTGTGAACTACTAATTCCATTTGTTTTATTGTTATATAGGAATGTGTAGAATTTGTCTCGTAGTTTCAAAAATTCTTAGCTAGTCTGTGAAGACTGAGTAATTTACTTTCATAGTGTGTTCAACTATTTGGTGTTTGAAGATCAAACATCAGCTTTAAGCTATATCCTCTATCTTTGATAAACCTGCTGTGATAATATGCACCTATAGAAAAGTTATCCTACACATAGTAGGGATATGTATATTTAGGAGTTGTATATTACTTAGTGAAGCAGCATTTGTGTTTGGATAATCTAAGATACACCCACTTTCAGAGAACATGCAGTTGCGCATTGTGAAGGCCATGTAAAAAACATGAAGTTTCTGTACTTGGGTTTATAATGATTCAGTATTACATGTGGGAAAACTCAAGCAGCTGTCACACACAGAGTTCTTTAAAAGACTGACTTATTTAACCCAATTGTCTGGTAACACATAATAAATTACATATCATACTTAGTTATAGGAGCAAAATGCGATGCATGGCAAATCAAAAGGCAGGGTGCTCTGTCTACAAAAGAGAAGGGAGTACCTATTGTTTATAAGTAGCAGTTCTGGTTTGGTGGGGTATTCTTAGCCAGGGAGACAATACTGAGTCAATTCCTTTATGTTCTTTTGTTCCCATTCTTGTAGGGAAAAATCCTATTACTGCCTATATATATTTACCATATACAGGACATTTTACTTATGTTGGATTCCTGTTCTCTGTTCTCCCTGTTACTGGTTCTACTGATATCTCATAGTTACTTTCCTTAACTGACCAGTAACTGACCAACTGTGATTTGTGTTTCTACCCTCGGGCCCCTGATGTCGTCCTGTGGTTGTACTTAAAGAGTCTCTGCCACAATTTCCACCGACGGAAAGCTCCTGGACGGTTTTCAAAGGTAAAAACAAAGACTCATTGAAATTATTCCTAATACCTAACTGCTAGGATAATTCTCTAGGTGCTTGCAGAAAGAATTGGACTGCAAGGCGAAGCAACAAACCTCCAAATTGAGAATTAGGTACTTTGTCACTATATTCTCCTTTCCCCTACTCATGAAGTAACTTCAGCATCATCTAAGGTTGCTTCAGTAACTGATATGTTACCACAATAGTTTACATACAAACCACATTTTCAGTTAGCCATGGAAGAAAATAACTGATTTCTCTGAGTACTTTTGAATGGGCATGAGTTTAGTGAGATTAAGCTTAGTCTCTGAGTTACAATTGTAGGCCAATGTAATATTTAAATTCATTTACCATTATTTCCTGTTCTGTATTGAGTAGCTTGTGCAATTTTAATTTCTGCACAACAAGCATATTAAATTAACTTGTATACAAACAAATCTACAGAAATGTACTTTTTAGAGAATTCACTACTTCTGAACTTAGTATAAAGATATTATTGAACAAACAAGAAAATTAAGTGATAAATTTTATCTTAGAGGTAGATTTGAAGGGGGTTATATTTATATGGAAGAGCATAAGAACAAGTATACACCTGTAAGAAAGAAAAAAAAATCTCTTCCTCTAACATAAAATCAATTGTAAAGAGGCACCTGGTTTTAAGATTAAATTAAAGAGCTAAGGTGGCTTTGTCACTTATAGTATTCTTATATTGTGATGATATATTACATAAGATGTCTTCACATGTGCGCATTTAAAATGGATAAGTATATATGGATAGTTTATAGGTAAAATCTATTGAGGTGATAAATTATCCATCTTTGGAAGAAGCAGAGTACATCCTACATCAGCTTGAAGAATATAATTTTCTCTCCAAACACCATAACAGCAAACAAAGAATGAATTGCAGAACACAACTCCATCCAGAATGAGAAAGCAATAATTAATTGCTCTGTTGCCAGAGGCAGCTTGATTTGTTTCTGATAATAAACCAGTGTGGATAATATTGCAGTGTCAAAGGTTGTTTTCACAATGTAAAAATCCTTCTTCATCTGATATTAACGTCTTCACCAAGAATCCTGATGTGAAATTAATTCCCACTGTGTCATCAGCATTTAATAATTCTTTAAACATATGAGGTAGATTTTGCCCCTATACAAAGGGCAATCAGAGGTTATACAATACTTCAGGCAGATTTTAAATCATGTGGAGTTTATACCCTGGAATAATTCTGCATGACAGAACATAAGCAAACATGTCTCAGGCATACAGAAGGAAAAGCAAGATTGAAGTAACTGGTTTAATTTGACTAAAATTATTCTAAGAATTACAGCTATTGGGATTATTTTAGCAGTAACTTGGTACTGAAGACATCCCTTCCCTTTGTATTGACTGTCACCTAATAAGAAGTGATTGTACTGCCCTGCCTCTTGTTTCTTCTGTACTTCTTGTCCCATGCGGAGCTGTATGACTTGTTGTGCCACCCTCAGCTGCAACCTCCCTGTGTCACATGGCTGACCAGTACTGTGTATGGAAGTATCCTTCCTCCATGAGACATGAATCTGATGTGTTGGATTGTTCCCTTCCATTACATATCCTAAATTTGGGGCCCATCCTGTAACTGAGCACAGAAGGGGTTAGATGCATTGACAGGCCACTGATTTTAAAGGCCTTATTCCCCACATGGCAAACTCAAGTAACTAAATGCATTTAAATTCATGGGAATTGAGTATGTAAGTTCCTACTGGACATTTAGGACTGTTTCAGTTAGCATGGTATGGGCCTGGCTGCCAACAGTGTTAGCATGTAGACAGTACTTAATCCTACAGAATAAGGCAGTTCCTTACTTAGAAGAATCTTGAGTTTAAACAACCTGTCAATCACTCAAAAAAAATTGCAAACTCATGAGAACCTGTCAGGCAGGCAGATGGTGAGCACCAAAGATGGTGATAGCCAGTTGTTAGGTGTGGAATGACTCTGAAGAGAGGCCAGTCAGGAACTGGGTGTTTTCTGCTCCAACCTAATCCTTGCAGTGCCCAGGGTCACTCACAGAAAGACTCACATCATAGGGAGACACACTTCAGGGCTGTGCGAAAGACTGCAAGAGTGTGTGAGAAGAATGAACTGGAGAGAGGCCTGGGGACCCACAGACTTGTGGGGTCCATCAGTAGACACTAGATACCTTTTGAGATTCCTAGGACATCCCAGATCATTTCTAGCTGCCAGTCCAGAAGATATGTTGTTTTCCCCTAGTTTCTGTTTTCTCTGTTAGACCTATGCAGACATTTAGATATTCTAAGATTTCTCAGGGCATTTGAAGCCTCTACATGGAGGTAAAGGGATCTTCAGAAGATGTGTCTTTCAGTAAAGCCAGCTAGAAGTCATGTAGGCCACCTCAGGGAGTATCAAGTGGCACTGTGCATCTATGTGCAGGCAGCAAAACTGGGTATTGTTAGGAGATATTACAAAAGGCCACTGTCTCCAACAGCTCCAGGCCTGAGGATTCCTCCTGCCCAGCTGCTGGAGCCCAGCCCAGTGCCTGGGTACCAAGGTTCTCTGCTCAGGCTGAGGGATGCTGCTGCTGCCTTCCTGTTTACAGGTTCAGCTAGTAGTGAGGCTGCACCTGTATCCCCATGCTCTCTGCCATATGTATGCACACATAGAGAACACTAACATGGCAGGTCACAGAGAGTGTCACAGACAAGGCGTTGCCTTCAACAGCACCCACAGACAGGACTCATACCAGACACAAGCCCAGACAGCCACATCCCCTCCCCCTCGACTGGCAGAGGCAGGAGGTCACTAGTGCAACACGCACACCCACCACACTCTTCAGGTTCATTAGCACACTCATGTTCATGGATCCCCTGAGTACTGTTACGTGTGGTCTGATTCCCAGCATGCCTGCCCAGACCCCAACCTCTCATGCACCTCAAGGTCCCTGATTTACTGGCTGGTCCATCTCGGTTCTCACTGCAAACACACAACAATTACGCACTCACCCCACAGGCACCCAGCACTCATGGGTCCCCTTGAATATCAGCATGGACCCTCTGCCTGCCTGATACCCCAGCCTGGACCCAAGGCCCCCCTACTTTCCAGCATGTCAAGGTTGAATTTTGCCAGTGCATACACACATGCACCCTGTACACACCTGGTTTTGGCAAGATACGGATGCTTGCCCCAGCAGCTGGCACCAGGCTGTGACCCACATTCCTGCTCCAGTGGCTGGTGCTGAGCTCCTTACTTGCTTTGCTCACCTTGGCCCCACCAGTAGCTGTTTTTTGGGACACACACCATTCCTGCCCCAGTGGCTGGAGGTGTAAGATATCAGTCTTTCCAGTAGCTGACACTGAGACCCCAGAGGCTCCAGTAGCTGACACCCAGTCCACTTAAGCTGCTCCCACAAGCAGCTGGCATTTAGCCAGCACTTGTACTCCTTGCAGTACACATACACATAGGATAGAGTGAGATTATATAGACAAAGATAAGAAAAGATTTAATAAGAACACATCACAGCCTATGGTGACCAGGCACAGGGCTCAATCAAAAAAGTGTACAGGCTGGTCCTGTTTTAAACATTACTGGCCCGTTTTATACCCTTTTCTGTCTTTCCTCCACTTTGTTCCTCCCTGATCACCTTCCCCTAAATATTCCTTTGTAAATTTTGCACACTGTCACACACACCTATCCCCATTGAATATCCCAAATCTTCGTGTTCCTTTTCTTTTTCCCTTCTTATCAGTTACAAAGTCCAGGTGGTCCTTTCTAAATCTGTGTCTGGAGTTTCTTAATAACTCATCAGTTAGCAAATGGACACTTCAGGTCTTTGCATTGTCTCTGTCAATTCTTGTCTACCAGCCTTGTGTCTCTGTACATTCTTTTTTGTCATTTCCTTCTTTACTTATCATCCTCTTTACGGTTAATAGATTATCTGATTAGATAACCTTAATGAAGAAAATGCTCTTCCACTATCGCTTACACATCCTACTTCTACTTATTTAACCCAATTGTCTGGTAACACATAATAAATTACATATCATACTTAGTTATAGGAGCAAAATGCGATGCATGGCAAATCAAAAGGCAGGGTGCTCTGTCTACAAAAGAGAAGGGAGTACCTATTGTTTATAAGTAGCAGTTCTGGTTTGGTGGGGTATTCTTAGCNTAAATGCACTTATTTTTTTAAAAATTACATATAAATACATTATAGGAGGGAGTAAAGAAGATGAAGCCAGACACTTCTTAGTGAAAGGACAAAAAGGAACAAATGGAAACACAGGAAATTCTACTTAAACTGGACAAAATGTTTCCACTGTAATGATTGTAAAATACTGCAATATGTTGCCTGGAGAGTCTGTGGAGTCTTCATGCTTGGACGATATCTGTCTATCTTAGCGTGGCCCTGAGCAGCCTGCTCTATATTCTGGCTATTACTGCAGTAGCCAGAATACTAGAGATTGTAATACCTATTCTGTAATAACTCGTTTGTGGTCTCAGTGGGGCAGAGCACATTTACCCATACCATTGATAACTACCTGACTGTTACGCAGGGACCAATAATATAATCATGTAGATGATCTTAAAAACTACTTTCTTCCTTGTGTTTTATAATGGCAATCATTATTGCTATTGTATTTTGGTTCATGCTACCTGTTCGATTCCCCTGTCTCCAAATTCTGACTTAACTTTTAATATGATAATAGTTGGCTGTTTGCCTGTGCTGTAGAAGCACTAGTATAGAATACAAATTACATTTCAATTTTGAATTTGCCTTCCTGACTTGATGTCATTCTTTCGAAGAGTCACTGTATGGGAGTGATCTTTGCAGCTGCGCTTTGTTTCCATGGATTGAATGACACCAAGTAATTTGGTGAAAAACCCAAGACTAGAGTCTCCAGTGGAGTCACACCATTATTCATTTCTGTTTATTATACATCGTTTTTATCATCCTTTTCAAGAAACACTTTCAGGGAATACACACACATGCACACATGCGCACAGAGAATTGTCCAACGATTGCTTAATAATTCATCTCATAGTTTGATCAGACCTTATAAACAGGACTTATCTGTGTTTAAGGAAGTAGATAATTGTCCCTACCCAGGTTTTGTTTTTAACTTGTTTTTATTCAGACTACACCAGCTGTGAATTTGGATAACCAAGAGGTGATGTTGGTAATGCTCCCAGCACAAAAGTCTGTGTACTCTGAAGTCAACAAGCTTGTGCCCCCTCTTAAATCAACATTTATTCTAACCAAAAGTGTATCTGCATAGCCCAGATTGTCAATTCTGATTCTTTATTCATTAGTCCCAGTCCCAGTGTCCACAGGGGCAAAAAATCTCCTATTGTAGGTGATGTGTAGCTACTGACATGACTTCCCTTCACTTGTGCGTAATAATTATCTGGTATATATTTGAACTTCCCCTCTTCCCCAATGAAAAAGGACAAACAATGTTTCATTTAAAATCTTGTTATGGGCATAAGGGAATATAATGTACATACGGAGTAAAACATTTATCGTTAATTTAATTAAAAATCTCAACAATTTAATAGAACTACAATAATTATCATTATTAATTATCATTAATCCAGTTACAATAAGCTCAAATTAGTACAGAAACATCTCATTAATAATACCTTAAATTTGCTACACACAAAAAGTGACTGATGCCAATCCCTCTTTGGTGTTATGCATCCCTGCTTATGTCCCTGGGGTCACCCAACCCATGGAAATGGTTTCCCTCAGCCTCAGGGTGATGAATGCTGCAGTGAGGGCCAGTGTTCTGGAGGGTCTCAGGGTGCCTCTCTCCTACCCTGTGACACAGAGGGCTATTGTTTGTCACACAGGAAGGGTAGGGGACAATAGCAGCTGTCTGGACCAGAACTCCCTGAGCCCTGCTGTGTTTTCTGTTAAAAATCCGTAACTGTTGCTGGTAACTAGAACAGAACAATAACTCATTCTTACTGCTTGACAAATTAGTTTGGTAGAGGTGATGTGGAACTGCTCTGTTTTTGCTCATAGTTAAAAGTTAGGCTTAAAGCACAACGTTATTTAATGATATCTTGGTTTCTTAATTGTGCTTGTTACAGAATTAAGAAGAAACATTTTCCCTTCTTTTCGCATTTATTTTATTTGAAATATTGTTTTATAAATATTTTATGTCTGAAAATCTTATTTTAATTTGAAAATTCTTTTAGCATCCTTTTTGTGTTGTCTGTGTGCCTCAGTAAAACTTCAGGTTAGTGTTTGCTGAACACAGAGACCTCACTTCTCTATGAATAGTCCCAAGTTTGGTGTAGTCTTAGTTTGTAAATTTTCATTTCTCTCCTTTTTTTCAGCACCATACTCCTTTGTCTCTATAAATAGCATAATGGACGTATACTATAATGAATGGCAAATCTCTAATCTTATTTATTTGAAACTTTCTTCTGTTGATAACAGACTGATGCCTGAAACTGATAGCTGATTGCATTTTCTTTGAGTACTGAAGTATTGTAGTTGTTTTGATATGACACATTGCGTTTCAATTGTTAGCCATGTTTTTCTCACCAATCTACTTGTTTGAGAAACACAAGAGAATTAGGAAGATGTTAATGAAAAAAAAAAGCTGTCTGCTTATTAAGAAGATACTTTAATTGCATTTCCTTTGCACTACACAAGCTATACCATTATTCACTTGTCATATGGAGCATAAATGGATATTGATATATAGAAACCATCCATGATTTATGTTTTAGCTTCCGGATCCTACTTTCCGTCATCCCTCCTTTGTGCTATTGCTGTAATTGTCATCATCAAGGATAATGAACCAGAAAATCCTAGCCTGAAGAAGCAGGACTGCTTCTAAACATAGTTTTTAACTCTGAAACATGTTTATAAAGCAACAACACCGATGTTAATACTACCAGATAAATGTTATCAAGGTAAAGACTGAAAATTTTGTAGCAATAGGTAGATCTAATTATAATTTACACATACAGAAACACAGTTCTCCAAGATCAGTCACTGTAATCAAACTGTCCTATTAAAGATATTTTTTACAAAACCACTTCTTAGCAGACAAAAATTACAAGCTTTTATATTAATCACCTTTTGAAATTTCTATTGGTAACTACAAGAAACATGAGAAGATTCATGGTAAGAGATATAGGAAAAACATTTCTTTTACTTATCGTAACCCATCGAGATAAGAAATGGGCATATTTCAATATAAACAAATCATAAAGGAGTGATTTCAAACGCTATGCTCATCATTCAGAAACAAAAGCCTTCATATGGTGAGCTGATAATGTTTTACAGGCATTCACAATGGATGAATGATTTTGAATTCTAAACCTGTACCTGATAGTAGCTTTGACAAGATAGACTGTTTCAGGTATTCATGAATTCTAGTTTGAGAAATTAAGACTTTTGCAAGATTAATCACACACACTTCAGTCTTAGATACTTTTTGTTAAATGGTAAATAAAGTATTCTCAGTTTAGCCTCAACGATTTTGCTCGTAACAGATTTTTTTTCAATACTGCTTACATTGATATACAGATGAAGTTGTTGGAATGACCACACATTTCTTACAACAGAAGAATTACAGAATCGGATCCAAATGGAACCTGTACAAAATGTCAGCACCAGCTGTGAAAAGTCTGAAGCATAAGACCACTATCTATTTCACCTTGCATATAATACACATATTTTTAATGATGCAACACAGACCAAATTATTTGAAATGCTGATGCATAGTTCTCTTGAGTTCTGCTAAGGTCAATAGATATACATCAAGTTATAGTGAGAGAAAATTTAGCTTAGTTCATGAAGTATAACTGTAATATACTGTGATGGATGTTGGAGAAAGTGTAACGTTCCTCTGGAAACATATTTGTCTTAACTGCATAGCAGTAAATTAGCACACAAGATACAGAGCAGTAGAGAATTCATCTCTGTGTGACAATGCAATCCATTACAAACATAATGAGAGGCTGTATTTGGCTTTATACATAATCACTGAATATTTAATGAAAGTACTACATTTGTAAGTTCAACATAAACTGCAAATTATAACTTGCTAGGATATAAGGAACTTTTTAATGTGTTGCAGTAGTGTTCTTTGCAAGATGTTTTAAAGATGGTTGCATTTCCTTTTGACTATATGAAAGGAATTTATAGCATTGAGTGGAATCTTAAATGTATGTATGAATTTCACTTTTTTCAAATTTCACTCTGGTCACAGTCTATTTTTTCTGTTTAAAAGGGACATGGTTGCTGTACATGTCTAAGAAAATACATCAATACTGTTCTATTTACTTAGGTAACACTTCCTGGGACACCTTATCTACATATTTTTGCTCATGTAACCGGAAAAAAAAAATCTAAATTAAGGGTAATAATTAAATAATTTACCTATGAAATAAAAATATCTGAACAATAAAATCTGAAAAAAGTGGCAATGATAATATAGAGAGTCACTTTCTCAGTCTATATATGTGCTGTAAACATTTCTGGGATTTTATTTCATTGAAGCCTGTAGGGTGATTCTGCTCACCTACGTTTAGCTGCTAAAACCAAGGAAGATTAGATAGAAGTGATCCCCTTGTCCTTAAGCATGCAAACAAGTAATAGTCCTAAAGTAAAAAAGTTGTGTAAGTACATATATAGTCAAAAGACATAAATCTCCATGAAGCAATTGATTTTCCTTGTCTTGGCTGTCTTGGGTAGAATCAATCACCATTTGAAAGTAAATCACTTTCCCTTAATTACTGAGGGATCTGGATGAGAACTGATCTTTGTTGGAATCCATTTTACATAATCTCAGACATTTTATTTCAGAAATCAGTCATGTAGTCTAAGATAGTCTTTAAAACTCCTTATATATTGAATGAAAATTTATTGCTTCTTCTAGTTAATTCATCCTTTGTCTCAAACATTTTTTTAATATCGAACTCAGTATGTCTCAGTATGTAAGTATGTATTTCTTTCTTTTGATTATAGAACGAATGTAGAAGATTTAGAATAGACAAAAGACAGAATTAGGCAGGATTAATGTCTCCCTCAGTCTTTTGTTTTTCTGGAAATTTCCATTTTCCTCCACCATCCACAGAAAAGTTGCAAAGCTCTACAAGAAATCTGAAGTATCAATAAAAATCTAGACAGGCTTTTTTTTATCTATGCAGAAGAAAAGAGCCATCCATTAGATTTATTCTGTAATACAGTATTTTCTTTCATTCCAATCTACCTCTTCCTTTTTTATGAGATATGGGACATACCCTATTTTGTGGTATTGAAGCTACTATATCAGTATCTCTCCTGGATAGTTTTGCACAAACATGAGTCAGAGATCTTGGTCCAGAAACCTTCGGAGACATTTAGAATCAGTAAATATATAGCCTTTGCAAACACTTGGAGATGATGTGAATTGCTCTGTGAGGTTTTTTGACATCAGAGTAGATCTATATAGAATAAAAGGAAGTTTAAACCAGTTAATGCTTAGTCATCGAGGCTGAATCTGCAGTGTTACTTGCTGGTTCACAGACAGAGATGTATGTCTCATGTCCCCACTGCTCAGGGCTAAACTTCAAAAACTGTTGTCTACCTCTCTGAAATAGAGCTACAGGTATTTTGCAGTACACTAGCATGATATTTCATAGGATCAGGCAAAGAATATGCATTGCATGACACGCATATGACATGAGGGTATTTCAGGTTCTTCAGAAGTGTAAAGTATCTTGAGGCGATTCTGGAGGAGCCAAGCCAAGTGTGGATTTAGCTACACTATCTGAATGCAAATAAATGCTATTGCAAGTGGCCCAGGTTTTGTTTTGGAGAGAACTAGTTATTCATCAGCATTTTGAGTTGAATTTGTTAGGAGTGATTTAATGTTACAGGATTTTTCAGTCATTAACTTGGCATCTCTGTTCTTAGTTGCTCTAAGGGATACAGTCTAATGGATACAAGGTAGATTTCACAATCAAGTGGAATTGAGTTCAATTCAGTATAGACGCGAATAGATACTTTCTTTCAGAAATCTAAAGGAGACCTAATTTCTCGTAGTACTCTAGAGCATCCACAAAGGAAAAAAGGGCAGGAGGAAGTTGGAGAGAGAGGGCCTGAAGAGCAGAGGGCACTGCTTGAGAGAGCACTTGAATGCACAAATGGTCCCCTTCCATTCTCTTGAAGCTAGGACACCATGTAGTCACCAACAGTGAATGCTTGAAGAAGGTTGTGAGAGATTCCTCCTATAACAAAATAACCTATATAAAAATGTGCAGCTTCTAACTTTTTTTTATTAGCTTATACAATATTGTAGGTGGAAAATTTTTTGCTAAGGGATCTCAACAAATTTTAGTAGAGACATTGTAACATTTCATGTGTTCACAAGTGACCTGTTAAAATGAAATAGTCAGTGAATAGCTTGATATTAAACAGCATAATTTACAGTGATAAAAATAGGATGAAAAAAAATTTTTTTCTAACTCCTGGGCACTCTAATTTGTTACCTGCAACTAATGATAAAGATGATTAAAAAAAAAAAAACCAACTACCCCAAACAAGTCAAAAAACAAAATCCACAACTTTCATCTTTTTTTGAGTATCTATCGTCTTCATCCAGTTGAGGTCTGAGTCCAAATAGAAGGTAATTTTTTCTGTAAATGGAAAAAATGTGAGACGTGTAAACTTGTCAAACAACATGAGCTGTAATTAAAAGAGCAAAAGTGTTGTAACTGCTTTCAGGAGCAAAATAAACAGTGATAGGGAGAGATACAAAAATAACAGAGAGCAAACAAGTGAACACAAGATTCCTACATTTCATTGGGAACTAAAACACCCTCAGGCGTTTATATAAACTTTTATAAGTTTATCTGGCATTTACTTCACTGCTGATACTTGTTTTCACCCTAATTTATATTTTGTCTGAACACGAATTTGCCTTTCAGCTATAACTTACGGTTGCAGAGTCTTTGCAGGATAAATGGAAAGACAGTTTTTTGAACACTTTCTTCTCATTGTTCTTGGATTTTAAGGCTGAGAAGATAATGAGGAAAGACTGTCTTAAACAATTAAGTAGGCAGAATGACAAGAGAGTATAAACACGAAGAGGAAAATAGGACAGTTTAGAGCAACCTTAATAAGATGCTTGCATATAAACTGCATGATGTAAGAAGGGGGAAAAAAATGAGTCATCTAGAGGTCTGTTGTGTTAATGAGGGAAAGATATGTGGAAAAAGCCATCTAACCAGTTAAATCCATAAACTGCATTAACAAGAAAGCACGTCATAGCTGAACCAGCCTTTCATAATTAAATCAAAGTCTATCTTAAAGTCAGAGTTCTTTATGAAAAAAAGTCTCATGGAATTTCTCTTACTGTTTACCTTGTCAGCTTTTTATATAAAACCAAATCAAAGTATTTCACTTTTGATCTTTATTATGCTTTTATTATCTTTTTATTGTTAAAAAGTTTGCATTTCATTTTCTGTTATGCGATGGGTTTTGTATTTCCTTGGTTGACCAAAGAAGTATTTTCTTCTTCCTTCAGTTTTAACCTAAAATCTTTTAACACTGGAATAAAATATTCAAGATTAATCCTCTGCAGTATTTCATAGAGTGAGATGAGTATGTATCTAATTCAACTGAAAGTGAATAATATCTTCTAAAATGTCATTTATTGTTTTCAGCCTTGCAGTTTGATGTTTTATGTTCATATAGTAATCAATCATTCTTAGTTCAAGCGTCCTTTGTTTGGAGCCCTCAATTATTTTCATTCAAATCCACAAGTACGACTTTGTCTTAAATCCCTGAGGCTTCAATTTCTTGTTACTTCAGGTTATCCAGTTCTTTGTGAATTTGATTATTACCTTGCGTCAAGATTGTGTCTTAACTCTGTAATTCAGAAAATTGCCTTCCTATATTTCTACTTCTTGTACTAGGATCACAAACTAGAATATACGTTGTCAAACTCAACATAGCATCCTGAAAACCTCCAAGTGGCTACCCTTCTCTAATCAAAGATTTCTTTCCTCTTTAGCTACCACACTGCATTTTACAGTTCGTGTACGATCAAAACTTTATTGAGTTTAAATAAACATCTCTTATTTGGAACCATATCATAATCTTTATTTAAATTCTAATAAATTAGTTTTCCACTTTCTCATTATATTTTCTCAAAGACATATATTAAAGAATCAACAGAAGATCTGATAAAACATCTCATGTAATATTTGTAGCAAAACTGTAAACAATAAGGATGACTGGCTTAATATCAGAGTAAATTGTACAACTGTGCTAACAAGGTAGTGAATATAGCTTACTATGCAAAACTTTGTAAAAACATTTTTGGAAAGATTTGCATATACTTAAGCTTTTATAAAGTCATGGCTTCTGCAATTATGAAGAAGTAGTCTCAGCTCTGGGAGGGGAATTCATGATAGCATCATGTAGATGTCTATAAAAAAGAAGAGTTATGTGTGTTAAAATGTGATTTATAAGAATCAACACACTAAATGCTAACTTAATTAAGGTTCTGAGACTAAAACATGCAACAGTAAATACCACGGAGAGAGATGTTTGAAACTCTGTTGCCTGGATGATTTTACACTTTTGTTTCAGGACTGCAATGCCTCTGTAAATTTAGGAAACTGATCCTGAAAGACGGTTTTAGTATTAGACTGTTAAATTACTACTTTCTTTCTTAAAGTAGCTCTCTTTCCAACCACCCTATGAGGCATCCACTGAAATTGTTCAAGCAGCTTAATTTCTTTTTGCTGCTCCTTGTGGCCACAATGCATTGGAAATAAAAGGTTTAGAGCATTTATTTTTCTTTTCCTTTCTAAATATGGAGAAAAATGTATTTCAAATGTTCTAGCACCGATGCATTCCCTTAAATATGAGTCTTGTTTAAACTGAAGCCAATATCCTCAGCTCTTACACTATAATTGTCAAGATGACCTAAGAATTCAAATAGATTTTCAACAGTTTAACAACCAGAATGAAACCAATCCTAGATTTTATAGCACAGAATGTACCCAAGCCACCTAAGCCAAGAACTTAATTTTGCTATCAAGGAATCCAGGAAGTTATCAAATTATGGATGATTCAGATGATGTAGTCTTAGTACTTGTAGAAAATAAATGCAATGTGTAATTAGATAATTTCTGTGTTAGTCACTTCTCTTATTAGATTTATGCATATAAGAATCTTTTGTACGCCTTCCTAATTTTTATCTCTCGTATCCAATGTTTTACATTGGTAACACTATCTGGATGATTTCCCTCTGTTGTAGGACCCTGAGGTAAACAATGGAAATTGATTTTATTTTTTTTTCTTCTTTACAGAAGTCTTTGGCTTACATAGACCACATGCATTTGATGTCAATCTAACGTAGAAGCAAGTAAAATAATTTTAGAATAGTTCCAGTTTCTCATGGAAATTCAAGGGATGCTATTGAACAACAGCTCATATGTCCAGGAAGCCATTTTATCTACTTCTGCAGGAATTCAATCTGTCACACTTTCAGTAGACCAATTATATAAGGCCTCTGGGAAAGAGCGTGAGAAGATTAGGTTTGAAATATTATCACAATAATCTACAACATGCTCACACACATAATAAAAAGTTCAAATTTTATATATAAATTGCTTGGAACCACATAGTGGAACACTGAAAAATGCAGGTATATTTTATTTCTAGATTATAAAATGTTAAATATAAATTAAACATTGAATAACATTGGGATTATGTGGCAAGGTTTTAGTAATGGGAAGGAACCCCAGGGGTGGATTCTGTGAGAAGACACCAGGAGCTATCCCTGTGTCTGAGAATTTCAGCTGGGTCCGAAACAGAACCACTGCTGGCCAAAGCTAGTCACATCAATGATGCTGGTGGCACCTCTGTGATAATATATTTAAGAAAATGTGAAAAACTGCTGTGGAGTAACTGTGAGAGAAAGGGAGGAAAAAGATGTGAAAGAAGCAGCTGTGCAGACACCAAGGCTAAAGAAGAAGGGGGAGGAGGTGCTGCAGCCACCAGAGCAGAGATTCTCCTGAAGCCCTCAGAGAACACCATGGTGAAGAATGTTGGCCCACTGCAGCCCATGAAGGACCATAGTGGAGCAGATTTCCACCTGCATTCCATGGAGTACCCCATGCCGGAGCAGTTGGATATGCCCTGAAGAAACGTGCAGCCCATGGAAAGCCCTTGCTGGAGCATGCTCTTGGCCGGATGAAAACAAATGTTGTTGAAATTTGTTCTATATCACAAGCACTTGTCTTCATTTAGCTAATAAAATGATAATAACAAACTAATATTAATGCCAGTACTAGTATAAAATATGCAAATACTCAGCCCGGCTCAAATTGACTCTCCATCGGGGCTCTGTTTATACCCTTGTCCAGTCTGATATGAGGTCAGTCCTGATTGGCTGGGACCGCGATCTTCCAGTGACTGTGAGCGTGGCAACAGGTATCATAAGGGTGCAAAACCCAAGTTAATCAAGTTTCAACAGCTAGTCTTTATGATGTCTTTGGAAAGCCCCAGTCTTTTTCAGGTCTTAGTTAGGGCAGGTGCATCTGCCACACCTTCTCACTGTGGTTTTATAGCCCAGATATACCCATCTGCAGAAAAATAGTTGAAGATACTTATTTAGTATGGTAGGCGCTGTGAGTAAAGATTTTGAATATTAAAATAATTAAACAGTTTATAATAATTCAGTGTTGAAATTGATTAAAAATATTTTTAAAAATCAAAATGTGTTATTTGGTTAGCTTAAATGCTATTCAATATTAAGAGATAATATGGTGTTGCTCTTCACATACACCTACAGAGACATCTGCGGTAGTCAAACATGACATGTTTTTCAGTATGTAGCGGTATATTACATTGTCAAATTTAGTGAGATGTCTAATAGAAAATAAAGACAGGCCTGGTTTGAAAATTTGGATCTATTTAGATCTCAGGTTTTTTTCAAATTCTTCATTAAAAAGAGTGTGTAAGACTGTTCAGTTTGCTCTTTTGGCTATTTTGAGCTGTTCTTGCAAGACAAGCAAATCTTTTTCTAGTTAAAGCACAAAGAGAACATTTCTGGTGTCTGATTAACACAACATCAAATATCTTTTTGGTACGACTCTTAGCCAATTTGCCTTTCTATTTACAAGAACAGTACAAAGCAGACAGAGCATATTTTTATACCTTCAATAGACTGTAATGGATAACCCTGATGGCAAGAAACAACTTGAGAGTAGTTTCTTCCTCTGAACAATTCTAGGTTGCTTTTCAAAAGCTAAATCAAAATTTTTGTAATATTGGTTTTGGTTTCTGCCAATATTGTTGGTTTTTTGAAACTCTGATTATTTAAGAATATGGTTTTGTTATTATTATGAAGTCTCAAAACTTAATGGTATCTATCTCATTAGATTCTGTTTTATGGAAAAAAAGTATGTAAGATATATATGAGTAACTAGATAAATGTGAACATTGAAGTGAATTAAGCAGGCATACTAAATTATTCAGTTATCATTTTCTAGAAGTAATTTCATATAATATGGATGAAAATTAAGTAATTTCAAAAGTAAAGATGAAAACTTCTAGCAAATACAAAACTTGAAATATGATGTGATGCTCTTTGGGGTGATGAGTTTCAGTGAAATTTCCTTCTGGTTTTGTATTTGAGAGCCAAAAGTAATATTAGGGAAAAAACATAACAATTTTAGATTGACAATATTAGAAGTAATTACTGTAAATTTAACAAGTACAAAAATAGAAAATTATTATTCTTTACATATTTATGGGCAAGAAAATAACAAGATAAATGTAAATATATGCAGTCATTGTAATAGTTACTCCAAGTAGACAGGAAAATACAAAAGTACTTTCCAAAAAACTTAATCAGAATATTAAGAGTGTCACTATATTTAATCAGCAGAGAGCACATGGGGCAGGGGGGGTATGTGTGGGGTGTGTGTGCATGTGCATCTCTGTGCATGTGTGTGTGTACATATATTTATGGAAAGGTAGGAGGCAACTCACAGCACTCATTAACTGAAGAAAAAATACATGGAAAAACCCCTTTATGTAGATACAGAAGCATCAACATTTCCATTAAATGAGAGAAAAATGATAAACAGTTGTTGTAGAAGACTGAAAAAATATAATGCTTAAATCAAGGTTTGATTTATATTCAATTTATGCAAGAATAATAACGTCCTTAATATTCTGCAAAAGGGTCATAACCACATCTTCACTTACAGCCATTGATGATCTCTGACTAATATAAGCAATATAAATAATATTAAAAATATAAATAATTATCTCAGCAATAAGGTTATACTTATGTGCAAATAATTTTAGAAGCAGAAGACTGGATCTTTTCCATCTTCTCTGCTTGGCACTCAGTCCCTTCCCTGAGTCTACAACTCAAATTTTTGTCTTAATTGTCACTCCTTTTCCCAAGTCAGGCTCTTTTAACTTCCCTTCCCTTTGTCACAGACTCAGATGCAGATTCCTCCTGTGGAATGGAGTGCAACACGGCCATTTGCAGCCATTCTCCAACACAAACCAGAGGAGTCTTTTTCCTCAGCGTAGAATAGAAGTGTATTCCCACCTCTGAGCAGTACGGAGCTAAATTTTTCCTGATGAAGTTAATTCCCTCTGATTTTAGAAGTCTAGAAAGTAGATGCCACCATTTCAACTCACTATCTGAACTCTCTTAATGGTTAAAGGGTGGAAACAGGAACTTCTAGAATTACTTTGTTTTCATATTTACATAAACAACTAAAATAGGTCTGATGAATCATTCCTGACAACTACCATTTTTTTGCCACTGAGTTTAAGAGCCATCTAAATGACAAGTCCAGATATAGATAGCTGCACTGCAGATTGTAAAAGGTAATGTTAAAAGCACTCATTATGACCATGATTGAAATGATGTGTAGAACAGCAACAAAAAGGAAAGTCACAGAAATAAGTTGCTGTTGAATACACTTTCAAACTTCAGTATAACATTTGTATTTTTACCCTCATATTTTATTTCAGTTTCTACTCGTGGGTGGTATGTCTTTCTCTTTAGATTATTGTATTGTTTCTTAGAATACTGACTCATAAGTATATCATGAAGTGTTGACCTCAGGTGCAGCAGCAAATACTACCTAGGAAGACTGTCAGAAACCACTGGCAGTTAAAATTACAATACCTGGTCCTTCATTTCAGATTTGTCATCTAAGTGTAAAAAATGTTCAATTTATTTTAGAGAAATTCTATAACAGCAAAATTAGTTTACATAAGCAGATACTGTAATCTTTTTAAATAAAAAATATTCAAGTTTTCCGCCTCTCAACCCCCCTCAAAAAAAAGTGGGCATGTACATCCACAATGAACAGACATTTTGCAAATACATGTCAATTTTATATTGTTTATATCATTAGACAGCTAATTTCTAATTCTTCTTTTTTATTACTTGTTTCTCTTTTAGAATGTATTACTTTCACAAAATTGTTTCTGGGCTTCCCCCCCAGCAATTGTTTTAATAATTAATAGTCATAGCAATGGTTTCTGTGATATCAGTGCTTTTGGCAACAAAAATGAAATTCTAAATGGTATTATCTTGTACTTCATTCCTGACAAATGATGAGCAATAATGCCACACTATGGCATGTGATTCAGGCTGCTTGGTTTAGTCCCTGAGAGAGTCAATGCAGTTGCAGTAGTTAGACACCTGGTGGTCTCTGAACTGACACATATCCAAGCTTTCTGTAAAGGGCTATTAGACATGCCTTAGGAGATATCAGAGATCCTTACCTATCTGGAAGCCAGGTGGGATGCTTTAGACACTTCTTGAAGGAATACTAACTGTCTCTCTGTCTCTATTTAGGCAAGAGGATATCCCAAGTGAATACAGTCAATGGGGTCTAGAAAGCTATTTATTTGACAAACTGTAAGTGTCTAAGGGAAGCTCAAGAACTACATGGATTCCATTTACTGAAAGGACTGAACAGATTTAATTGTAATTATATTTGCAGATCCACATATTTAGATACCTAGCGATAGACATCTACATTTTCAAAGTGAATCTCACCTTTCAAGTTCTTTGTAAAGCAGTTTAATTAAAGAAAATCCCGAATAAATCATACAAAGGAAGAGCTTGGTATTTTTGAAAAGAAAACCACTTTCTGCTCATGTTTGGGTATCTCTCTGGCAATTATTCTGTGTGGTGTGAAACTCCAACAGATGCCAATGAAAGGCTAACATTAAAGAGAGACTCCAGTCTTCCAAGACAGTGTAGGTGGGTAAGTTGTCTGTTAAGTTGGAAAATCAATTCACCTATATCAGCAGGTAAGTAGGTAACTGGTCAGCTGTCTGACATTGTCAAATGGGTCACCTAACAAACAAAATAAAGTTAGAAAGAATATTTTAGTACTGTCAAAGACCAGAGCTCTCAGCTCACTGACTGAAGGATCATTGGAGGAACTGCTCAACTGTAGCCTTGGAGACATTCAGCCAGAATTTTGTAGCTGGTAAGAAAGGATGGGAAACAAAATGATCACAGGTCTCATAGAAGAGACCAAAGTTAAGAAAAAATGCTTGTGAATACTTCTGTGACTGTGTAAAACTTACAACAGGAAATTTATTTTATTGTGGGAGCATACAAAACTTACTATGGAATGTTCAGGATGAGATACAAAGGGAGGGATCAAGTTGGATCAAGTTGGATCATGTGAAAATGGAGAGGAGGGAGGCTAAAAGGTGCCAGTTACATGTAAATATGCTGTGGATGAGCACGCTTGTATGGCCAAGCACTGTGCTTGATCAGTGCCATCTGTCCTGTTTCCTTATTTAACTGCATTTCTAACTACGTACTCGGTGACCTTGCTCTACATTCTGTGTTTGTGTGACCTGCTAGTAAACCTCAGTCTAGACCAGCTGGCGAGTAGGAGGCCAGACTCTAGAAAGATTTGAAGTTGAAGCTGGAGCCTGGATAAAGAGGAGATACAGAGTCTAAGCACTAATTATAATCACAGAATCATAGAATCATAGAATGGTAGGGGTTGGAAGGGACCTCTAGAGATCATCCAGTCCAACCCCGCTGCCAAAGCA